>OZ023264.1:113877140-114477140 GCA_964006375.1 Tillus elongatus
TAGCCTGCCTTCTAGAACATTTTGATATGTACGACAGGGTCGCCATCTCGGTGCGAAATCAGGTACTGTGTTGTCATGGCAGCTCTAATAAACACAAAATCTCATAAATAGAGACGGTGAATCTATCTTCAATAAAGATGGAGAATATTATCCTGACAAGTTGTGCCAGACATGTGGAACTACGGCTTTCCTTAAGAAGCGTATGGTTCTATCCAAACACTTACTAACCTGAACTACTTTACAGAAGGTAGCGTCTTATTAGGCATTGCATTTTATGCAATCTTGTAAGGGCTTTGGTTATGACTATTCAGTTGAAGTATCATACACGCTGCGTCCGTTAGCGGGGTAGAGAAAATAAATATATCTTCCTCGGAACGCTTTAGTGGGGAAAAGTTGCTCACTGATATAAGTAGAAAACGACATAAAAGAATAAAAGTCTGTTAACATCTTCCGTTCACACATCGTACTTATAGTTAATAAAAAATTGCAAAAATTGCGCATTTTTCGTAAATTTTAGAAGGGCTAGGGCTCGGGCTAGGGTATCGTGTGGAGTGTTGTGGTTATTTTTGAGAATGTCAAGGTTTTTATATAGATGGATATCAATGAACAAGGAAACAATATCACAGCCAATGAGGATGTCGTTTTGAGAAATCTTGCTATTTTGAAGAAGGTCAGTAAAGGGATTGAGCTTTTGACACAGAATGTAGCTTCTTCTTCTAATGGTTGGAGAGTTTTGGCTAGTTTTTGTGTGGGTGAACAGTGTGGACTCACGATGGGACGAAGGGGAATATAAGACTTGTACATTTTTGGGAGACCATATTTTTTAGGGGTGCGAAACGATTTTTAGTGGGGATTAGTTATTTCTTAAAGTCGGGACAGATTTGGGATTTATTGATGATAGTTTTGGTTTTCTTCTTAAGGTAAGTTGTAGGATCGTTAGCAATTTGTCGGTGCTGTTTAGTAAATTGTCCATCTTTTGTATATAGTCCTTTTTGTCGAGTATGATTGTAGCGTTACCTTTGTCTGCTGCTAAGATTATAATTTTTGTGTTTGGGTTAAGGTCCCTGATTGATTGTCGTTTATGAAAAGAAATGTTAAAAGGTGGAGGCTTGGCAGAACGTAGAATCCTGGCACTGCCCTCTCTCGTAAAAACAGCGTCGTCACTCGGTAGGTGTGTTAGAGCATCTTTTGATTGAGAAATTATGTTACGTATTGGGATGAAATTAGTGGTGGGTGCTAAACTAAAACCTCTAGATAGAACTTTATCGTCACTATGTTGGCATTTAAAACGTCGTAAACAACTGTAGTTAAATTCGAATTATGTGAGTGTTGTTTGAGATTTTTGTTCTCTAGAAGATGCTGTAATTTTTGTTTCTGTACGTCCGTCTTTTGTTGTGTAACAAGTTCTGCGTTACTTTTGAGAGTCTGTCTAAAGTGTCCCTAAGTGTAGGGTGCATTTTAAATGTGTGTATTTATATACAGTGTGTTTTACTTTAAGTGGCGACAATTCATTATTTTTAACGGGTCGGCAGGTTTCAATTTTTTTTTAAATAAAGTACTTAAAAAGCTCCACATAGCCTGGTATGCAATATTTTAAGATTCGCTTTTTCCATAGCCTACCACGCTAACAAATAAGACCCCAAAAATGACTCAAGCATATTAGGCATTTTTTTACGAAAAAAAAAAGGGAATATCCATATTGATTTAGCCACATCTGTATCCCACAAATCCAAGTTTTAACGTCGTAACTTATACCAAGTGTTCACAACTGGAGGGAAAACAAAATAAAAAATCGACTTTTTGAGAGTGCCCTCTGTAAATGCTGCTAAGGATCTTGCAAATGTTAGATTGCCAATGGATTAAAAGTTACCTAGTGTATCAAGTCACAAGATATAATCCGCATATCATATACAGGGCATTCATAATAAATACGGAAACATACCATTTGGAATGTATTACCCAATTTGGAGTTTAATCGGACCAGCATCTTAAATTTTGGAAAGACACCACTCCAATATTTCCGAAACTAACTAAGTAAAGATTGGAACCTGTGATGAGCACCGGTAAGTACACTTGGAGAACCCCAATCACTACAACAGCTTTTTTTAAAGACCTGACGATCGTTTCATTAACAAAGTTTCGGTGTGACGTCGGTGATTGGCCATATTCGGGGATATGGGCTGACAATAAAGGAAACACGCATTGATAAGTAAATGCGAGGATAATAAATAATTTACTTATCAATCCGTGTTTTCTTTAATGTCAGCCTATATCGCCGACTATGGCCAATCACCGACGCCAGGGAGAAGTTTCACCTCACCGCCCTGTAAATTTTACTAATTACCTGTATTTTATAAGCACGGTGTGGATATTTTAAGTGCCCAACATCCCATCGTACTGACGACTTGACGCCCATTCAAATGGCGAAACGAGCAGGCAAACAATGGGCTCAAATCAAATTCCGGGGTGTCGGTTGTTTTCATTTATCGAGATTAGTCAATACACTTTTTACTTATAATTTAAAAAAGTTGTCGATAGTCTGTGGCAGAGTGCGGGTTCTGAACTTTTGCACAGGACCGCCCACTATTCATCTTTTATGCTGCGATTGCACTTATCAATCCAGATGTAATAAATATTTAAAAAAAACCTTCTTTCATAAATTTCAATTCCATTTGCATTAATTTGAATATATATATATATATATATATATATATATATATATATATATATATATATATATATATATATATATATATATATATAGAGAGAGAGAGAGAGAGAGAGAGAACTTTAGACTACATTAGCATGTCTTAGAAACTATAAAAAATAATAAAAATATTTACCTTCTGCACCAAAGCTAGCAAGTGCACAGAAAATGTTGCACAAGCAAATTAGTACAATAAGGCTGGTTTTCGCCATGTTTCCAGTAAATCTAATAAATGATGATTTTCAACCAAATCAATCTTTATATATATATTTTGCTAAGTGTTTTGATCTTGATTGTTACTAAAGATAATTAAATATTGGATACTTCCTTTTTGAGAGTACATAAAAGATAAAAATTATCAGTATGGTAATATAATTACTAGCTAGAAAGTCTTAGCAAGTATTACCCACTGCGCAAATTATTTAAGTACTCAACAATATATTTGCTTATTCTTTCATGAAGCTCTAGGTGTTTAGAGTGTAACATAAATTTTAATAGTATAGATGGTGAGAACGATTAGCCGATTTAAGCTATTAGTTAAGATATAATGGCAGAACAGCATCTATGAGAACTGGTAGAGGGCTCACTGACTCACTGGTTATATTAGGACTGAACATGGTATGAAACAACGATTTGTGATGTATCTGTGGTTATTCAATACACATCAAACAATGTATAAGAGCAGCCTGCTAAGAAATAGCCTATGTAAAAAATGGGTGCCTCTAAGGTAAAGCATACGCTGATGATGCAGCACTAGGTATTTAGTGAATCTGAAGAAGAAATGCTGCAGGTATGAAAGAAACTGATGCAAGTAACAAATAAAATTATTCTACGTATAAATACAATGTTGACTAAGGTTATGGCATTTGATAAAAAAAGTGCAACAAGTCATTGAAGTCTCTTGATATATGGTAGTTTAATAGAGAAAGTAAATAAATTTTGCTTTTTAAGGATGCAAAAACATATAAAATACAAACTATGCTATATGGGTGTAAAAGTTGGGTGTATCAGGCAAAGCATGTAAGTAAATTAAACGCTGTTGGAATGGACTACATGGGGTGAGTGACAGGTAAAGCAAGAAGATATAAAGTTAGAAATAAATCGGTTCTGAACTAATGTAATATGGAAAAGCCCATTGAAAGTAAATATGAAAACAATGTGCTAAGATGGTTTGGGCGAATCGATAATGATAAAATGACTATATATGCATTGAGTCTACAACATCAATGATGTTGAGGAAACGTGTCATGGGCCATTGTTTACTTTGCCTCTTGCACGTGTATGTCGACACTATTGGATCCATGATGTCAACACCGCCCTTTGTTTTATTATAATGAGAGATGATTGGAAGCTTCCTCTTAGCGTCATCATTGATAGATGTGTCGTGGTCTATGGTGCTTAGCATGGATACGTTATTTCTAAAGCAAAAGAATGAAGAACAGACTACATGATCTACAGAGACTGTCAGTTCGTTTGGAATATCACGCTTATTCTGACGTAGTGTAGCGACAACGGTAATATTTTTATCCAACAGATAAGTTGCTAGTGGAAGGCTAGTGAGAAAATTGTCTATCGTAAGATAGAGACAATAATTATGACGCCATGCACAGGAGTTTATACTACTTCAAGTCCAGGTTTTTATCTGGTTGTCCGGGCCGGCCAACAACATAATCTGAACCATCCAGAACATAACCAAACTTAGATTCACACATACAACATATTTTGCCGGTTTACTTGGCATAATTTGAACGAATCTGCATCTGCCTTTAAACCCAAAGAGTTGTTCATCCATAGTTACATTAGTATCCGGTGTGACGCAGGTTCTGCATCGTTGAATAACTAAATCATAAACGTAGGGTACCATTGCTGATTTATCGGTTTCCAAGCGCGTATTCTGAATTCGCTTATCATCAAGTCTGACGAATCTTTGTATTTATTCGAAGGTAAATAAGGACATTGTGGCTCGGTATATAGGATTAGCAAATTCAGCACAAAATATTTCTCTAACAGCTTCTGTGAACTCTTGCATAAATAACTAAACAAGTTTTTCTCTAAATTTATACAGCTTACACTTTTTCGTATAATAACTAAAGTTACAAATAACTGAAACACTTCTTTTGCTGTTGCAGCCGTTGCTTTCTTGCCAGTCCTGGCGCACGTGGTACAATGTTATGTGGTGACTTTTTTTGCTGGAGGTTCCATACTACAATCCAAACCACTTGGAGCAATATAACTACTCACTGAAGCAAAGGTCAAATTACCAATGTCGCCGGCTTCATCCTCTGAATTATTGTCACCATCATCACTGCTGGATCCAGAATATTCGCCAGAACCAATTCAAAATTTGTGTCTTCTGTGCCACCATTTTCTGCTTCTGGTGTATTACTTCCTGCAGAAGGCAGATGATCACATTCACCTGTCCACAGCAACAGTATTTTCTCATAGCCATCATCAACAACTTTGACGCTTTTCAGATTTTTTTTTTGAAGTGTGTCTCAGAAGTTCACTGAATATAGATAGAATTGTTGTTATTTCTACGCGCCAAATCTATTCTTTGTGTCAAGTGTTAAAACTTACGAAAGTTTGACCGTTGTAGACTGTGTTGTAATGTGTACAACCTAATTTATTAATTCCAGTTTTTGTCAAGAGACACGATCTTGTTTAATAAATAGTAGGATCACGATTTATATTGTGAGATTTGAAACCTACGTTTGTAATTGTAGTGCCATATATTATTTTTTTAATGTTTCCCAACATATTTACAAAGTCATCAAAACATATTTCTTTTGCTTTTGTGTCTAATATTTAGATAAATTATATTTAGTTTAGATTTGTATTATTTTCTTTCTATCATCATATCTATTATTTTAACAAAGTAACTTCCATTAAATGCTACGAGAGAAATTACCTTTGTAATCTAAAATAGCTGTCAAATCCTTCCGAGAATACTAAAAAGTCTGGACGCAGCAAATGCGTTATGGTAGGGAATTTCGATAAAAATATTTTTAATGGCAAATATGTATTTTCTTAATTAAATCAGGCATTGTATTTGGTTACCAGTATAACCTATATAGTAGAAACAATGTGCCATGCTTCATCGAAATAACTTTATTGTTTGAAAAAGTGCGAAAGCTTTCCGAAAATGAACTTAAAATTATCCCGAAAGAACTGGTCTGATTTTCCTGCCAACGAGAATCCGATTTTTTTTTATAACAATAACTTATTAAACATTTATTATTAATTACCAAAATTTTACCAAAATTTTGCAATGGTTTCTGCTGAAACAAAAAAAAAGTGAAAACGAACTAGTTTTTCCAAATTGCTAAAAGAACACATTAAATTCAAATTACCCATATACCTTACCAAACTGTAATTAAGATTGCAAAAAAGAAAATGTAAATTTTTCATTTTTTTTAACTTTTCACATAAATTTGAACCAGTGTAAGTAAAAAAATATAAGTGGATATTTTAATGCCACAAGGAATAAGAACATTACTTAAGTCTACGACTCAATACTAAAATACTCATATTTTCATGTCACAAGCTGACAGAAGTAAGAACATTACTCAAGTTTGCAACTGTAAAGTTTCAGTTGCCATTTGTGAAAACAAGTTATCCACCATTTAACCCAATCATTAATTCTGACATTTTTGTGTCATTATTTTAATACTTTCCTTTCTAAATTCGCTAATTAGTTACATAGTTTGATCAAATCATGGTATGCATATTCTAAAAGTAAATATTTACAAAACTGAGGGTATAGGAAGTGTTATACCAAACTTAAAGTAGAGGGCATACCCTTCGCTTCTGAAACACAAAATCCAGGCTGTTCCATTTGTAAAAATTGAGGTACGGAAGTTTGAATTAAAAAAAAAATTGTCACCATTTGAGAGCGCCCTGTATATACCTCTAACGGCATCTCGATTTTTTCAAAAAATTTTGAGTTGCCAAACAATTGAAATAACTCGAAAACAATGTTCGTTATCATTTCTTTTCCTAAAAGCATGCATTATAATCCGATGAAAAATACAAAAATGCAATAACATAAAGCGTGTTCGAAAAAAAGTTGTACACAACTTATGGGCCATCTTGTGATTGTCAAAATAATTTTATGAGATGCAGCTCAAAACACCCTATGATTAACGTATACACTTTTTTCTCGTATCTTGTATAGTAACGGATATAGGGAGGTTTGCCGTAGAAATGCGTCAGCCTGTATATATGAAAACAAATGAAAACTGAAACTAACCCCGGATGTGGATTCTAGGGGGCCTAGTTTGCGCTTATTTGAAGAAATATTTTCAAAATTCAAAAGTAGATTTTTTTCTACGAAAATTCGCTATAAATCATTAGACCTATTAAACCGTAAAATTTGTAACTAAAACTACTGCCAAAGCATGAAGAAAGGATCCTTTTGAAATGAGTTTTCTGGAAATATTTTAGGAAAATAAAGAAAAGTGAAGAAAGACCATACATTAAAGGTGTCACCGACAAAATCGGCCAAATTTTTAGAACCCATAATATCAAAACAATATTTACACCAGAGAAAAAAATGTCAAATCTGGTAAAAACTCCCAAGGATACGATTCCAAATGAATCCCACGGAGTTTACGGAATTCCTTGTTCTGGCTGTTCCCGAACTTATGTAGGACAAACAAATAGACGCATCCAGTATAGAATATATGAACACACCCTCGCAGTTAGAGAATCCGACCCCTCATCGGAGCTGGCCATGCATCATATTCATACGGGACACAAAATAGACTTCGACAATGTCAAAACAATAGCCCCGATTTACAACTTCAAAACCAGAATTATCTGCAAAGCAATCGAGAACGAAAAACGTCCCGATTGTTTAAATAAGAGAGATGATGGTCTTCGTCTTTCGATTATTTGAAAACCTATTAATGTTCATTACAAACACACCAAAAGACAATAAATTTAATAAAAAATTTCATTTCCCCATTACCTGTCTCAACAAATGCCTGTAATCCTCTTAATACTTTAACTACCGTGACCAAAGCTCCTGACCGTGACCCAACTACTTTCATTAATAACGCAGCAGGTAGATAAAACAATACATGCAATACAAGACTTGCAATGAACTGCCAGATCTCTCTTAGGCCTAGGGTAGAACACACTGAGACCCTAGAGACGATCTCCGGCGAGATTTGGGTAGGAAGATTGGGCCCCGTAATTGAGCTACAACAACCCAAACCACCTTTGTCCACCACTCTAAGGAGTAGGCAGATTGAGGCCTTAGAGTTCATGTCCTTACATATTTCCTTTACCTCTTGAAAATGGCTCCAAAACAGTTTTTGAACGACAATAATGTGAAGACATTACAGGAAATTTCTCAATGTGATGTCTTATATTTTCACCAATCTCAGATGATGCAACTTTCTTTGTATGTTTTCCTCGTTTATCTTTACAACCTGTAGTTTGTATTGATCTGTTTTGCATAGTAATATCTACTACTTCTTTTCGTATTCCGAAAATTGTGTGGAATGATAGGGTAGAGCATTGGTATTTAATTTAAATCAAAATTTTACTATACATCTACCATACCATATACCTGTGACCATTAAGGCACCCTCGCATTTAATTATATTTGGATAACAAAGGGGGGGGGGGTCACAACTTAGAAATGAAACCAGAGCTGCTTTTTAAGAACTTCTTTAATGTCTTCAAAATATATTCATACAACAGGTTAACGACAAATCAAGCGCAAAACTCTAATTTGTGAAATGGTTTTCATAATTGGTAATGAAGCTAAATTAACATGACATGTTAGTGACCTATAATATTCCATTAGCCAATCTACGTTATATTTATTATCCCAAAAATACCCTTTTCAACAGCCAAAATCTCTATCTCAAGTCCCTCCTATACTTAACTCACAAAATCTCTACTTCTACTTTTAATCTAGTCTTAAGTGGTTATAATTCTATTTAAGGCCCCTCCTGGGATTACTCTGAAAATTTATATTACCCCAAAATTGGTTTATCGCATTCTAATTTATCTAACGTTAATACCTTTAAGTTTTCATTCAAGTTCTTACGGCTCTAATATCTATTTAAAACCCCTCGTATACTTAACTCCCAAAATTAACCTCTACACTTTCATCTAGTGTTAAATGATTATAATTATATTTAAGGCCCCTCATGACTTAACTCTGAAAATCTCTATTGCCTTCAAAATAGTTTAACTATTTCATTCTAATTCATCTAACAGATCTCTATAATTATCGAGACAGCTGTCCCTTCAGGTAATTTTTAAAGATTTTATGTCATAAAAACAGACTCGCCTGGAGGAGTAAAAATAATCCCAATTGTATAGACTAGATCAACCCTATATAGAATTATAACACTCACTATCACAGTAGATTAAACTACCCCACGTACGTCCACTGAAAAACCCTCGTTTAAACCGCCTTCTCTAAAACTTATACGACCCTTTTTAACTCCCTATTCTCGTACACTAATTCTCATATACGACCCTTCCATCTCCCTATTCTCGGACACTAATTCTCTTTTGAAACGATCCACTCAAAATTCTAATTACTCCAAAACTTTTCAAACCCTAATTATACCGTTACCAGCGACCCGTTGTTATCTAACGGTGCCTTCTTGCCTGGAGACCAGGCAGCCACTAACTCCCTGTAGTGCCCCTGAAACCCCAGGAACTCGCAATTCCCCGTCTCTCTCCCGTGATATTTTCTCAACCAATCGCAAGATGCAGTCTTTACAAAAATTTGTGAGATAACCACGTCTATGATAAAACCATTCTCATAATTCCTCGCGTAAGCGAATGATGTTCATTGTGACTGCATTTTTGTTAAATTTGCAGTTTGCCTGCACTAATAAAAGTGGCCCCCTTATCGCCATTGTTCACTGTGTGTTTTCCGAAAACTCCTCAGTTCTTTAAACACTGCTGAATAAACTGCAACTCAAGCTGCAGATGTTCTTTTGCTTATTTAGGGCTTTTAGCGATTCCATCGGATATTAGACTCATATAACAGTCTGGTGTCGCATTTGGCCAGAAGTCCACTTAATCAAGCAGTTTTGGGTTTCCGGCTACTTTGTAGCAATGCACACTAAAATCTAGTATGATCGTTAATTATTTCGTTCTGTGAGAATACTAAATCTACTGACTGGCAAATGCAAGCACAGGAACTCCAACACCTAATCGCGGCTCTGTACTTTCTTGCAACTTTATTGCAAATTTTATAGGCCGTGGAATCATACGACATAATTTAATTATTTCACAATATTGGTAACTATACCTGTATCTAGCGATGGTTTAATTGATTGTATAAGAAATAATAAAATATACTAATTTAATTATTAGTTAGCTACAGCTAGAACTACACTGGCTCTCCCATAATTAGAACCCCATTGGAACCTAAAGCTTCACTCCTTCAGATGTACTAATAAGATGACAAGGTTAATTAAATAGATGAAAATTACGTAAAATACAAATACCTAAGCAAGTAGCTTGCTTACAATAGGCTCCATCTTTGCCTTTGTTGTCTCTTGTCTTTCTCACATTTCGTTACCATCCTTTTTTATTTCCATTTCTTTTCCTTGGTTTATCAGTTTATACGGGCAGCTTCTTCATGCCCAGCAATTCCATTTCGTTATTTTGAACAGTTGAATTTATAGGAGCTAGGTCACTATCTGATAATTCATCTGAACTTGGGATGTAATCTAAATGATTGGGCGAATATGAATCAACAGCCGATTCTGAATCATAGGAAACCTGGCAAGAGCTACCGCATGTTAAGTTGTCACAATTTCAGTTAAAAATTTAAATAGGAAATCTAGTTGAAGGTCAACTTCTATCTCAAAAACCTGTGTCAGATTAGAGAACAATTTCTAAAAGCGAATATGTTGAAAATCCTAATTTTTAGTCAATGAAAACAAATTATTTATCCTTACCTAGTTCCTCTTTCAAGGTTATTTGCTTAACAAACACTAATAATGACATGATATTTATTTACGCAGTAAAATAACCCTATTCTCATTAGAAGAAACCATAACCTAACTATCTAAAATTTTTAGTTTAACGAAATATTATATGTATTACTACATATAACTTATACAACTTACCATCTCTATTAGGTACTTGCTTGCGAGCAAGTACCAATATAAGCTTTCCTCTTGTACACATTTCCTTTCACAAATTAGACAAACAGTCTAAAAAGTCATTAGACGGAAGTGTAAACAAAAACTGCACAGGTAAGTATAAGTGCACTTGGAGAACCCAACAAGACATCTTTTTTAAGACGTGATTATTGTTTCACTAACGTGGTTAGCGTCATCAGAGGATGAAAAAATCATTTCATCGTCCTCTGATGACGCCAGATTTGTTAGTGAAACGATCGTCAGGTCTTTTAAAAATATGTTGTGGTGATTTGGGTTCTCCAAGTGTACTTATCAGTGCTCATCACAGGTTCTAATCTTCATGTAAACTGCACAAGTAGATCTCACACAGGGCTTAGAAGATAATGTCGCTAACTCAAGTTAACCACATTCATCAACTAGATATGTCAAATTGTATACTTACATATAGCAATAAAAAATTTCCGGGTTTGGTACATATCTGCAGTATGTTACGGTATTCCTTTTTATAGATTCCTAGAAGAACTTGTGACATCACTGCACCAAATAGAATGGCATGATCAATTTATTAGAGATACGAATGGGGCATATTATAGGAGTATACAACCTACAATACCTAAAAAACCATGGTTCATCAAAAGCAACCTTAGCAGGCAAGAAATTAAAATTATATGTAGACTTAGGTTTAATCATGCCCTTGTACCAAAACATCTATTTAAATTAAGGTTAGCTGATAGTCCGCTTTGTGGATGTGGTGAATTGGGTGACCCAGAGCACACCCTGCTGAATTGCAGCTTATCCGCAGCGTATATAACAACATTTGTAGACAAGGTTTGTGGGCTAAAAAGTGTACAAATACCATTTAATTTGCCGCAACTACTAGAATCCAAAAACATTATAATATATAAATTAATCACCAACCATGTCAAATATCTAAAAATAAAGATATAGATATACGTAGTGAATATTTAGTTTTAGGGGTAGGTGTGTGTATGAGGAGTGGGTACAGATGTGTGTACGTGTGGGTGCTTGTGTGAGTTGGAAACAATCTAATCAAATTAATTTAAGATCACTATATGTATAGTTATATAAGTCACCTAATGTCTGTCCTAGTGTAATACCTTTACTTACCGTGGCCCTTCTGTGTTGTGGTAGATAAGTTGCTCTGACAGGCCCCAGGGCATGAAGATGTGTGTTCCCTGTCTGATATCCCTCAATAAAAATGATAAGGAAAAAATACTAATAGTTATGGCAATAATAGATGGTAAAATATGTAGTAGGTAATAAGTTTGTTAAAGTAGGTGTTGGGTAATGTGTAAAGTATAGTGATCTCATACACAGTTTGCTACACCCAATGAGGGTAGATATTAATTAACGGCGACATAGAAAAATCGAACGACAGTAATTGTGCGAATGGTTAACCTAAACCGCAGCCAGAAAAACCGAACAATGAATGAATGAATAGAAGAACTTGTTTAATTAAAGTATTAAAAAGGGAGTAAAAATAGGATAGGTATAACTAGATAACTCATAATACATCAAACTGGAGATATCTAGTTGTAGTATATAGGGGACGAATATATTATCCGCGAAAAAAATTTTTTCCCATATTTATTAATTTTTTGGTCATAAAACCCTAACTTTAATTTATCATTTTTCGTTCATACATTGTACCAAGGGACTTTTATTTTTGCTAAGTCAAATTTGACGAAAATTTGCTATTTTGACACAATTACATAAATATAGTACGTACCAACTATTTCACGAATCGTAAAACTAGAATGTCGAGCCTCTACATCTCTGCAAACTGACCTTGAAATTTAAATGTCTCTTGTATATCAATCTGCAAACACACACACTCCAGATATTTTTACATTTTTAAAGTCTGTTTGCATTTGTTATCGGTTCGTGAGATAAGAGAAATGAGATGAGCTAACAAGCTGTTGCCACAAATTGATATTTTAGGTCATTAGGCTGTGAACCACTTCAGGTAATTGCTGGCAATTATCTTGATTTAATTAAAATAGAGTTCGCAGAAAGACACGTGTCTGAAAGGATCTCATTCCTTTTGCAGAAAGATTTTATTGATTTTGCAAATAATGACGATTGAAACAATTTGTAACCAGAGATCACTTGAGGCAAATTTGCTTTTATTTTTTTAATTAAATACTTATTGCTGATTGCTGAATTAGAATATTACGCAAACATAACAATTTTATTCAGACATTTTTAGCAGGTTTTCATAAAGCAAATGTTGCTTATAGAGAGGTATTAACAAATTTTCGAATTAGTGCGTTTGGAACCTATTTCCTAGGTTCATTTAAATTTATACATATATGTATATATATATATATATATATATATATATATATATATATATATATATATATATATATATATATATAATTTTCTTCTGCTGAAAATGTCAAAAGTGACGATTTGGAACGACAAAATTTCTATTTTTAAACATAAATTTTGGAACTGTTGCAGCGTATGAGTGGCAGATATTGCATTAAGTGTTCTTAAAAAGGTGCTAGATTTATGTTTAAACTGTTACTTTTATGCATTTCGTTAATATAGGTTCAATGAAAATAAATCTTATTTATTACAGATCTTAAGATCGTAGAACCTTTACATACAACCTTATGCAATAATTATGGTGGGTAATAGACCTGGCATTATACTCTAGTTCGCATGTTCTTTGTGTCTTTTCTTCAATTTTAACGTTTTCTGATGGAATTTAGTACCTACAATAAATTTTTAGCGAATTTTTGTAGCACAAATTCATCAATGAGGAGGAAAGGAATTTTAACACTTTTAGTTAAATTTTAACAGCAGATCAGATGGTTGTTGCCCTAACTTGGTGAAACCGTTCCATACTTAGTACAGATGTAGAGACTCTTTCTGTGGCTTCACAGGTGCTTATTTTCTTATCTGTAGTCGGTTTTGCTTTTTTACAAATAAAAACCATCTACGTCCGATTTTAAATCAGATTGTATAATTTTCAATTTACGATTTAGCGAGTTTTTATTTACAAAATATTCTACCAGCGAATTTTTTGAAATAGAAACATTTGTTTCGAATTTTTGTACAATAATGTTTCTTGAATTTTTGATGGAACATTTTTTTGTCGAAATTCATGTAATAAATTTTTATGAAAAAAATGGTTTTATGGAATTTTCGTTAAAATGATGATGATTACTGTATATGGCCTCGAAAGCAAGGTCCATTAGCCACTATGTTAAAAATATTTTTTCGAATTTTTTATGTAAAATTTTTTCAGCCAACCTGTGTAGAAATATTTTATATCAACTTTTCGTGGAAAAAACTTTTGCGGTAAACCATTGTTTTTACACACACACATAACTATATATATATATATATATATATATATATATATATATATATATATATATATATATATATATATATATATATATATATATATATATATATATATATAGGGCGGCGCATCGTGCAATTAATTAACAAAATGCGTTACTAACTCATGAACTTGGAATTAAGGAAGAAGTTCATCAAGTCATACGTATAGAGTTTTATAATATAATAATGTATGGGACGAACAGCTGGATTTCGAATAGGCAAAACATAAAGAAGATAGAAGCTTTTTGAAGGGGGATGATAGCGAATATTTACATATATATATATATATATATATATATATATATATATATATATATATATATATATATATATATATATATATATATACACACACAGGGTGGCGCATTTATGTAGGTTAGGTTAGGTTAGTTTGTGAGTGGTCCATATCGGTCCCTCCACCGCGACCATAAGGTCTATTGTGGCTCACGCCTAATGTCTATATTTCGCCCAACAAATCCAGCCTCCTACAGAGGTCGATAACCTTTGCGGGCGAAAGTTGATCCAGATCCTCTGGAGCAAGCTTTACCTTGCCAAAGAGCAGGTGTCTAGTCCTATCCGCTGCCGGACAGGAACACAGCACGTGCTCTGCTGTTTCGTCATCCTCCATACACAGCCGGCACTCGGTCTCCTGACCGACCCCAATACGGTGCATGTGATGCCGCAAGCGACAGTGTCCTGTATACAGGCCGACTAGAGTACTCAGTTGTTGTCTGTTCAACTCTAGAAGTTTCTTAGCCCTTGACTCAGACAGGCCATTTATGAAGGCCTTAGAGTGAGCTAATCCTGGAAGATTTTGCCAATATTGAATTGTCCTTCTATCTGTCCAGGTCTTTAAGGTGCGTTTTGCTGTGCAAGATGTTATTCCCAGCACCGGTTCTGGTCCGACAAAGTCACACTGGGCACCACTCCTGGCAAGCGCGTCTGCCGCAACGTTGCCATCATGGTCCGAGTGACCCGGTATCCAGACCAGCGACACCTCATTACAGCTGCCCAATTCGTTAAGGGCAGATTTACAACTCCATACCGTCTTTGAATTGCAACGGTAGGAACCAAGAGCCTTTATTGCAGCTTGGCTATCTGCGAATATCTTTATCGATTTGTTTGTGCATAGGTCAGTAGATAGTGGGCCACCTGGGCTCATCCCCTCCACTTTTTACTGCGCATGCGCGAGTCATCATGCGCATGCGCTGACCTGCGCAGACCTGTGACAGTTGACAGCTGACCTGTCAGATTTGACAGGTGTCAAATGTCACTGACCTGACAGCTGTCAACGTCAGCTGTCAGCTAACCTGACATGTGTCAACGTCAAATGTCACCTGACCTGTCAGATGACGTCACAAGCATTCCAAGATGGCTGACCTGTAATAGACAGTTGCAACCCGGGTTCTCTCTATGGAACTAACCTGAGATGACGTCACAAGCATTCCAAGATGGCTGACCTGTCATAGACATCTGCAACTCCGGGGGTTCTCTCTATGGAACTAACCTGAGATGACGTCACAAGCGTTCCAAGATGTCTGACCTGTGTGTCCATAGATATCTACAAGTCAGGTTAGGTATTAACTGTCTTGTGATGACGTAAGATGTTCCGTCTGACCTGTGTGTCCATAGATATCTACAAGTCAGGTCTCCATGTGTGTATTTGAAGAATACCATCTGTCTGATTGTTTATTAAGGTTATGTATGTATGTGTTTATTAAGGTTAGGTGTTCGTATACAGACTGATTACCAAGCCATTTTGATTGTTTATTAAGGTTATGTTTGTATTTGTTGATTAAGGTTATGTTCGCACACACACACTACTGTCTGTATTTGTTTATTAAGGTTATGTTCACACACGTGTTGATTACCAGTCATATGATTGTTTGTTAAGGTTATGTATTTGTTATTTGAATGCAAACAGAGATAATACAAGATTGTACTTACATACAACAAGAGACGTCAGCCTTCTTTCACAGCTTAATACACACACACTACTGAACAGGTGTCTTCTGTGTTGAGGAAACAGACAGACAGACAACTGATTGCCATTGTTGAAGCTTATACATGCTGTTTAACAAACACGTCATGACAGTTCAAAGTCTTTGCTTAAACTGACAGATGCATGTGTATTTGAAAGAAAAGCATTCGCCTGAAATTAGATTTGAACCCATGAACCTCGAATCGACCATAGACAGCTTTCTCAGATATACACTGTCCCTAAACCAATAGCTCCACAGACGCACACGTTAAAAGTTTGTTCGCAGTTGTATATATAAAACAAAAGCCAGTTGTTGTTTACATATGAGGTTAGGTGTTCGTATACATGTTGATTACCAATCATCTGATTGTTTAGTAAGGTTATGTTTGTATTTGTTATTTGAATGCAAACAGACATAATAAGAAGAGTGTACTTACATACAGCAAGAGACGTCATCCTTGTTTCACGACTTAACACATACTGAACAAGTGTCTCTGTCTCTTGTATTGAGGAAACAAACTGATGTAAGAGAGAGAGGTCTTACAAAGGATAAACAACGTTTTACAGTTGTTAACCTTGATCCTGTTTGAGCTTGTCTGTGTATCTGTTTAATATACACAAGAGAGAGGCTCGCTTAGGGGTAAACAACGTGTCGGTTGATGACCTTGGCGAATGTTATCTTGTGTTATATCTGTTCAATCACCCCATCATTCGTGTTTGAGCTTGTCTAGAATACAGACATGAAAAGGATGACATCATCACAGTATTTGTGTTTGCAGAAAAGGCCCCCGCTAACACCTTAAATCGTTCCTATTTCCCATAAGATTACATGTATTTTTGCCTAATATAGAGCTTTTGACACTTTTACCCATAAGAAACAACGTATTTGTAGACACACACACATTTAGTAAGGTTTATGTAAAAACAAATTTAGTTTTAAAAAACGGTTATTGTGGCAGCATATATAAAGTGGCTACACACACTCTTAAGCTTATTCATAATTCAGTTGTCGTTGAGAAAAGACGTGCTTCAGTTTACTCTACCCAAATCTGTTTCAAAATGGCTACATTAAGTGATGTGTGTTACCAGCAAATTAAAGACAACTTCTGGTATGGTCTATTTGGAGACTTTCAACTTATTATCGATAAAAACACTGGCTATTTTAATGCAACTAAACTGTGTAAGATTGGTGAGAAAAGATTCAGACATTGGTTGGAAAATAAAAAAACTAAAGAGTTGATTGCCTATTACAACAGTCGGCTAAAGGAAGAGTTAGGGTTTCAGCACAACGACATGACAAGTGTTTCAACTGAGGGAGCCCACTTAGAGTTATCGCCTGGGAGCCGGACTACTACCCCTCTTAAAACGGAAGCAACAACTCAAGTAATACCAACAACAGCTACATATCTGGTGGACTTTGGTGGGAGACAGGCTGAAAACAACTTGATATCTGGTACATATGTGTGTAAAGATTTAATATTAAATTTGGCTTGTTGGATATCCATTCGGTTCTATGACAAATGCACCCAAATTATTTCTGATTTTTTCCTAAACGTATTTGATCAGAAATACAGGGACAGCCTAGATGCGATTGAAGTAAAATTAATGGAGATAAATGATGAGGTGCAGCGTATGCGAGAAACAAATGCTAAAGTCACAGAATATCTTGAAGATATATCCCCAAAGCCAAGTAACCGGGGAAAAATAAGTGTGTTTGGTTTACTTGCAAGAAACGAGAAAGACGCCCCCTATCCGTATCATGCCGTAAGAACACAAAAGAAAAGTTTCCCCAGGGCTGTGAGGAACTTTAAAAATAAACACCCCGACGCCCAAGTGATCCTAAACAAGCTGTACGATCCAAATTCAGTAAATCTCTTTAACAGAATCAAGACTGAAGTGAAATACCTTACAGCACATAGAAACAACCTACGTATAGCAGATGTACCACAAGATAAGTTTGTTCAGGATATTATTGCTTTAAGACATACTTTTTAATTGTATTACAAAATAAAAACACAGTAATTTTAACAAAGACTTTTATTTGATTCTAAGTACAAGTATGTAAACTCTTTGTTGGAATACATTTATAGAATTATTAACATTAGATGGTTCAGTGTTGCGTTGGTGCTGTTGTTGTTGTTGTCGTTGGTGCCTCTTCATGGCTGTGGGTTTACTAGGTGATAACACTAGCTTCTTTTAGTTCTTCCAAGATTGACTGAATTTCGTTGTTATGAGCATTATTACCTGCAACTTGGGAAGCCACTAAAAGTCTAAGTCTGTCAACCAACTCGTTTATGTCATTCCAATACACATAGGCTATTTGTTTGTTATTTTGTATCATATAGTTGTTGGTGCTGATGTTGTTGTTAGGGCTCATGCCGTTGCTATCGCTGCTCTTATCACTCTGAGTTTTAAGTTCAGTCTTTTGTTTTTTGTTAAGATGTCTGTCGGTGCTGTCGTCATCGTCTTCCTCGTAGGTGTAACCAAAACCTTGAGGTGTTGAGGATCTACGACCTCGTGGATTTATCACTGGTTTTATTAGAGTCAGATACTTTTCAGAGGAACAACCCTTGGTTCGTGCGTTAGGATCATAGTTCATTTTATGAACACTAGTTGCTTCTAGAATATCTCTATAGTGTTGAAGATCATCATAGGTATACCCTCTAGGTGTTTTCATAAATATCAATTCTAGCAAACCTTGTGTTTGCGGGTATCTCCTTTGGCCCAGTTGAATCTCAGCATCAGTAAAGTCCAAGTGTTTGTTGCCAAGACTCCAGCTACCAGTATCTTTAGCGTAGCGAGCACCATACGTTTGATCAATAGTAGCAAGCCTCGGTGGTTCAGTAAAATACTTGTCTACATAATATCGAACTCGTTCAGGATATTGCTCCAAAAATTCTTGATATGCAGGGTTGGTTGTGACAGTTTGTAGGTCTGCCTCAAGCTCTTCAAATGTTGGGATGTCCTCATCGGAACTTGTCGCCTCAGCCTCTTCCCTTGGTTCAGCTTCAAAAACTTCATGGTCTTTAAGGAACTGTACTTGGGGTTTCGTTTCTGGTATATCGACTTCGTCTTTGATTTGTTCAACCTTTGGTGGTTGCGATGGCTGTTGCTGCTGCAGTGCTGCTGTGTTTTTAGATATTTCACTTAGGGGCTCAACAAGTGGTTTATATAAACGTTGCAGAGCATCATCATTCTCAGCTCTGTTAAGTTTAAGCATTAAATGTTTTTTTCGAATATTGTCAGCAAGTTGTAAAATCCTTCTCTTAACTTTTCGCTCTTCCTTAGCCAACACTTCCATTGTGCTACAACTGTTTTTGGTGTTACCAGTCGGTCTAATCATTTGTTTGAGCGATACAGGTTGTGTGGTGGTTTAACATATACTGACTCTGTCACGGTACATGCCTTCTTATTTATCACGATGTCTGGCTGTGTTAGACAGCTGTGTTAGACAGCTGTGTTAGACAGCTGTCTTAGACAGCTGTGTTAGACAGCTGTGTTAGACAGCTGTCTTAGACAGCTGTGTTAGACAGCTGTCTTAGACAGCTGTCTTAGACAGCTGTGTTAGACAGCTGTCTTAGACAGCTGTCTTAGACAGCTGTCTTAGACAGCTGTCTTAGACAGCTGTGTTAGACAGCTGTCTTAGACAGCTGTGTTAGACAGCTGTGTTAGACAGCTGTCTTAGACAGCTGTGTTAGACAGCTGTCTTAGACAGCTGTCTTACACAGCTGTGTTAGACAGCTGTCTTAGACAGCTGTCTTAGACAGCTGTGTTAGACAGCTGTGTTAGACAGCTGTGTTAGACACCTGTGTTAGACACCTGTATGACATCTGTGTTAGACACCTGTGTTAGACAGCTGACTGTCCTGTCTATCATTGTTAGAATAATATATATCTATCGAATCCTTTTCTATATCGACCTTTGTGTACATCGTTTTCCTTCACAATCACCAACACACCATACTTATTATCTTTCCAGCATTGGTAGCAGATAGTTTTAAATTGTTTAAAGTCCATATCGGTGGTTACATGATCGTCGTACACATGTTTTAAATTGGTTTCATCTTGCTTGAATAACACAATAACATTGGTGTTGTCACGTACCAGATGCTTGGGTATTCGTGTATATGTTTGACAGAGATAGAATGAATCAATATTCTTATGTCTGCCCATACTGAAGTATGCTCTTATTTTATCTTGTTTGTCACAAGCTACATCATCAAATATAAACACAGAGTTGTCCTTGGCATCTGCCGGATCTAATATTTCATCGTTTTCTCTATAAGGATAGTAACCAACACCTTTTGTTGCATTCATCACCTCCTTTAACATCTTGTATTTCGGTTGATACAGAGACTTTGAATACACATACACGTTATCAAATTTTAAACCGTTTGCTTCAAACAATAAACTCAGCATGACATTAGTTTTACCACACCCACTCGGACCACATATGATACAGCGAACGGTGTTTGGAAAGAGAGGACCATGCCTCAGTTGTTGTTGAGCTGTGTCCGTAACAACATCGTCTATATTTGTAATGGGTAAGGCAGAAGCGTGTTTGCTGGTACGCATCTTAACTTAAACTAAACTATATTTTATTTGGGTGTATATATATATATGAATGCAAGTGAGACACCCAGTCAGTATGCATGTTGGTGTCACAGAGTGAGGGTTGTTATTAACAAAGACAGATACAGGTTTTGCTGAAACGTTGCTAGCGTTACAAACACCATGAAAGTTAACAGAAAACTTGATGAGGGGTTTTATGTAATCAACTCGAAGCCAAAGAAGAAGGTTCCCTTTAAAAACATACTAAGTCTGATTGAGGAAGTTATAAAAGATAGAAACCTTATTCCAACAGCGAACGCCGTGTTTGATATAGCTCATACAATCGTTAGAAACATTGGTGGACGTAAGAATGTGCAGAAACCTCGAGTTATTCCAATACCTAAAAGTGGAGGCTTCCTTCCGTTGTTGCCTCTTATATTTGGTGGGCTGTCAGCACTAGGAGCTCTGGGTGGCGGTGCTGCAGGTATTGCCAAAGCCGTGAACGATGCCAAGTCTGCGAAACAGAAACTAGAGGAGGAAGAACGACACAACAAAACAATGGAAGCCATCGCGATGGGTAGGAGAGGGAGTGGCTTGAAATTTAAGCCAAAATGCAAGAGACTGGGCAAAGGCATGTATCTCAAGAAACAGCGCTACGGTTATGGGTTGTATCTGCAAAAACCAATGCAATAAAAGACTGAAACAGTAGCCTGTGTGTATCAGTCATGGCGCACACCTTTGTGTTGAAAGACCGCAGCTCCCATCTATCGTCAGACTACCATCCACCAATTGTTTTGGATGGTAATTATGCTGTTGCCTTGATAGGCTTTCACACCTACAACAACATACCCAACATCTATGAAGGTAAAAACAAATTTCATGTAAAAGAAGGAACCGGTTGGCGAACCATCACGATACCCACCGGTGCTTATGAAATAACACACTTGGAAGAGTTACTTCAAAATGAACTTGTTGGTGCTACAGCAACACACGAACAAAAGCAACAGGCTCTGATTCTGAGACCTAATCCGAACACCATCAAATGCAGACTAAAGTGTTATACAAATGTCAGTTTTGAATTTGATGGTTCGATTGGGCGAATGTTGGGCTTTTCAAAACAAGTTCTTCAGCCGGACACCTTTTATGAATCTGATTTACCTGTTGATATAGTGGATGTTAGACAGATTCGCATCGAAACCAATATCGTGTCTGGTTCCTATTATAACGGACAACCCTCACATACGCTGTATGAGTTTGCTCCGATGGTTGATCCTGGCTACGCAATCGACATAGAACCTAAAAATTTAATTTACTTGCCGGTGAACAAGCAAGAGATTTCCAATATAAGCATCGACATCGTCGACCAAGATTCAGTTCCTGTCAACTTTCAAGGTGAAGAGGTGTCTGTTCGCTTGAAACTTATAAAAGTTGCTTAGTATGTTGGTCTTCAAGGATATAAAAGCAAGTGCATCTACCACATCAAATTCAGTTGAGTCAGACACGTCAAAGGGTACGCTTCGTCCCGATAATATTGAGTTCCTGCAAAGCCTGGGTTATCATGTCGTCAAAACTAGAAATATTCAAAGAACCCGTGTTTGATGATGGCATCGATCGAGAAGAGCTGCGCTCTTACTATTCACCAACTAAATCGTTTGGTAACAGCGATGAAATTGAAATAGCCATCAACCAACAAGATGCGTTCGTATGTCTGGCCGAGTCAGCTCTAATAATCGAAGGTGCTCTGGAACCTGTAGCAATCCAAAATGCCACTGGTGCTTGTTATCTGTCAAATAATGGAGGAGCAGCTCTGTTTGAATCAATGACCTATGAGTTAAATAACAAGGAAGTGGAACGAGTGCGAGACCCATACACCACAACCATCATCAAAAGTCTGCTATCGTTCAGTAAGAATGAAGCCCAATCTCTTAGCAACGCCGGTCTGAATGTGTCGTCGGAGCACATCACCTTAAATGATAACAAGTTTCACATGCTCATACCTGTCTGGTTCCTCTTCAGTTTCTTTCATCATTTCAAAGGAGTTCTCTGTGGCAAACATACTTTCCGCTTTACAAGAAGTCGAAACGATTCCAATGGCTATTACAGCACAGGTACGGCACGAGCAAAAATTACCGTAACCAATATGTTTTTAAAGGTAAAACATGTATTTCCCAATGATAAAATGAAATTGGAACTGATGGATAAAATAGCCAAAGACACCTCTATATTTCTCGCCTACCGTAAATGGGACATATACGAGTTACCAGCACTCAGAGATATCAACAGAGATGTGTGGGCTGTTAAAACTGCAACCAACTTGGAAAGACCTCGATATGTGATTATAGCATTTCAAACAGATCGTAAGGATAACGTGAAGAAGAGGTCAGACTATTTCGATAACATTGGTATGTTGGACCTCCGAGTGTTTCTAAATTCAGAATGCTACCCTTATGAATCTATGAATATGGATTTTGAGAAATCGAAATATGCAGAAGCCTATAACATGTATACAGATTTTCAAAAAAGCTTCTGTTATAAAAACATGTCGGAGCCTATCTTGAATTATGACGAGTTTAAAGACAGAGCTCTATTTGTGATTGACTGTCAGCACCAGAACGAGTCAATCAAGTCTTCAACGGTGGACATTAAGGTGGAGTTTATGAGTCACGCCAACTTCCCAAAAAATACTCGTGTTTATTGTCTGGTTATTCATGACAGTGTAATGGAATATAAACCTCTAACGGGCATCGTTAGAGCCATTATGTAATAATTGTATGTCATTTATGTATCAATATGTACAACTTAATTAATCCTAATAAATTTTTATTGTATGTAAAACAGTTGTTTTATTTTTATTTTGTTGCATTTTTATTAACCCCTTTCTGTCTGTCAGTCTAAGCAAAGACTTCGAGCTGTCATGACGTGTGTGTTAAACAGCTGTACAAGCTCAAACAAGATTATCTAAGATACTTGTTGGGCAATCAATTGTCTGTCTTTTATTACACAGCTCTGTCAGTCTAAGTAAAGACTTCGAGCTGTCATGACGTGTGTGTGTGTGTTAACAATCAACAACGGCGTCTATATGTTTTGTTTGGTTCAAGTGGATGTCATTAAACAACTGTGTTATTTCTATAACGGGGCCCCATTCAAGACCTCAACATACGTTAGTGTGTGCTAAGCCGTGAAACAAGTATGACGTCTCTTGCTGTATGTAAGTATACTATTATATTATTTATGTTTACATACAAACAATACTTATCAAACAATCCTCGTATATCAAAGTTTAATTTAGTTGTTTTAAATCGAGTTTTGTTACTTGTGTGTTTTTGATCACTCCCTATATAAATTTAGATTCATTCATTCAAAATACAAACACACTAACATAAACAAACACGCCGGCAATAAAACCAAGTCCCCGAGTTTTATTGCGCTATTAAAATAAACTCATTATCATATCTAGATGTAAATACGTTTTTCTTATTGATATAGTTTACTTCAAACGTTTTTGTTATTAAATGATATTAGATAGGTAAATTGGTACGTGTTTTAAATTTCTTTTTACTATAAATAAACAATTGTTTTTAACATTACAGTTCCTATTATTCAATTGGAATGTAATAGAGATACCACCCCCTGCCCACACACACATCAGCCTCATAAACTCGTTTTAAATTAGCATATGCAACAGGTTTTTGTTTTATATATACAACTGCGAACAAACTTTTAACGTGTGTGTCTGTGGAATAGTTGGTTTAGCGACAGGTATCTCTCTGAGTAAGTTGTGTGGTTGGGGGTTCAAATCTAATTTCTGGCGAATGCTTTTCTTTCAAAAATCATATTTCAAATTAAAATCAAAATTTCAAATTACCCGCTCAATATATCTTCCTCATATATGTATGTGTGTGTGACTAAACCGAATGACTGTGTCCAACAGATGTCTCCCATCGAGCTAGAGAATATTCTCTACACTCTACAACTTTACAAATAGAATATTCTCTAGCTCGATGAGTCATATCTCTGGACACAACAGACAAATTTTCAAACAAATTCAAATTTCCCGCCAAAAACGAAATACCCTAACAAACTTCAATACACCTTAACAACAACAACACAATAAACAAACCAAACAGCTGTGTTTACGAACATAACCTTAATAAACAAAATACATAACCTTAATAAACAAACAGATGCATGGTAATCAACACACACATGACATAACCTTAATAAACAAATACAAACATAACCTTAATAAACAAACAGATGACACGTGAGCGAACATAACCTTAATAAACAAATACATAACCTTAATAAACAATCAGACAAACACACATGGAGAGCTAACCTGACTTGTAGATATCTATGGACACACAGGTCAGACATCTTGGAACGCTTGTGACGTCATCTCAGGTTAGTTCCATAGAGAGAACCCCGGAGTTGCAACTGTCTATGACAGGTCAGCCATCTTGGAATGCTTGTGACGTCATCTCAGGTTAGTTCCATAGAGAGAACCCGGGTTGCAACTGTCTATGACAGGTCAGCCATCTTGGAATGCTTGTGACGTCATCTGACAGGTCAGGTGACATTTGACGTTGACACATGTCAGGTCAGGTGACAGCTGACGTTGACAGCTGTCAGGTTAGCTGACAGCTGACAGCTGACAGCTGTCAGGTCAGTGACATTTGACACCTGTCAAATCTGACAGGTCAGCTGTCAACTGTCACAGGTCTGCGCAGGTCAGCGCATGCGCATGATGACTCGCGCATGCGCAGTAAAAAGTGGAGGGGATGGACCCAGGTGTCGCCCTATCTACTTAGGTCTTTTAAGCTTTCCTTTGCACACATCTCGATGGCATAAACTTCTGCCTGGTGTATGGTTGCGTACTTGCCGAGGCTAGCTGATAGTCTAGCATCGGTGCTGCCCCCATATGCGCCGGCTCCTACTCCCATATTGGTTTTGGAGCCGTCAGAGTACCAGCAGAGGTCCGCTCTCAACAGGGTCGATTGGTTCCGGTCCCAGTCCTCCCTTTCCGGGAGGACGGTCTTGAAAGACAGATCTCTGCTGATTTTTGTAGGCATCAAGTCCGAGACCATTCCCAGAATCCTGTGACAATCACTGTCATCAAGGAGTCCGGACCCCCTCAGACTGACTTCCCTCGGCATGTTATCTGCCGTTTGTTTTAGTCTGTACGTTGTCCACCTCGCCACCCTCTCCAACCATATGTGAAGTGGGGGAATATTGAGGAGGACTTCCAGAGCGACTGATGGTGCGGTGCTTATCGCTCCCGTTATCATCAGACATGCTTGTCTCTGTAGATGAGCCAGTTTGGCCCTCGCGGCACCACGTAGCACCTTAGGCCACCAAACTATGGCTCCATATGTTATCATAGGTCTGATAACCACTACATAGAGCCAGTACATCTGTTGGGGGTTTGTTCCCCAGTTGTTCCCACAGATTCTCCGGCAGGTCCACAGGGACATCTTAGCCCTGCGGATAACATTTTCTAACTGTCTGTCCCAGTTGAGCTTCTTATCTAGGATAACTCCCAGATATCTTGCTTGGTCCGAAAATGGAATGTTTTCCCCCATAAGATTAGGTGGTTTTAATTTGTCCAACCTTCTTCTTCTGGTGAACGGGACAATGATCGTTTTGCGAGGGTTCACAGACATCTGTTCCCTACGGCACCAATCATTGACTACATTTAGTGCTTCTTGAAGAGTACTAGACAGTTCCTCCTCAGATTTGCCTCTAACCATTATGACAAGATCATCCGCATACGCCTGGACCTCAACCTCCCAGAGTCCGAGGATAGCCAGCAGGTCGTCCACAAAGAGGGACCACAACAGGGGGGATAGAACGCCCCCCTGAGGACACCCTCTCGCAGCCCTAACGCTGACCACCTCTCCCCGTAATGAGGTAATAATGGTCCGATTATGCAGCATGTTTCCGATCCAGCCACAGATGGTAGGTTCCACCCCCCTAGCGATAGTGGCCTCGTAGAGGGAGATCGGTAATGCATTATTAAATGCTCCTTCTATGTCGAGAAATGCCGCCACCGCAACCTCTCCATTTTCCAGAGAGTGTGTGATCTTCTCGACGAGGTTATTGAGCGCTAACTCAGTTGATTTGCCAGTTTGATAGGCATACTGGTGGGTATTTAGGGGGTTCTTGGGTAAGATGTTCCCCCTAATGTGTCCGTCCAGTATTTTTTCCAATCCCTTCAGGAGGAATGATGTAATACTGAGAGGTCTCAGTGAAGTAGGTAGGAGGTCATTACGTCCCAATTTGGGAATGTAAACCCCCCTAACCACCGTCCAGCTGGAAGGAATATAGTTCCAGGCCAGACTGGCTCTGAACAGCCTGATAAGGAAGGGTAGGAGAATCTCCAGTCCCTTTTGTAGTAGGACCGGTACCACCCCATCCTCCCCTGGCGACTTGAATGGCTGGAAATGATTCACAGCACACTCCACTGCCGAGGCTGTAACTATTCTCCGAGCAACTAGCCAGTCCTCCCTTTGGGGGCGTTTAGATCGTCCCTCAGCTGGTAGGACCTCACCGTTGCTCAGGATCAGACAATCTGGGAAGTGTGTGTGTGCTAAGAGCTCTAACGTTTCTTTCCGAGATTCAGTAAAGGAACCATCTGGTCGTTTTATCGATCCCAGTTCCTGTACACGGTCGCGTGAGAGAATCCTGTGGATTCTGGCGCTGCTGGGCACATTATTAATGTCCCCGCAGAACCTCCTCCAGGACTCCCTCTTAGCGTTCCTGATCTCTTTATTATAATGCGTTAGAGCAGTTTTATATTGCTCCCAGTTGCCTGTAATCTTAGCACGATTGAAGAGACGTCTAACTTCTCTTCGTAGTTTATCGAGGTTATTATTCCACCAAGTAGACCCCCGACTGTCTCTCTTTGACCTCAGTGGACAGTTTTCGTGATAGGCAGAGACCACAGCTTCCCTAACCTGTTCGGCCGCAATCTCGATCTCATCACGATCCCTCACTGTGGGGATTGCGGACCCAAGTCTGCCGGCGAGGGACTGTTTGTATCCCTCCCAATCCGTCCTCCTCGGGTCCCGATACTCTAACACAGGTCTAGGGCCTGTTTCAATTTCAAATAGGATATGGGCATGGTCTGAACATGAGGGTTCAGACGACACCCTCCATTTGAGGATTTTTGAGCTCAAAAGCCTTGAGCTGATCGTAAGATCTATAACCTCTCTCCGGTTAGCTGTAAGAAAGGTGGGTTCCGAGCCTATGTTGTTGACAACCAGCTCCTCCCCTAAAATGTATTCAAATAATGATTCACCTCGTCTGTTAGTGTCCGTGCTCCCCCAAGCCAAGTGATGGGAGTTCGCATCACACCCCATTACGAGGTGATAATTGTTCCTCTTGCAGTAGGCGATCAATTTCCGCACTTCTGCTGGAGGTGGTTGTTCTGCATCTCTGTCTCCAGGGAAATAGGCCGAACAGGCCACTACTTCCAGCCTGGTCCCCCCGGATGTGATCACGAGATGGATGGATGCCATGTCCTTGGTGCAGTACTCTGAAAGTGTAAAATACTGCAAGTTGTTTCTGATCCAGATACAGGCTCTGGGTTTAGTACCAGAGCCCACCTCTACTATCTTACCAGAAGTGTTACCCAGCCCTTTAGTTCGTTCCGAATTAGCGGTCCAGGGCTCTTGGAGAAGAGCAATATCTATTTGCTCTTCCTTTAATTTCATGCTAAGGAGGTATGTCGCAGGCTTAGCATGATGCAGATTAGCTTGAATGCACCTTAAGTTGGTGGGCATTGGGGTAGGAATATAGGGGTGTATAGAGGATAAAGGAGTAGGTTAAGGAGCTTAAAGGAAAAGGGAATTATGGTGCAGGTTCCTCCTCCTTTTTAGGAGCTCGATAACCAAGCTTCCTATAGGAGGGTCTACCTTTGGTAGTCGTCCTAGGGGTGGACTTTCCTTTCCCCTGTTTTTTCCCTCTGGAGGTTCCAGTGGAAGGTTGAATCCTGCCACCTCCTCTATTGGGTCTGTGTAAGTCGTGTCCATGTTTGGTCCCACGAGCAGCAAGGGAAAATAGACCTCCATGGAAGAGCCCCGCATCCCATGAATAGGCATTTACACAGGGAGGTCGCCCGGTTTCCCTGGGGAGGGTTAACGTTAGCGACAGAATTACCAACCTGCCAATGCTCGGCCATATCGGCCAGAAGCATCATCGCCTCGGCACCAACCCGCCAACGACCTTGCGATGTGGGTTTTTTATAGAGGACTCTCCTCGCAATGCCGGCCAATTAAGGCAAGCATTCCCGGCCCTCCTAAGACATGACTAGGAAGGTTACGGTTTGGTTAGTTCATTTAGTTCACGTCTAATAGTAGACGCTATCCAGGGTGCACCACGTGGAGGCGAACTAACTTTACACCCCGCATTTATGTAACAAAGTCCCATATCTTTTATAGCTTTTTGAAGGGGGATGATAGCGAATATTTACATATATATATATATATATATATATATATATATATATATATATATATATATATATATATATATATATATATATATATATATATAGAGGGTGGCGCATTTATGTAACAAAGTCCCATATCTTGTTTCCTATCAAATAGAGAAAAAATTAGTTGTTTTCCGCTGTACAGGGTGATTCATAAAAGCATGACATATGCCAAGTTTATTTTTTAAATGTAACACTAGGTATATTATTTAATATTTAAACGTACCACAAATTTGTCTATAAAACAGTATGCAGGTTTTCAGTTTTGGTAGCGAAGTTGCCAAGTTATACAATAAATGCTGAAATTTTTGACGTCTACAAGCTATTACAAAATACCTTGTAAGTTCTCATGCGTTACTTCGATTTCAAAGAAATCTTATACTCAGATTGTCAAAGAATAACTCAAGGCTCTGATTTAACTTGGTTTAAAAATTAAAAAAATATTGTACATGGTGATTTCTATAAGGAAGCCAAGTAGTAAAATTTCAAACGTGATTTTCTAAAAATTTTCAAAGGCAACACCCTGTATTTTATTGCATAAATACTTTTTACTACAATTTACTACAAATATCATTAGAGAAACATGCCGAAAATCATTATTTTTTGAAATAAACATTGTGCTGAAAACACCAGGAGTTAGGTTCCTAGGTATGTAGACTCGAAATTAAACTGGAAAGCGCATATAAGCCACATAACCAGGAAGATAAGTAAAGATACTCACATTTTAGGAGCTCTTTCAATGTTGGTATCCAAGGAAGCAGCATCCATGTCTCCACACGCTGTTATTGAGTCCATTATCCGATACGGCATAGTGGTGTGACGAGACTCGGTTGACATTAATTATGTCTGTTGCGCAGAAACGCTGCTTGCGTACCCTATTAGGACTAAAGCAAACCGATCATTAAACGATACTTAATTGAAGAAAAAATGCTTACCTGTTATTCAAGGTATGTGTTTCAGTACGTAATATTTGTAAAAGAGAATCTTGAAATATTCCGTCAATATATGCGGGAACATGACCATATAACAAAGTATAGAAACAATTATGCAAGACTGCAGAAAAATGCTGAATACAATGTTATACGTGCATTCAATACGGTACCACTTAATATAAGACGATTGATTACCTTACAAAATTGAACCAAAAGGCTCAGCTTTATAAAGTTTAGATGAATACTTTGAATGATCAACATTTTATGTGAAACTCTTCTTTTCTGCCTTTTTTAGTGAATTTTTGTAGGAAAAATTCACTAATGGGGAGATCCCGAATTTTGAAAAAATTTTTGCAAATGAGCGCGAACTAGGACCCCTAGAACCCATATCCATTTCAATTTTTATATGTTATATATATATATATATATATATATATATATATATATATATAAATAAATAAATAAATATATATATATATATATATATATATATATATATATATATATATATATATATATATATATATATATATATATATATATGCCGATAACTCAAAGACTAATGGGCCGATTTTGATAAAATTTAGCATGTACCTTCCTTTTGTAAATGGCTTGGATAAGTTCGTTAGTCAGGAAAATCGGACGAGGTTTTCCGGAAAAATTTTGAGTTTTCATTCGAAAAAAAAATGTTATCTCAAAAAATAAGAAATATATGATAATCAACTTCGGTACGTAGGTTAACGATATAAAAAGTCTACTATACAGCAAAATTTAGATTTATATATTACAAGAAAAAAAAAGTTATAATAAAATATTTTGTGCCAGATCATTTCTATGAAACTTCACTACCATAACGCACTTTTTTTTGTTCCCTCGTCCGCGGCCTTGCCGCCCCGATAGCACTGCAACCTTTGGTTGATTGTGCATACCCTTAGTCTTACTCCACCCATTCCAAAATCATTGTTGCTTGAACTAGTCTGCACAGCGATTGCTAGGGTGAAGTTTTATATTGCTCTGTCTCCGGTCTAGACTGACCGTAGATCAGTTGTCTTTTGCGGTCCAGAGCTTTACACTCGCACAAGATGAGCTGGGCTGATTCCTCCCCCTCGCCGCAGAGTCTGCATGCGAGGTCCCCTTCGAGCTTGTAAAGCCTCCCGTGGGTGTTCTAAGGGAGCCTATGTTAGTCTGAGGGCCCTTGGACAGGATATTGTGTAGTCGAGCACTACCGGACGTGTTTTCCACTTCCTCGCAGTGCCTCCTCCACTACTCCTTCTTGGCGTCCCTCAGTCTTTTGTTATAGGTCGTTAGGGCCTGTCTATATTCATCCCATGCTCCCGACCTTTTGTCCGCGTTAAACAGCTTACGAACCTGTGTCCTGCTTTGCCTGAGGTCCTCGTTCCACCACGGGACGTTCCTGGTGGACACCCTAATTTTCAGGGTGCAGTTGGCGTTAAAGGCCGATGTGATTGCGTCTCGCAATTGGACTGCTGCAATCTCGAGGTCTATTAAATTTTCTATGGTACTCTTAACCCCCCGCAGTTCCACAGCTAGGTCTGACTTGTAGGCTTCCCAGTCCGCCTCGCGGGGGTCCCGGTACCATACCGTTTGTCTTTCGACTTTGGCGATTTCGAACCGGATGTATCTGTGGTCTGAGCTACTCACTTCCCCAGACACAGCCCAGCTCTTAACAAAGTCACCCAGAAACTAGGTGAAAACTGTTAGATCTAAAACTTTCTCACGCCGTGTTGTGACGAAGGTCGGTTTACTACCTCTATTCAATATGTCTAAATTGAATTTCATAAAGAATTCTAAAAGCGCCTCACCCCTATAGTTTGTGTCCGAGCAACCCCACAACTCATGGTGTGCATTCGCATCCATGCCGATGATGGTCTGCCATCCACCTGCTCTGCTACCCACCATCAGCTGCTTCAATTCGTTGGGTGGAGGAGGGTCCGTGCTGTCCCCTGGCAGATAGGCTGACGCGACAGTAATGTCCCTCAGCCCATCCGCTCCTCCACATCGGATTTTGATCGTTGCCAAGTCCCCGGAACAGAAATTCATTAGAGGCAAAAACTCTATCCCTTCCCTGACAAAAATGCAGGCCCTCGGGTTCTCGCTGGATCTGCTGTAGATGAGCTTTCCAGTAGCTCCGCCGAGTCCCTTGATCTCTCCTTTATAGGAGTACGGTTCCTGGATGAGGGCCACATCCGTGTTCCTCAGAGCCATCAGTAGTCCGGCCGCGGCTGCCCTACTGTGTTGGAGGTTGACCTGAAGGAACCTAAGTCCCATTAACCCTTAGTTGCTTCCCCAGTGGGCGGAAGCTAACCCTTCCCAAGCCCCAGAATGCCTTGAAGGAGGTTCCTTCAAGGGCTCTGTAAGACGTCTGGTCCATATAGAAGGCGAGAGTATGTCCTTTCTCCTCTGCCTTCCTGCTTAGAACCGACTAGTGTTGTGTCCCCAGTTCAGCGTTCTGGATCTTAAGTCTACTGATCACCGTCTCCTGCGGGACGGTGTCCGGGATCCGTACGAGGACCTTGCGTCTCTTTGGGAGTATTTCCTCTCCAACCAGAGCATTTCTGTTGTCGTTGATGGCCATTCCTTTAAAATGTATCCAATTAATGCAGGAGTTCCTCAAGGTTCAGCTTTAGCCCCTACTTTGTTTCTTCTCCACATCAATGACCTCTCTAGCACATCCAACCCAGTTCACAGTTACGCGGACGACAGCACCCTCCACTCAAATATACAATATTCTAAGCCTGTCTCTTTAGCCCAATTAGATGAGGATCGCAGACTCATGGAGGGTTCTATCTCCGTGGATCTCCAAAAAATATTAGACTGGGGAAGTAGAAATCTTGTACAATTCAACCCCACCAAATCACAGTCTTGCTTTCTTTCTCATAAGAGATACATCAGCCCTAGACCCATCACAATAAACAACCAAGTTGTTCAAAGTAATGAGTCATTTTCACTTGTTGGCATTTCTGTGGATCGGAATCTCAATTGGCACCAACATGTCACATCAATTGCAGAAGCGGCTGCTGAGAAATTGGTTTCCTCTTCCGGGCTCGCAAATACTTTTCGCCAGCTAATCTCTTTACCTTATATACCTCAAAAATAAGGCTAAACCTCGAGTACTGCTCCCACATCTGGAATGCCGCTGCCGCTTCTACACTCGCTATCTTGGACACCATTCAGAAGAGACCTATACGTCTCATTGGTGGCCCTACCCTCACCCAAAGGCTGCCATCCCTTGCCCACCGACGTGCCGTTGGTGACCCCCCTCTCTCTCTCTTTAATAGATATCTGCACGGGCACTGCTCAGAGGAGATTTCTTCCATAGTTCCTCCACCTGCTGCCCCCAACAGATCTACCAGGGGAACAGAGCGAATGCACCCTTTTACTGTCCAGGTCACCAGACATAGAACATCGTGTTATGCCCGCTCTTTTGTCCCGAGGACTTCCAAGTTGTAGAATTCCTTGCCGGCACATGTTTTCCTTCTCCCCCGAACCTCCAAACCTTCAAGTCCAGAATTAACAAGTTTCCTCTTTCCTCCTTGTCGACACCCACGGTACGATAGTATTTAGGCTGCAAGCCCTCGTGGTGTGTTGTTGAAATTTAAAAAAAAGAACATTTCGCGCACGGAGGAGTGTGAGATCTGGCATAGTTAAAGCACATGTGGAGAAGGAGTGCAGAAAAACTTGTATAATGTGTGTAACAAAAAAATTAAACAATGCGTTGTTTCAATTAGATAGTCGATTCGTGGCAGTTCTGAGCTGACCGTTAATCAATACGTTAAATGTCAAACACATAAAACTTTGTGGTCAAACACTCGCACTGAGATTATAGAGGTATACTCTGTGACAAAAGAACATCAATAACGTTTAAACTTAAAAATTGAATTAAATACTGTAAATATGCAAAAGTTCATTACTAAAGTAAGCTTTGAAAATGACAGCTATTGTGTAATTATATTTTCGACAACTGCACAGGTCCACTAGTAATAGATAATCTTACCATACTTTTTGATTATATTATTATTCTAAGCTAACAAAACAAAAACAGCAACTACAAAAATATTCTTTTTATTAGTATCATAATACACTGGTATCAAACGTATGTTTAGGCTTTACAAACAGGTTCAGCATACTTTTTGCAGTCATCGATGTTTCTAAAATTGTTTCTTGTTGGATTGCAACCACCATAGACACCTTGGACACAAAGACGTTTTGCACTATCCCAGTAGAATACGGCTATTTTAACTCCACAGTCAGATTCCTGGAAAGACTTGGAGCAGTCTGTAAATATGAGAACATAAAATTTATAATTAATTCAACAATAAAATTAATCAGTTGTTTTTCTTAGCTAAATTTCATAGAAACAGTTTATTACAAAAAGGCTTTTGGAAACAAAAAACTGTATGTTCGAAACGTCTATTGCCTACCTTCCTTGGTGAAGAAGCTTTCAGATTTACATACAACTTTAGTAGCTGATTCACACTGCGCCTTAGTAGCAAAGTTGTTGTTCGTTGGGTTACAGCCTCCGTAAACAGCCTGAACACATTCTCCCTTTGAGACGTCATATTTGTAGACCAAGAAATGACCTCTGCAAGCGTGGGAGCCTTCTACATCTCGGCTACAATCTGCAAGTAGTTAAGACGTTAGGCAGTGCGTTTCAAAAATAAGGAATACATAAATTTTCTCTACTAGTAATTTTTAGGAAAAACGTTGAACAGGGTCAACTTCGATTATTTCATTGTCTAAGTAAAAATATTCCTACGCACCCTAGCCCTATTTGCAAGGTAACTATCAATGTGATACCTACTTCTCTTTAAAGGAAAATTATTTCTTTATTTATCACTATAAAAAAATCAATTTTGCTCAATGGCGCTCGAACAGATTAATGATTTTCAGAAAACCGAAGAGAATAAATTTAATTATTCGTTAATATTTTCTTTAAGAAGAAAATTTCGGAGCACGGCAATTTCAAATTTATGAGTGTGGTATTAAGTTCAATATTTGATTTTCAAAATATCAACTTATTATACGTTAAAATATGAATAAACGTTGTACGGGTTTTGTTTGGCTGCGGTTAAGTAATTGTTATCACAAAACATTTCAGATTGCAGATAAGGACATTGCATGTTTCTCTTTTCAATTTGTTTCATTTTAGTACATTTTTGTAGAGAAAGTTCACTAACGAGAAGATCTCAACTTTAGAATTTTGAAATAGTGTTTTCAAATGAGCGCGAACTAGGCCCTTTAGAGAACATATACGGAGTTAGTTTATATATATATATATATGTATATATATATATATATATATATATATATATATATATATATATATATATATATATATATATATATATATATATATATATATATATATATATATATATATATATATATATATATATATATATATGTGTGTGTGTGTGTGTGTGTGTGTGTGTCTGTGTGTGTGTGTGTGTGTGTGTGTGTGTGTGTGTGTGTGTGTGTGTGTGTGTGTGTGTGTGTGTGTGTGTGTGTGTGTGTGTGTGTATGACCAGTTTTGGGTTTTATTCGGAAAATTTTTGTATCTCCGAACGTAACAAAGCTTTGCCAATCAAAATTGGAACCCAAGTACTACTATAAAACGTGTCCTACATATCAACATTTAGATCTCTAATGTTTTTAAATTATAAGCTTATAAAGAAAAAAATTTGACGCTAGTGGTGACCAAAATATTTTTTGCGGCTAACAAAATCTATTCAATATCACAGACAAAAATTAAGATTTCTTGGTGTAAATAGGTCAAGCAATACCAGAAAAATTACTTTGCAAATTTTATAGTTTGTTTTTTTAAAACGTCAAAGTTGTGATTTGAAATGACAATATTGGCGATTTTGAAACAAAAATTGTAAAATTTATGCCATTATTTTTTTATGTCATTATTATATATATATATATATATATATATATATATATATATATATATATATATATATATATATATATATATATATATATATATACACAGATCTCCTCATTAGCGACTTTTTTTTAATTCGCTAAAAGTTATAAAAAAAACTTTTTTGTGACAAATCAATTTTATGAAAATTCACTACGCACTTGCTGCGTCCAGACTTTTGATTTGAATGTATTTACTTATTTGATTACTGGCCCGACACTGTCTTAGCACGCATCGTTACTTATTCTGATCCCTATTTTTGTACTAGTACTCTTGTTGAATGTAATTTTTAAAGGTTATATTATATATTACCCTGATTTTATTTTAGGCTATTTAGATGTTTTCCTGGTGAAGTGAAATAATAGACACCTATAGTGCCAAATAGAGACAAAAATATAACATTTTTGAACCAAAAGTTTGTCCTTTGAACACGTGGCAACTTTTTTTTCCGAACTTTACTTAATAATTTCTTATAGTAAATTGCTTTAGCAGATTTTCATCGAATTTTCACATGAAACAGCCCGTATCTTGTGTTTCAGAAGTGAAGAGCATTCTGCTTCAAGTTTTGTCTAACATTCATTATCCTTAAAGGCTCCAGTTTTGGAAATATTTACATTTACAATCGCATACATTGATTTGATAAGTTTATGTGATTATTTAACTAATTTTTGAAGAAAAATATGAAACTATTTAAATTAACTTTGGTACAAAAAGGTAATAAATTATTAATCTGATAGGATCATCTATGTTTACATTTTCATAATATATAAGTAAGTAGTTGATAAATTGTTTTCACAAATGTCAAATGTAACTTTAAAGTGGCAAAGTTAAGTAATATGAGTATTTTTCCGCTTATGTTTTTCTTTACTTCCATTGGCTAAAATTGTCGTGCAAAGTAAAAAAAAAAATTTTTCAATCTTAGTTACAAACTGGGTATATAATTTGAGTTATATATATGCATTTCGAACATTTTTTTTTGTAAAAAAAAATAGACAGTTTTTATTTCCGTGGAAAATATTGTTTGTAAGATTTTTGTGAAATTTTGGTAATTACTAATAAATGTTTAAGTTATCGTAAAATTTTTTTTTCATTTTTTCGTCAACAATTGTTTGCAAATTTTCATGCCAATGCTGAAGTTTCGTCAAAGAGCTTTTTGTGAATAATTATATCTTGGCAAGTGGGTAAATAGCTCGAAGAGGTTTGTTGGCCAGAAAAATTGAACTAGAAATTTTGGAACCATTTTAAATTTATTTTTGGAAAATTATTGTACTTTTTCAAATAATAGAGTTATTTTGATAAAATATGGTACATTGTTTCTACTATATAGGTTATACTGGTAACCAAATTTGATGCCTGCTTTAATTAAAAAACGACATTTTTGCTTATAAAATATTTTTATAAAATTCACTACCATAGCGGACTGGCTGCGTGCGGACTTTTTATGTTTGGATCACTTATCATTTTCACGTTTAACATATTGTAAGTTTCGGTTACTGTTCGTACTCGCCTCGCGAGCTGAGTTATTTAGCCTGTTAATTCCATCTGAAGTAGAGTATGGTGCAACCGTTTATACAAATACAAGTAAAATCACACTAAAGGCACAATAAAACCAACAAATATCATCCAGAATACAACTATGAGGTTATGTCTCGGTGCTTTCAGAACAAGTCCTGAAACTAGTATGCAAAGAAAGTCAAATAAATTGACACTCCGTTTAATACGATAATTGCTAATTTTGACAGACATATGAATTTCTCGTTCAGCAAATAAGCCTGCTTGCCCAGTACTAACCGACTCACAGCCATCAGCGGTTCAACTCTACCAAGAAACCACCTTTTATATCAGAAATAATAAAACTCTGGACGCAGCAAGTGTGTTATGGCACAGTTAAATATCAAATATGTCTTCTTAATGCAAGCAGTCATCAATTTGGTTACCGGTATAACCTATATAGTAGAAACAATGTGCCATATTTTATCAAAATAACTTATTGTTTGAAAATGTACAAAAATTTTCCGACAATAAACTTTAAATGTTGGTTTCTCAGCCAACAAACCTTAGGTTAAAAGCAAATTGAGTTATTGAAATTTAAAGCATTTAATGAAAATTTGTTACCAAAACGCACTTACTACGTCTTAATTTTTTTCTTGCAAACACATTTCGATGAAAAATGCAATAAAATAAGGCTGTTCGAAAAAAAATAATTGTAGGCATCACCAACAACTTATGGGCCAGCCGGTGATTGTCAAAATAATTTTATAAGATGCAGCTCAAGATACCCTATAATTAACCTATACAATTTTTTCTCGTCTCTTGTATAATAATAATTATATTGAGCTTTACCGTGGAAACGTGTCACCCTGTATATATGTAAGCAGATCAAAACTGAACATAAACCCGGATATGGATTCCAGAGGGCCTAGTTTGCGCTCATTTGAAGGAATCTTTTAAAATTATAAAGTCGCGGTCTCCTCATTGACGAATTTTTTGTACGAAAATTAGCTTAAAATTATGGACCGTTAAACCATAAACTTAACTAAAACTACCGCCAAAGCATCAGAGAGAAAATAACTAACCTGTTTCATATCAGCCCCTTTTGTAAAACTTTCATCATTTATATGTGTTGATAAAACATAACAAACACTGTTTAGTCCACCCACTAACATTACTAAAGGAATAATTTGCACTTGTATATAAAAATGTCCCAAATAACACAAATAATTTGCAGCTGAAACTGATAACAATAAACATAACATATAAACAATTTCATACCATAGGATAAACGTCAGTTACAGCGTCTAACAGACCTGCGCAATAATATCAAATGTTCTGTTACCAGGCAATGACATACTAGATCTCATATAAGCGAGGTTTGCCATTGTCAATGAAGCGCGGTGATATAAAAAATAAATGTTTCAAATTTGAATAGCTCAATTTTCTGTAAACCTAAAAAGCTGAATTGTGGCACGTAGTTAGGTGTTTCCCAAAGCAATATGTACACCAAATTTCATCGAAATATCTTTGTAATTTTTGGAGAAAAAATTTTTTCGAAGGAAAAATCAAAAATTTGCTGGAAAACCTTATCTGATTTTCCTGGCTAACGAACTCAACCAAGCTATTAATAAAAGAAAGGCACTTGCCGAGTTTCATCAAAATCGGTTAATTATTTTTTGAATTATCGGTTGGATATATATATATATATATATATATATATATATATATATATATATATATATATATATATATATATATATATATATATATATATATATAGAACCATATAAAAATCGAAACTGACCCCGGATATGGGTTCTAGCGGCCCAAATTCGCGCTCATTTGAAAAAATTTTTGCACAAAGTCTCACCATCGATACCTCTCTATTAGTGATTTTTTTAAATAACAATTCACTAAAAGACATATACCAAATCGATTTCACAGGAACCACTGAAAATCCGAAATCAGATACACCGCCATGGTTACAATTAAAAATAGACTGTAACACATCATTCTGTCACTTAAAGAAACCAAAACATTATGCAACGGTGCAGGCAAAATTTACAGAAACACTAAGGGAATATTAACCCGAAGTGGTGATGTACACCGATCCTTTTAAGTCACCACATGGGGTGGGCGGGGGTTAATGACATATCCCCTCTCCAAGCATCTTATCCAGTTACCTGCTGACATCACTATAGGCACTGTTAAGCTATTTACAATTTTGCAAGCTGTAAAGGGTATACGAGATATTTCCAACCATGCAACGAAAACAGCCGTATGTACAGACTCTAAATTAGCATAAAATAGAATATGTAGTCTGTATACCAAGAACCATATAACAAGAGAAATGCAAATACTGGTCACGATCTTCAACGTCAATCCACACACAGTACGTTCATTCGGGTACCCTCACATTCTGGCATTATAGACAATGTGCTGGCATATATTGCTGCTGAAAGAGCCATCACGGAAGGTATGACACTAAGAAGTTACTACTACATACTATTAAGACCACAATATTAAAACAGTAATTTACGAAAAATGGCAAATATACTGGAATAATTAAACCACCAAGCTGCACGAACTAACACCATCCATTGAGGCATTCTAACCAACTTTACCGAGTCGTTGGTCCCTGGTCATCTTGAGAAGACTTCGGATAGGAAACACAGCACAGCAAGGAGTGTATGAAACAGAATTTTGTTTATGTGGTCTAAAAATACACTAAGTGAAGATTGGAACTTGTGGTGAGCACTGAAAAGTACACTTGGAGAACTCAGATCACCACAACACTTCTTTTTAAAGACCTGACGATCGTTTCACTAACAAAGTTAGCGTCATCAGAAGATGAAAAATTCTGAAAGAGAGAGATAATGTTTCATCCTCTGATGACACTAACATTGTTAGTGAAACGATCGTCCGGTCTTTAAAAAGATGTGTTGTGGTGATTTGTGTTCCCCAAGGGTACCTAAAAGTTTACAATTAGTGTTGTAATTTGAATGTACTACTTACCATCCTTTGAGAATTTAGCTGAAATAAAAGCAGCCTGGCACAGAGCAAAAACTAAGAAAAAGCTTATTCTCATCATGGTGCTATATTATTGTTCACAAATAAATGTAGTTTTTGTAACTGTCCTATAATCGATTTATTTTCCTTTATATAGTACTTTTTCAAATATCTACATATTATCTGCAAAACAGTTAACGTTTTATAAGGATCTCTTTAAAAGTGAATAGATATTTGATACAAATATCCCATAATTATTCCACAATGCTGTTATCTAACTGCTTACCAAAAGTTTAAGATTAATTACGTGCGTACTTGAAGTCAATATAATTTAATCCCTTCTAATAGCACGTTGAGTAGTATTTGTGTGTATTTTAAGTGTGTCTTTGGAGTATGCGCCAACAATTAAGTGTTTTCTGTTTTGCTTTGTGACAACTTCACGATTACTAAAAGCCTTGTACAAAACTTGAATTTCGTGTAACAATACCAGGAGAGATATTTCACAACGTAAATGTACTAACAATCCGATATTGTCGATGAAAGATATATATATATATATATATATATATATATATATATATATATATATATATATATATATATATATATATTTCGAATATTGCACTACACTGTAATCACTTTTAAATATATACTGTATTTGTTTGCTGTACGTTTGTGATTTCTTATTGGTTTGTGTGGACTGCAGTTTCGAACCGTCCCGGTTCATCATCAGCACACTACACTACACACAAACACACACACTATATATATATATATATATATATATATATATATATATATATATATATATATATATATATATATATATATATATATATATATATATATATATATATATATATATATATATATATATATATATATATATATGCAACTTGCAGTTGGATTAGAAATTTGAAAATTTGAAATTGGTTGTCCTGCCATTGTCGATCATGCCCATTCGACGTGAAATATTTTCAGTCCTCCAGCTATACAGAGTGTGCCAAAAGTCGGTATCAATTTTCCCATTTAAATAAAAACCTACATTTTTTTTCACGTGGATTGGTTGGCCTTCTAATTCTGAGTATAGGCAACCCAACTCATATGAAGTTATCTGTTATAGTTTTTGACATGTTAATTTTTCTGAAAAAAATTACCGCCGTAGTAGTTTACGAACATAGGTTGTGTCGCCATTTTGGGATGACCACTTTTATTACCGGCCACGAATAAAACCAGCATACTTTGATAGTACCCCATACAACATATGTAACAGTGGTAAAAAAGGTTTCAATGGTAAGATTACCAACTTACATCAACTTTCGATTATATACAACCATTTTACAATCCTTAAAGAAGAGGGTCGAAACTCAGAAGAAAATATAGAACAAGATTATGGATTTCACAGAAAGTTAAAAACAGATAACATTGTAATAGAAATACTTTGAGGTAACAGCTTTCAAAAAGTTACATCCCAAAAAGCGCCATCTGGTGGCAAGAATAAGAGAATAAAAAATGTTACCTGATTTTACTGGAAAAAAGCTTTCGAATGTTTTTCTCGAAGCTCTAGTTGCCACGGTCACCGAGATATGAATCACCTAATGAATCACTCTGTATATCTCAGCTCCCATGCACTTTTCAAATAGTTTTTCGGCTTTTACGTATGTTGTGTGAGGTACTATCAAGGCATGCTAGTTTTATTTGTGGCCGCTAAGAAAGTGATCATCCCAAAACCAAATGCAAAACGACCATACCCCTTCGAGATTTCTCTGCGCAAATGCTTTTTTGACGTCAGAATCGAGATTCACGTGAAAAGTTAAACAACATTTCTCATTTGTACCACATTGTAGCTTCAATAATAACGGAGATGACTATTTTAAACGATTCCCGTGAACAAGCATATCCCGATCTAGATTTTTTCTGGAACTATGCAGAATCGACTAGAACTTGTTAGCATCATAAGATGGACAATCGAATTTGCAGCGTGGAAAATACCTAGTATTTCACTGAGAAAAATAAACTTTAGATGTTAATCTCAGCCATTCGATGCGCAATTGTTTTTATTTTTGGCGTCAGAATCGAGATGCTCGTGAAAATTTGAACAATTTTTCACATTTGAATCACATTTTAGTTCCAATAATGACGGAGATAGCTACTCTAAACGATTCCCGTGAACACCCTGTATAAGAGGTTGGTAACACAAACAAAAAAATATAGAACGAGACTCGGGGTTTCAAGAAACGTAAAAAGAAGATAACATTGTAATGGAAATATTTTGAGATAACAGCCTTCAAAAAGTTTTAACCCAAATATCGCCATCTGGTGGCAAGCGTAAGAAAGTTAAAAAAATACCATCTCAATTGTACTTGAAAAAACGTTTCGAACAGTTTTTCCCCGAAGCCGTAGTTGCCATAGTTACCGAGATACGAATGTCGCTCCTGTAATGAACCAGCATGTATATCTCGGCTCCGATCCACTTTTGAAATCCTTTTTTGACCACTGTTACATATGTTGTATGAGGTAGTATCAAAGTATGCTAGTTTTATTCGTCGCCGCTAAATAAAAGTGGTCATCCCAAAACCCAATGCAAAATGACCATACCCCTTTGTATCTCGCAAACGCTTTTAGATCAGGAAACCCAATTGGTGGAGCAGTTAGCTGGAAGTGCACGCTAACTTCTGATGTCCCATCAATTGGCCCATTTTGTACCATATGGGCGCAGACGATTTTCAAATGTCGTATTCAAAAATTGTGAAATACTCAATTTTTCAAATAGCACCTACTATCTTTTTTGACACAATTGAACAAACAATTAAATTTTATGTTGAGTTACTTAAGCACTCCCTATACCTTGCTTCAACCTGTATCGAATTATTCGATAAAAATCGAGAGATTCCTTGCATTTTTAAATGTGCCATAGAAACAAAAGACAAACTTTTTTTTATTCATGAGAATGCAAAAATTACATCCCGGTGACTTTCCCGGGGGGTAAATATTCGTGTAACAATAACAACTATTTACCCCCCAAATATTTACAAATATTTACCCCCCGGGAAATCACCGGGGTGTAATTTTTGCATTCTAATGAATAAAAAAAGATGTTTGTATTTTACGGAGGTTTTTGGAGCACCGTAATCTAAATGACCTTTAATTACCTACGCAAACCTTTAAAAACATTTTTATCTTGTAATGGACGCTGATGAGGCTCAGCTCAAGCATTAAGAATTTCTCGGGAAATGCATTAATGATATTTCAAAAATCCATATTTTCTAAACGAATAGACCGAATTTCAATATATATATATATATATATATATATATATATATATATATATATATATATATATATATATATATATATATATATATATATATATATATATATATATATATATATAAGGTTTTATGGACATATCTTGAATGGTGCCTCCCCTCGTTTAAAATTTTCAGTTACTAGTTTTAGTAAATTTTCCTTAAAAATAGACTAATGAGGAGATCTGTGTTTATATATATATATATATATATATATATATATATATATATATATATATATATATATATATATATATATATATATATATATATATATATATATATATATATATATATATATATATATATATATATATCACACCGATAACTCAAAAAATAATAGAGCGATTTTGATAAAATTTGGTAGGTGCCTTCCTTTTGTTAGTGGCTTGGATAAGTTCACTAGCCAGCAAAGTCGGACCAGTTTTTCGTAGAAAATTTTGGGTTTTCTTTCTTTTGTATCTCCGACATTAACAAAGCTATGGCAACCAAATTTTGGCACTTAGGTTTATACTATCAAACCTACCTTACGTGCCAAAATTCAGACCTCTAATTTCATAAGGAAAAAATATAGACATTTAAAAAAATATATTTCTGAACGTCAATACGTCCGGGTTTGACATGATTAAAGGGAATGATTAAAAGGCTTTTACTACCAGACAATTATTAATAAGAATTATCTGGTAGTAAAAGCCTTTTAATCATTCCCTTTAATCATTTAAAATAATTGGGTTCCACTGATGACCAGAGAAATGCACAAAACCAAAATATTTTTTTGTGGATAACAAGGTCTATTGTACATTACAGACAAAGATTAGTTTTTTCGACGCAAAAAAACTCAAGCAATAACAAAAAAATTACTTTGAAAATTTTATAGTTTTTCTTCTTAAAATATAAAAATCGTGATTTCAATCGTCAAAATTTGCAATTTTTAGACGGAGAACCTAAAACAAATACGGGCTGTGTAAAGCAGATGTCATAATAAATGTATTTTACAAAGCCTTAAGTTACAGCTTCAACCATCATAGTCCTTCATTTTACTAAAATATTTGCAGAAAATTCATTTCAAATACAGCCCTTCTCTAATGATTTGGCAGTAGTTTCAGTTAGAGTTCGTTTAATAGTTAAAATAGTATGTACTTTTTCGCGAATTTTCGTAGGAAAAAATCGTATAGAGAAGACCGAGACTTCAATTTTTTTTAAAACTATTTCTTCAAAGGAGTGCGAACTAGGCGCCTCCGGGGTCAATTTTAGTTTTTACATGTATAGATATATACAGGGTGGTGCATTTATACTGTAAAGTTCAATATATCGGTTATTATACAAGATACAAGAAAATATTATAAAAGTTATTTATAGGGTGTTTTGAGCTGCATCTTGTAAAATTATGTTGACAATTATGAGAGGGTGGCCCATAAGTCGTTGGTGATACAAGTTTTCTTTTGTTTATGGAACTGGCCATTTATTGTAGCATTATTGCATTCTCCATCCAATTTTTTTGCTTTTAAGGAGAAAACATTTTTAACGCGCATCGTTTTCGAGCTGTTTCAATTGTTTTTCAACTTTTTACATTTTGGAACATATCAAAAATTGTGATACGGCGTTTTTACCATTGGAAATTGGAGTCCCACGAACATAACCCATTTAAGAAGGTTTTCAATTATGTTTACCAATACATAGGAGAGTCTCATCAAAGTGGCGCATTCAGAGAGGTTTTCGTTTATTATTCTTTGTCGAAAAAGTCGAGATGCCGTATACAGAGCGCTGTCAAATAGTGACTGAATTTGGAAAAAATTCGAACTGAATTTTTTCCAATTGAACAACTCCCTACACCTACAAACTCTAGTTTTGGAAATATTTTTTGCTTTTTTCTATTTTTTAAACTTATTTATAGATTAGGTATATAATTGGAATTTTGTGTATTCTTTAGACACATTTTTTGAAAAAAAAAGTGGTCAATTTTCACAGACATTTTTTTTGTGTTTCCGTAGAAATCATTGCCTTTAAGATGTTGGTGACATTTTGGTAATAAATGTTTAATAAGTTATTGTAAAATTTTTGTTTAGGTTTTTCGTGAAAATTTTTTTTGCAAATTTTCATGTAATTTTTTGTAGGTGTTCCGTCGGAAAGTTTTTTGTGAATAATTATTTCCTGCTAGGTGGGTAAATAGCTTAAACAGCGTTGTCCAGAGAAATCGGACCAGTTTTTTGGGGAACATCTAAGTTTGTTTTCTGAAAAGTTTTGTACTTTTTCAAACTATAAAGTTATTTTAATGAAATACGGTTCATGGTTTTTACTATATATGCTATACCGGTGACCAAATTTAATGCCTGTCTTCAGTAAAAAAAAAGACATATTTGCTATTAAAAACATTTATAAGAAAATTCACTACTATGACGCACTTGCTGCGTCCAGACAATATTTATTTCTCTATTCTGTAAAAATATTCTTGTGTACTTTCTTTCTCTCTTTTCCTCGTTTAATTTGAGTTATTATATTTTGAGATACTTTTGATTTTTAACACCGATTTGTTATTTCGCGATGTTGTATTCTCAGTACATTATATTGTGCCTTCTTATTGGGTGTACCTGTTGGGCAATAAGTAAGTAAATAAATAAATAAATACTATTTAGTCGATCATGCGCAAAGGTGTCATCTAAAGAGAAAAGCTGATATCTAACCAAATGTAAATTTATTTTGTCAGTTACAAGCAGATAGGTGTAGCAATCTTTTCACATTCTTGTTTTGTATAAAACATGTTGGGGCTGGGGTCACATCCTCCAAAAATGTCACTTACACACACTTTCTTAATGTTATCCCACTTGAAAACAGGTTCATATGCATTACAATAATCGGGACCCTCTTCAATTTCTTTATTGCAATCTGTAATAAAAAAATGTAAGTTATCAAATTGCAAACGAGTATACTAGGATCTGTGGGCACGATCGCGCCACCGCCAAGTCGTGCTAAAAGGAGCTATCGTACATTTATTCGAAGCGGTTTGGTGTATTTTTAGTGAATTCTCTTTAAACAAATCACTAATAAGAAGATCGCGACTTTTGAATTTTGAAAAAACTCTCCAACCATTAGCAGAAAATGCAACGTCCTATGTCAAAAACTCCACCCATTTAATTGACCTTCTTCAAAACAACACCATTTCTCAAAACGACATCCTAGTTAGATTTTATATAGTTTTCTTATTCACTAATATACCCCTATCTGAAACCCTTGACGTTCTCAAAAATAAACACAATATTTCACACGATACCTTGGCTCTTCTAGAACATTGCACATCTAACACTTAAGTCCTTTTTCAAAACAAATTTTACAAACAAGTTCGAGGTGATCCAATGAGTTCACCACTCTCTCTTGCATTGGCTAACATTTTCATGGAAAACTTCAAGACAATTCATCCCAACCTAAAACAGCCTGCTGGTTAGGATACGTTGACGACATTTTCTCTGTCTGGCCACATGGTAAAAAATCTCTAGACCAATTCCATTCTTACCTAAATAACATCAACCCTCAAATCCAGTTTACCATGGAAGTAGAAAATAATTTTTCGTTGCCTTTCTTAGATGTAAGCATCACTAAAAACCCCGTCAGAGGATTTTCTTACACTGTGTACCGAAAATAAACCCACACTAATCGTTATCTTAACGCCCAATCTCACCTTTACCTATCGCAACTAAATTCCGTGGTTCGAACACTAGTAGCATGATCCCTCAGACTAACGGACAACAGCAATAAACAGACAGAATTAAACTTTTAAAGACAGGCATTGCTAGAAAAAGGATACGACAACAATCACATAATACGAAACATTAGAAACGCACAACAACAAACCACTACAACACAACAAGAACAGACAGAGTCCACACAACAACACACAGCGTTTTTACCATACATTAAAGTGTCACCGACAAATTCAGCCGAATTTTTAGAACCAATAATATCAAAACCATATTCACAACAGAGGAAAAACTGTCAAATCTGATAAAAACTCCCAAGGATACGATTTCAAACGAATCTTACGGAGTTTACGAAATTCCTTGTTCCGACTGTTTCCGAACTTATGTAGGACAAACAAATAGACGCTCCACAATAGAATATATGAACACACCCTCGCAGTTAGAAAATCCGACCACATATTGACGCTGGGCACCATATTCATACACGACACAAAATAGACTTTGGTAATGCCAAAAAAATAGTCTCGGTTTACAACCTCAATACCAGAATTATCCGCGAAGCAATGGATATCGAAAAACGTCCCGATTGTTTAAGTAAGAGAGATGATGGTTTTCGTCTTCCAATTATTGGAAACCTATCATATCTTCATTACAAACACAAAAACACAATAAATACAATAGACAATTTTATTTCCCCATTACCTAACTCAACAAATACCTGCAGTCCTCTTACTCCTTTAAGCACTGCGAAGAAATCCCCTGACTCAACAAATACCTGCAATCCTCTTAATCGTTTAAGTGACTTAATTGACCGTGATCCGACTCATTACACTGATAACGAGGCAGGTAGACGAAACGGTACATACAATACAAGACTTGCAATGAACTGCCAGATCTCTACTAGGCCTAAAGTTGAACACACTGAGAACTTAGAGACGATCCCCGGCGAGATTTAGGGAGTAGGCAGATTGAGTCCCCGTAATCGAGCTACAACAACCCAACCCATCTTTGTCCACCACTCTAAGGAGTAGGCAGATTGAGGCCTTAGAGTCATGTCCTTACATATTTCTTTTACCTCTTGGAAATGTCTCCAAAACAGGAACCAAAACGTCGAGTTTTAATAAATTCTGGACGCGGTTCAACCCGAGAAGTATGTATTATATATATATATATATATATATATATATATATATATATATATATATATATATATATATATATATATATATATATATATATATATATAACCGATAACACAAAAAGTAACCGGCCGAATTTTATAAAATTTGGCGGGTACCTTTCACTTGTAAGTGGCTTGGATACGTTCGTTAGCCACGAAAATCGTACCAGGTTTTCTGGAAACATTTTGTGATTTCTTTCGGAAAGTTTTTATATCTCTGGAAATAACAAAATGGCAACCAAATTTGGTACGCGGGATTGCATCATCAAAAAATAAAGTATGTATCAAAATTCACTACCATAACTCACTTGCTGCGTCTAAAATCTACTTCACATATCAATTTTTCATGAAATTCTTATTGAATGTACCACATTATATTTGAACAGCTCTCCTACTGTCAATTTTATTAATATACAAAATTTATTAATTGCGTCACTCACTCGCTGATAATCCTCAAAAACCTTTAGAGTATTTTCAGGAATCGTAGAAAGCTAAATTTTGGTCTTGCCTAAAAAACCGATTAAAAAAAACAAGTGTTTTCTTCTCCTCCGAATTTCCAAATTGAGGGATGCAGATTCCATAGGTTAAAAAGCTCATGTAGCTCTAGAAAGAACAGAATAGAAAACTCGTGTATACAGGGTCTTCATTTTTCAATCACAAGGATGGGGATCTCGTAAACCATGGGAGATTGAGAGTCGGTTAAATTGGGACAAAGTTGCGCAATCTAATTCTGAAAACGGAGATGTCAAATAATTTCACCGCATATCAGAAATTCTTAGGTCAAAATTCACAGTTTGAAGTTAAATCTGATAATGGTCAGTACATAAGCAATGTAACCATGGATTATTTAATATATCACATCTTATCTTCTCGCCTTTTTTTGGGTACCAAACTTAATTTTATTCTTTTCCGTGTCTTTCGGCCCCTTAACTTTTTTTAATAACTTGTTTTTCAATACAATTTTATGAAATATCGCCCTCTCTTTTTAAGGACAAACACCTAAACTTAATTTTCTATAATACTAGAAAATTTAAATTTATTATATGTATATACTGTAGTCTCATTAAAGGAACTTTTGTTACACACACCACCATACTTAAAATCAACGAGTAGCCACAGCATTGGATATTAGCCATTCATCGAATAATCGAATATTATAATATTATAAAATGCAGGCCTATAAATTGATACACCGACTCGGAAGCTCATGGAAGACGATTTTGATACAAGAACGTCTTTTTGTGAACAAATGATGGAAATGTTCTATTCGAATAGAAATTTAAGACCTTTTAAAGCACATTTAATGACACATGTTTTCTTTATAAAATGCATCTGCTTCAGAGTGCTTACTGAAAAATCCCCAATCTTGACATTTAGTTTTGACAAACATATAACTCATATTTATAACCTAATGACCAGTACTCCATGCACTAACGTGATCACTTATTCAAATACTACACCGCAGAAAGCTCTGTTAAATAACTTAGATCAAAACACACTTATCTAGTTTTAGATTAAATAGAAATGAGTCCGCTTACCGTCTTTATTGAATTCAGCTGTAACGAAGGCGGCTAGGCATATAGCAAAGGCAAGAAAAAGGCTTACTTTCATCATGATGCTAATTCTGATTGTTTACAAATAAGTTCGACTTTTGTAAGTGATGTGTAACCTACTTTTCTACATTTATATATGCATTCAGTAATAAAATATTTGCATATCTGTTAGCGATAGTCCCTTTAGAAGGACCACTTAAAAATTAACCCATATCTAAATAAAAGATATTGTGTTATTTCCTAACAGTTTTTTCCGATTACTAATAGTTACACCTGAAGGTCCAAGATAAATTATTAACATACTTGAAAACCACATATTTTGTGCCAACTCAAACAACTTTACGCGTATCTTAAGTATGTATACGCAACATGCGTATTGTATTAAATGTAAATATTCTTGACATTGCCATACATAATAAATTTAAAATAAAAATCTAGGAAATCAGCTAATCAGTACTTAGCATATCTTTAAATTAAATTTTATAACTTAGAAAACAGATTTTGTAGATAAAGTAGCTAATGACGGAAACGAATGTGAAGATAATGTTTAACTGTATATGTCCAAATTTAAAGTTTTGCGATTTTGCAATGCACCACCTATCTGGATTTTAAAGTACCTAAATTATGTTAATATACGGCACAAGCCGCAAATTTCTTGTATAGAACTTGCTTAATTTTTAGCAATAAACGTATTATTATTATTATTATGACTTTAGCCTGAAGTGCTTTCACACTCCCTCAAAGGGGAACATTCACTAATCCCAGGTATCTCAAATATCAAAGTGATTGAGCTCAGATGGAGCCCTTTCCAAAGGGGGCACGGAACATCCTCATTTCCTAGAAACCTCCGCACGGTGTGGACAGTTGCAAGTATTACCGCTTTCTGCACAACCCTATAAAGGTGCTCTCTTAATGTTCTCTCGAAGATTCTTAAAAACCACTCCAGTTGACATGACTATTGGGATCACTCGGACACTATCTACCGCCCACTGTCTCTTTACTTGCATCTCGAGGTCTCTTTGCTTAATGATTTTCTCGTTGTACTTTATCTCTAGATTATTGGTATACAGAATGGCCACATCAATTAGTGTCACTTGTTTGCAGGACTTATCCAGTATTATTATATCTGGTCTATTGTAGGCATCTCGTTGGTCTGCCAGCACGGTCGGTCCCAGTACAACCTTTACGCTGAGTTTTCTAGAACAAGCTCGGGAGTGCATCTATAGTGGGGCACCTTGCTAAGATTTAAAAGTCCCATTTCAGAGCCAGTTCTTGATGAAGTATTCTCGCAAATGCGTCGTGCCGCATTTGAACTCTGTTGCAGCAAACGCTTGACACCCTCCGGTGACGTACTGGTTAGTCTCTGATGACTGACACCCAAATCTGCATTTGTCATCTTGGACCGAATTATCTGCAACTATATACTTCAAGTAGTTTCTTGTTATAATGAACTGCTCTTGTATGACCATAAAAAAACATCTGTCTCTGGAAACATGTGTCCGGACACCAACCGGCAGTTCGACGCCGATTTGTCGACATGTGTCTTGGGAGGTCTCATTCAGATCTCGCTCATGGAGAGGGGTTTGCATCCAATATTGTAGTTTGTCCTGATCAGTTTTATGGTGACTGTATTTCACTTTCTCTTAATTGTAGAGTTGTTGAATCATCTACCTCGCATGTGGCATGGTAGAATTCAGAAATAAGCGCTTGCTGATGGGAATATGTACGCAGGTTCATTATCTGCTGGTCTAACTGTTTACCAATATCCAACAATCCTCTTCCACCTTGGTGTCTAGGTAGGGTTACTCGTTCGATAGCATTTCGGGAATCATGATTTTTGGATTTTGTTAGAGTCTTCGCACCTTTCGTTGGAGATCTTCGATGTTTGTTTTACACCAGTCCAGAAACCCAAATGAATAGCTAAGTGCAGAAAATGCAAAAGTATTAAGAGCTTTGTTCAGGTTCTTGAGGCGTGCTTGTACCACCTGATTTACTCGTTTCGTAAACTCATTTGTTAAATCGTTCTTCATTACTGAGTGGTTTATTTTCCTGGCTTGCTGTAATCCCATGGATTGAAAACACTCTTATACGTCCATTGAGGCAATTTTCTGGCCATGCTGCATATTATATACACTTGGTTGTATCTTCCCTCTGAGTAGACATAAGGTGCGATATTTGTCGAACCAAAACCGCATGTCAATATCCCTGGAAAACCCTACCACTATTTTAAGGAATTGTTCCAGATTGCTCTTTGTGGAGGTCATTAGCTTATGATCATCCAGATACAGCAGATGATTTAGGCTCATTTGCTCCCTGTCATTGCTGTTTTTACCGAAGCCATATCTGGTAGAGTTAAGGCGGTTTGATAGTGGATTCAATGCGAGGCAGAACTACAATGGGTTAGCGAGTCGCCTTGAAATATACCTCTTCCAATTGGTATCGTGCTGGTTACAATTTTACCACCCGTTTCTGCCCGTAACTGAATTTTTGTTCTCCAGGTAGACATTGTGTATTTAAGGAACCTCAGGATATAAGTATCGATCTTATGATCTTTAGCACATTTATAAGCCATGCATGTGGAACCTAATCAAATGCATTTTTGTAATCCACGTAGGCAGCAAAGAGATTTCTTTGTCCAATGTAAGCTTGACTGCACACAACCGAATCAATTATTAGCTGTTCTTGGCATCCCGTAGATCCTTTGGCACACCCTTTTCGCCGGCTTGCAATCATGTTGTTTCGTTCGTAGTACGCATATATGCGTTTCTCAAGGCCAGAGGTTATCAACTTGTATAGGGTCGGAAGATAAATTATTGGTCGGTATCTGCCGGGGTCTGCAGAACACTGCTGGTCCTTTGACAGAAGATACGTATCTTCGTGTGTGAAAAACAATGGCATCTTCTTTGGGTCAAGTATAACATCATTTATTAATACCGCGAATAGATTATGTGTAAACCAAAATTTGTTCAGCCAATAGTTTTAGACGCCATCAGGCCCGGGTGCCTTCCAATTATGAAGCTCTTTAATAACCTTGGAGACTTCATCTGTGGTAAATGGTTCATAACTCTGACAAGATGGATGTTCTTCGTTAACCCAGCTGGCGCCAATATTGCAGGAGGCTGGTGTGGCTAGTTAACTTTTCCAGAACTCTTCAATTTGTTCCTTATTTGGAAACGTATCGATGGCTGCGAGCTTAACACTATTTTAACTTCGCTACTCGTGTATTTTAAAATCGAACCTTTAAGTGACTTTTTAAACAATTTCTCGTTGGTAATAGATTTTATTTCCTCCGGAAGGCAGTTGAATAATCTTGGGCCCAGCTGAATATGACAGCGACGAGTAAGTGACTTATGAAATCTTGCGACTACCTAATAATGTCCAGTTGAGAGTGTGTGGTAGTTGTGGGTCATATAAGATCTGGAACATGCATCTCTTCATAAAGATTATTACTTGGGTATGTATAATTTCTGAGCCACTTCCAACCGTTTTATATGCGCTTTCGCAGCGCCTCCCCATACCAAGTTACTGTACAAAAGGTGAGTTTCAACGAGAGACTGATATATAATGTTGAGGTGTATAGGATCAAATAATTTTCTGTATACTTTAAATTAACTATTCAAAAACCGATTTTTTAACTAGGTTGTCGATATGTGCATCCCATCTCATATGACAGTTCAAATACTTTGTGTTTTTAGCAACACTGAGTTACAATATTGTATCACCATGAGCGATCGGCAAAGATGAGTACCAGTAGTACCAGTAAGGTAGCTACAGAAAGGTAAAAATTTTGTTTTATTTAAATTAACTGTGAGCAATTTTAGATTAACCACTTCATGATCGTTCCCAAGTCATCCTCGACCTCCATCTTGAGCTCGTGCCACGTTTTTGCACTATAGAAAATAGGTGTATCGTCAGCAAAACCCACAATTTTTGCACTATCCGACTGAAAGAATAGTTCATTAATATAAATATTAAAAAGGATAGGTCCAGTGACAGTGCCCTGTGGAACCCCGTATTCTACATGCCTATATGTGCTAACACACTCTTTACTCCTAATACACTGTTTTCTTCCCAGAAGATAACTTTTCAACAAACCGTAAACAATCCCCCTAAACCTGACATCCTCTAGAACGTCTAGCAATTCCTGATGGTCTATAGTGTTAAAAGCTTTCGCATGGTCAATAAAAACACATAAATATGACATTCCGTTTTTCATTTCGGCAACAGTATGTTATGTCATGTGTGATATAGCATCTTGATTGGACCTTCCTTCACAAAAGCCATATTGATCACTTGACAATAGTCTGAATTTATCCAAGTAACCTATCATTCTTACTTTAATCAATTAATCGAATATTTTGGCTACATCAAAAATCAAAGATATAGGTCTGTAGTTCTCCATTTGGGTAACGTCTCCACTCTTGTGCACCGGAGCTACAGTAGCTAGCTTCAGCACGTCAGCGAAATCTCCATTTTCAAATGATAGGTTTATCAAATAAGAGACATGTTTATAAATAATCACTATCATAACGCACTTGCTTTGTCTAGGCTTTTCCGGCGTTGATCAAAGGGAATACTTACGTGGGCTGTCAAAATTCTAAAGAATTAATTGTTAGAACGTTGTGTGACACTGAAGCGTTATTATTGTAAACCACATAGATATTTCGCAGCTAAATGCATTCGCTGAATCACACAGTATAAACACTTGCACATTTGCACACTCTTGAATAGCATTAAGGGAGTTTTATTTCAGTGAAACTTTACAGGATTTACAGGTTATACAAACTCGCAGTAGTTTTGTGTTCTTGGAAACGAGATTCACGAATCCCTCACAGTCTCAATAGTTCTAAAGTTGTTGGCAGTGGGATTACATCGTCCGTAAAGAGTGTTAATACGGTGTTATTTAGACTGATCTCGTCTGAAGACTATAGAGTAAGCTTCGCATTTACCACCCTTCATTCTCTAACTACAATACGGTACACTGTAAAACGCGCTTTTATATCCTTAGTGAAATAAAATACTTTATTCTATACTTTACTCTTGAAATCTTATAAAACTCAAAAGGATTTTATTGCAGTAGCGATCTAAAATCCTTAGCGTTACCCTAAAACATTTTAGTTATACATATTCTATTTTTCAACTAAAAATTTAGATTTTCAATTATACTGGAAATAAAATAAACTGTTCCTGATTTTTATTTATTTATTTATTTAATCAACGGATAATTCCTTTATAAAAAGTTGTTTCAAATAAAGAAGCACCTAGCTAGTAATACCAATAAAATTATACATTAGAACACAATGGAATGAATTCAGTAAGTAAGAAACTATAAAAAACACCAAAAAAAAAAATCTGCGAAAACTGACTGGTTTAAAAAAATTGCTAAAAAAAGACAAAATTCTAATTATATACCTAATCTGTAATGAGGATTGAAAAAAAGAAAGTGTATTTTTTTTACTTTCACGGAAAGTTGAACCGGTGGAAGTAAATAAAAATATACCTAAGCGGAAAATGCTCATATTTTTATGTCACAAGCTGTGAGAAATAAGAACATTCCTTAGGTCTGCTTCTTCAAAGTTTCATTTGACATTTCTGAATGCAATTTATTAACTACTTACATAAGCACACTTTGAGAACCCAAATTACCACAACACAGTTTACAAAATCTACGATCGTTTCACTAACTAAGTTAGCGGCCTCAGAGGATGAATAATTATCTTTTGGAATTTGCCTTTTTTGCCTAAAATTTGTCAATTTCGACGTTTCAAATCGCGACTTTGACGTTTTAAGTATATATATATATATATATATATATATATATATATATATATATATATATATATATATATATATATATATATATATATATATATATATATATATATATATATATATAAACCTATAAAAATTCAAACTGAGTCTGGATATGGGTTGTAGAGGCCCTAACTCTCGCATCATTTGAAGATATTTTTGGTGAATTTTCAAAAAAAGTTCACTAATAGAAAGGGAACGATGGTGAGACCTTTGGAAAATTTCTTGAACTGAGCGCGAATTAGGGCCCCTAGAACTCAAATCATCCAAAGTCACTTAAAAAGTTTATATATATATATATATATATATATATATATATATATATATATATATATATATATATATATATATATATATATATATATAACAGATAACTCAAAAAATAATTCATCAATCGTAACCAAATTTGGCAATTTCCTTCACTTTGGTAATAGCTTGGACGAGTTAGTTAGACAGTTTTGACAATCAAATACTTTTAGAAAAGAATGCACAAAACTGCTTGAAAGCGCAAAATCTTTTTAGTTACTATAAATATTAAACTAAAACTTTGCAAACACGTAGACATTGTACAAGCGGTCCTACTTGCCAAATTTGAACTTAATTGGTTCAGTAGATATTGAGTTATAACTTAACAAAAAAATAATCTACGATATAACCTGAAATTACCTTTAAATGGATGCCTATAATGTTAGATAAGGTCAGACAGATAAACCAGGGTTCCGCTGCCATTGCAAACAAAATCTCCAAATTAAGTCTTAAATGGACAGGCTACGAAAAAATGTCACAATAAACAATCGGCGGGGTTGCTATTTACGATAACTCTCATCTAAATATGTAGATGTCAGAAAAATGTAAATAAATAGAAATTTTACTGAAAGTGATTCAGTTTGTTTAAAAGGAATCTAGAACTACGTTTTATTATGTGAGGGGCATAATAATAAATGTTTAAGTTATTTAAAAACATGTTTTCGGATTATCGTGAAAAATTGTAAATTTTCATGCAAAAAATTTGTTGGGAGTTTTGTCGAAAAGCTTATTTGATGATATGGTACATTGTTTCTACTATATAGGTTATACTAGTAACCAAATTTGATGCCTGCTTTCATTAAAAAATATATATATATTTACTACTACAAACATTTTTATGAAAATTGACTACCATAACGCACTTGCCGCGTCCAGACTTTTGCTGTATCTAATGGTACCAAAATTCATTATGGGACCCATAAGAAAAACAAACGATGGCCATGGAAACTCCGAACCTAGTAGGCCCAGATAACTTCTAAGCTATCACATTGATAGCCCACAGCCAACAAAGGAAACTCATCAATTTTAACAACGTTTAATTTGATAATAAAAAAGATATCAGCGAAATAAACTTTTTAGCTTCTTCAGCAAGGAAGGGGATCTATCGAAGATTTATCTTCAGATTTTAAATAAGCATCAAGTCACCCATGTTTTTTGTTTTGTTATTCGACCGTGTATTTGTCACTGTTTGGTAGATCCCAATAGTGAGTCAGTTAAAAGTGACCAACGTGTACATTATGTGATATTCTGTTTAAAGGACCGTATTTCGTATTTACGGGATAAGATATGGAGGTTTATTCTACCGTGAGACATAAAGTTTTAGCCTTTTGAATCCCTGATTTATTGAAAATATATTTCTTTTACATTTCTTATGAGCACAGGAATCAACAAAGACTTGAAAATATTCCAACCTCCAAGGATCTTGATTGGATAAAAGAGTTTGTTTTTGTTGGTTCCGTTAAACAAAATTGATATGGTACCGCACGAAATGTCACTTGAACGGCGTAGTTTGTATGAAGTGGTAACGTCGGTCCTTCTCATAATATATAAATAAAATGAAGTTTATCTGTGAGAATTATGTCATCATCAAAACACCTTATATTTTAAAATACTTTGAATTAATGGAAATATACCTTGTTAAGTAAACACGTGTGTTTTGTTTTGCTCACTTATCCAAAAAGCCAGCAGATACTTCAGAAAAATATAAGTAGCCTAGATATTATAGCAGTAGCAACTCGTGCCTTAATGCATTGGGGGTGCGCAAGAAAAAAAAGTTCGGGATGCAGCAAGTGCGCTATGGTAGTGAATTTTTATTAAATGTTTCAAATTTAAATAACTCAAGTTTCTACGAATCTAGATAGTTGAATTCTGGCGTGTAGTAAGGTCTTACTCAGCGCAACATATCCACAAAATTTCATCAAAATAACTTGGTAATTTTCGAAGTAAAAGATTTTTTTGAAACAAAAGTCAAAATTTTCCCGGAAAACCTTATCCGATTTTCCTGACTAACGAACTCATCAAAGCCATTAATAAAATAAAGGTACCTACCGAGTTTCATCGAAATCAGTTGCTTATTTTTTGAGTTATTGATTGGATACGTATATATATATATATATATATATATATATATATATATATATATATATATATATATATATATATATATATATATATATATATATATATATATATAAATTGAAACTGACCCCGGATATGGGTTCTAGGGGTCCTAGTTCGCGCCCATTTGAAAAAAAATTGCAAAGTCTCTTCATCGGTACCTTCGTACCTTCTATTAGTTAATTTTTTTTTTAAATAAAAATTCACCAAAAATGAAGCGCTCGCCTATTTTTTCCCTGAAAATGTATTATAAAAAAACCTACTTACTAAAATAACTAAACTTAATAATTATTAACTATACTTACCAAGTTTTCCTCTTGTAAATTATAGGTTATCGTAGTTAAAAAGTCCCTTAAAAAGTTAACCTTTAAATTTATAATATTATCCACTGAATTAATCACAGTATCACAATTATTTTGTCCACTTATTAAGCAACTCGAAGTAGCAGCCATAATAATAATAATAATTGTCTTGTTAGAACATGTTAACAATAACGAAATGATCTAATTAAAATTAATACGACGCGCAGCACTACACGAAAATTACTGAACACATGCTAGAAACAGACACGCTCTGCCAAAATTCCACTGCAAACTGCAACAAGTGTGGGATTTGAGAGCGCACACCAGATTGCTTATTCGGTCGTTTTCGACGATCATACTCGATCATTTCGTATTCAAGTATCGCATATACTCAAGAGCGCCGAAAACTACACACCGCCGGGCGACTGATGTATATATGGATATTTGGATATGGATGTATATAACGATAACGTCTGCAACCAACCATTAACACTATACTTATTCTGATGCTGTATTAATGGCTGCCGACTCTGCGATCCTCGATCCTCGATATACTAATTTTGTTTGTTGAATGCAGGAATGCAGGAGGTAAAAAAGCAAATAAAAATTTATTAAAATATAGCATAGCAAACATTTTCTTCACGGCAGGCGGCAGTGCGCGCGGACGGGTGCACTTATTGAGGAGCCGCTCCTGTGTTATAGACAAACAATGGATTCAAATTTTTACCTTACTGCCAACTAAAGCAGTACTGTGTTTTTTGCGTTTATCTTAACGTATTTTGACCAGAATAAAGCAAACACATGTCAATTATAAAAAATTATATATAAGAGGGTTGATACTAAAACTGAAGTTTTCACATTGCAGGATGTCATCTTTAAATCTACAATTGACGTATTTCCGAATTTTTTATAAATATGCACAATACTCGAGAGACTGAATTTATGCAATTTGGCTGTTGTACACTGTATATCTAACCTTAACGGTTCTGGAAATATTTAAGTCTTCGTGATAATAAGGTATACAAATTGTGTATAAAAAGAGTGCTGCAAATTGAATCATAACTTCCACATAGCTGTGAAAATCTACTTTCACAGAAAGACATTCTTATGGAATGAATTTAGGGTTCGAAAGTTATTGCGCCTACTAACAGACAGACGTACAGTCCGACAGTCCGACCGACCGAGAGACAAAAAATTATCATTGCGGAATCAATTTTTTTAATTTTCTTTGGCTATTTTAGCAAAAAAAACCATACTTCAACCCCTAATTTAATTTCAGCACAGAACACCAGATGTTTGATGAAATTGAAAGTTTTCTAATAAACAAACCCTAAAACGTTACTTGAGTTTTAACCAAAAAAATGTCAGTTTTCACCACATCATCCCCAACCCCACACGTATTGACGATGTGGAAGTAATTTTAGTCTCCTAAAAACTTAATTTATAACTACAACTGTGAAAGAACCTCGGTGGTTCAGGGGTAAGAACGTGTGCCTCTGAACTCAAGGGTACTGGGTTCGATCCCAGGGTACTCCTTACACTTTTTCAGTACAAACTGTAAAATTAACATCAACCGAGGTTCTGGCATTGTATTTGAGCAAGTTGAATGTCTGCACGTTCCGCCCTTCGGAGGGGGCGTAAAGCCGTCGGTCCCGTGTCCATGCGATGTTGGGCACGTTAAAGATCCCTACCCTCCTTACAGAAAGGCAGGGGTTCGGCAAAAATTTCCAGGATAGTGAGGTGAAACTGCTCCCTGGCGTCGGTGATTGGCCATAGTCGCGGAAATAGGCCGACGTTAAAGAAACAAAAAACACACACACAAACTACAACTGTATGCTTTTCCAGTTTTGGGTACATGCTCTTTGAAAATGACAAAACATTAAGGTATACATGATGATTTAGGGTGGATGGTACATTGTAAGTTTCTGACAAACCAGTCAGCAAAACGCTCTGCCAACTTGAGTACTCTGCATAAACAGGTATGCTCTATCTATCTAAAATAGTTGCGAAAATGCCATGTTGCCACAACTACTAGAAGGTAGTAGCAACTTGAGTATTTTAAAAGGAACTCCATGTCTATTTATCTTTTCTAGAATATCTATTCAGTTACTAACAACTTTCCTTAACATGCGTCTAAATCAACGTTTTTGTCGTTTTAGTGAATTTTCGTAGAAAAATTACTAATGGGGATATATATATATATATATATATATATATATATATATATATATATATATATATATATATATATAGATATATATATATATATATATATATATATATATATATATATATATATATGCAAAGATGGATATATTCCAACCATTATTGGAGACATCTACTGGTTTCGCTCTTACTAGAGCTCATCAGTGCGTCATACAAACAGTTATCAAAATATATCCAAGTAACGGTACTAAGGTAGCCAACCCCTGAGAGAACCGTGAGCTGCATACAGCGATGACATTTAGTGACGCAAACGGAAACTTTGCTGTCTGACGGCACCAGTACAAGCTTCCATACCTAGATGCCGCCCTATAACCAACTGTGAGGAATCTGCATGACTTCCTAACAGGAATGTAGTAGACGGAGCTGACAATATTTTTTTAGGAAAGTCGTTAGTTCGTTGTAGGGCGGCATCTAGGTATGAGAACTTGTACTAGTCCCGTCAGACAGCAAAGTTTACCACCAGTACAAGTTTTTATACCTAGATTATATATATATATATATATATATATATATATATATATATATATATATATATATATATATATATATATATATATATATATATATATATATATACTTAGGAAGAAGTAACGGGGGTCACTTGTTTGTTCCAAAATTCAATCTCATTCCGGGCTTTCGACCATAATGGCAGATACAGCAACAACGAAAGTTCTTGGTTATACCATGCGCTATATATTTCGTGTCAGATTGACACTTCAACAGAGGCCTACAAAGAAAACAACAACAACAATAACCAAACAACAACAAGGTACAAGATAAAACATTTTCTTACCGATAACTGCACTAAAATGAACTCGAGGAGCATTAGAAGCGATCACACGAAATGAGGCGTTTTTGTGACCAGGCCTGGAGGTATTGTACACAAGACATTTACACACACACACACACACACACACATGAACAGCAGCCTTCAATCGGCGTATTTACATCGTCATTCGGTTAAAAAAATTGTTAATTATTTAAAAAAGGCCGATGAAGTTTTCAAAACCGACATGCTTAACCTCGTATCGAGTTCTCGTTAACGAGAATGACAGTCGACATTTGATGTCTTTCGCCCAATGATCTATTATCCCTTAAGTGGTTCGCGCGCAAACCTTACAATCGTGAGAGCTAGTGAGAAGGCAGAAACCTCAGGGAACAGTAGTGAAACGTGTAGTTTCAGTCAAATTCAAATTATTAATTCTTGTGTTTATGGCGTTTACTGTTATTTTCCAAACATTCCTCTAAAAAAAAAAACATTTTTTTGCGATTTTTTTTAAATCGCTAATATAGAGGTATCGCTAGTGAGATTCCCCAAACATCTCTTCAAATGAGCGCGAATTTGGCCTCCTAGAACCCGAAACCAAGCTCCGTGATTATATATATATATATATATATATATATATATATATATATATATATATATATATATATATATATATATATATATATATATATATATATATACGCAATGGACACAAAATGTATGCATGTAGGGGGCTTCACAATATGCCGATTTTTCATATAAAAGTTTTCTCTGACTCACCATGTTTGGTGAGATGTTGACCTCGGAAGATTCTTTAATACTTAAAAAAACTGCTGCATTGCAGCAGTTCCCCAACGTAATTAAACAGCAGCAATGAAGGTCAGCCATTATGCAAACTTGAACAGGCAGGAGGCACTGGCGCAAGTGCAGAACAGTGAATCAGAAATAAATGTCAGAAGCGACATATGTCAACGACAAAACGAGTAGAAATGGAAGGGGGAGCCACATAAAAGCCATCTTTACATCCATCATAACTCTGGTCACAGAGAAATCCATAGAGTTCAGTAGCACTACTGCACTAGATAGTTGTACAATGAAGGAAAGTTTGTTAGGTCGGTACTGTACAAGTTCAAAACATCACTGTAGTTGATGTGTTTGAAAATCTCAATCTCTTATAAGACAAATTGTTCCACACCAAAACTTGAAGGATGCAAGATTTTAGCATCGGTATCTTTGCTGGAGCAGTGACCACTCTCTCCTAAATGGGATCCAAAGACTGACGTGATCTCTGCGACCAGAATTATGATGGATGTGAAGATGGCTGTTCTGTGGCTCCCCCTTCAATTTCTACTCGTTTTGTCGTTGACATATGTCGCTTCTGACATTTATTTCTGATTCAAGTTTACATAATGGCTGACCTTCATTGCTGCTGTTTAATTAAATCGCCGTACTTATTCATTAGGTTCTGTTTGAAAATTTAGATGTACTGTTGTCGAACCTCTGGTGCAATAGATCACGTTTCTGCCTGTTGAACCTTTTGTATAGTTTTAACTTCAATTTTCGAGAATTGAAAAGTAAGTATAGTCCCCACTTTGTTTCTCTCATTTAATCTTTTACGAATTTCTATACCTTAATAGTTCTCATGGGGTTTCTGCTTGATTGTGTTTGCCACTTGTTGTGTTGGCCCTGTCAGTTTGCTCCTTGGCTTATTCAATTCCGCAATAGACTTTAATTAATTAATTTTTTCAAATATTTAACTTTTTGTACCTGTTCTTTGGCTTGCAGTGCTTGTCAGTTTTCTGATATTTTAATTCATTTTGACTGCATGTTTTAGCTTTAACTTAGTTTTTTAACTTGTGTAACTGTAAGTACTTATATTTTCACTGTAGCTCTCTTAGCTTTAGCTTGACTATTAGTTAGCTTTTGACTGTGTGACTTGGGATTTTAACCTTGACGTTTCTGTAGAGCGTGTCTTGTTACTATTGTGTTCTAACCTGCACAATTGCCTACCAGAACTACGATGTTTTTCTGACAGACCTTTTTATTGTGTTTCTAGATTTATCCCCTGATGATGGCCACTTGGTGGGCCGAAACGCGTTGGGAAGTTTAATAAATTTTGTTGTCGGGAGAGAAGCATTTCATTGAATGTTTTAATTATGTCTATCCCAGACTGTGTAACGTTTAGGAATGAGATTTTATATGGTACTTTGAAAACAATTGTAAACAGCGTCCTCTACGAAGGTATACACACTGTTTACTCGAAAATCCCTGTAATTAACATAACATTACCTGCTTTTGTAAAACCGCTTGTAATTATTAAATGTTCCTTCTCAGAAAGAGACACTGATTATTAATATAACAATTAGAACAATGAACTACACAGGACCTGACCTGCTCTGTTCATCGAAATATTGTTCGTATACATATTCTTGCGTCTAACTGTCGCGATTTCCTGACATTTTTTATTGACTTGAGATGTTAATTATCTGCATGACTATTATTATCCCAAATACGCTGAGCTTTACATATTCTATCAATAGTGCCATACCTTAGTTGGGCCAAATGTTCTTTTTATCTAATTTCAATAGATCTTCTAGTTTGGTCAATATATTTCAGTTCACAATCCTTACAACTTACTTCATAGATTCTCTACATTTCTGTAGTTTTATCTTTATTCTTTGGCACATATCACAAACACGTATCATAGATTGTGATACGGCGTTTTTCCCTATATATATATATATATATATATATATATATATATATATATATATATATATATATATATATATATATATATATATAGCGGATTCCCATGGAAAGGACGCATTCAGGAAGCTTTTTGTTTGTATTACTCGTCGAAAAAATCGAGCTGCCATATACAAGTACTGTCCAATAGTGGCTGAATTTGAAAAGTTTTCAGAGAAATGTTTTTAGTGTTTCGGTAGAAGTCGCTTTTTGTAAGATTTGTGTGATATGTTGGTAACTAATAATAAATGTTTAGTAAGTTGTTGTAAAAAAAAAGTTGTCGAATTCTTGTGAAAAATATAATTTAGTGTAACATTACTGAAGGCAATTCCTGTAAAAAAAATGGTCAACTTTTTTGTAAATTTTAGTCCTAAAGCTGTTTGTGAATAATAAATTCTATCTTGGTAGGTGTGATAATAGCTTGGAGAGGTTCGTTGTCCAGGAAAGTCGGACCAGTTTTTTCTGGAACCTTTTATGTTTATTTTCGGAGAAAGTTTGTACTTTTTGAAACAACAAAGCTATTTAACGAAATATGGTACATTATTACTAATATATCGGTTATACTGCCAATCAAATGTCCTTCTTTCAGAAACACGACATACTTGCAATTAAAAACATTTTTACGAAAATTCGCTACCATTACGCACCTGCAGCGTCCAGACTTTTTTAGCATGGAAACTTTAGTCCTAAAAGTATCATGACAAGAATCAACTGAATCAGAGAGATATTAAAATAATTTTAGAACGATTTCGTACGACAAGCAGTGGTGTTGAGCCCAGTTGAGTAGTTCAGTCAACGGATGCGTTCACCATTAACGCAGAGTTTCAGCTGAAATTCAACTATTGACAATCTCATGAAGCGAAATAAGTTTTCGCTAACTAAATTAATATAATGCTAAATGGAGCATGCATAGTTACACACTGTTTTGAAATTGTCTCTTTTAGCGTGTGTTGTTTCATAGAAAGTTGTTCAAAACATTCTAGAATGGTTATGACAATCGTGTGGCATAAAGTTTGCTATTACGTCCTCATTTATTATCAGTGTAGTTCTTTCAGGCGGCACTGTATTCATTAACTGAGCTAACTTTTTCTATCGCCAGTCTATCACATTGGTATACCAAGTGGATCATCAGCTTTTCCGTTAGAGTGGGGTTTTTAAGTTGACCATTATTTTCGTTATATATTCACCATTTGAAAACTTGTGCTGCTTTGATTTATGGTTATGAATACAGACTATAGCATGCAATTTTAAAATGACAAACAAATGTCAAAATACTGCTTAATACGTTGAGCACGGGCATAAGTGAGAGAATATTTGTTCTCTGGACAGGCATTCGTTTTAGAATTTTTCAGTGATATAGAACCTGCTTTCTACTATTGTCTCATTTTAAGTTACAGAGGAAGCAATTTTTATCAAAATTTTCACAAAAAATTGTATGGCATCTTATATATGCCTGGCCGTCTTTAGCTCGCCCTCAATTCGCTATGATGGTGAGGCATGAATGTGATGCCACATTTTGCGAGTACGTTCTTGTCGCTTTGCAGTACATTTGTTTTGTTTATTGGCTAACTCATTTGTGCATCGTTGGCATCGTGGTGTGAATACGTTATAAATATCGGTGAATATGAGCGAGTACAAGAACAACGAGTGTATGTCTGATGAAGACTATAATAGAAGTAAATTCGGTGATGTTTATCTTTCCAATTAGTATGAACCTAGTTCCGGTGAAGAGATTTCGAGCGACGATGAAGCCGGAATTCCAAGAAAACGCGCAAAAAAAGTGTACAACAGCCGCAGAAACCAATATTCTGTTGGACCATCTACCTCATGGCAGAATATAAACGCAGATATGGTTGATGTGAATAATGGGGTAATTACCTTCTATTTTTTTCTTGTTCAATGTCTTCATTGATTATTTATTCATCCATCGTTATATTGCAAAAATATGAATTATCGCCAGATTTTCTAACTCATATTGCAAATGAAATGCAATATCAGTAACAGTTGCAATTTTATTTACAGATTGACAATACAATAGAAGATGTTATTGCACAATATACAACCGAAGATAACTATGGAGAAACCGTTGCTCCTGCTGGAAGCAGCAATATAAATTGGGGCCCTGTTGAAGGTTATTCATTCAAACATTTCGATTTCACAGAAGCAGACGTTGGAATCAAACCGGAGTTTAATGAAAATTATTTAGAAAAGCAACCATGTGATTTTTTCCAAATCTTCGTTACCGATTACATAATAGAGTATATGGTATATCAGACAAACTTGTATGCTGAACAAGTGCTAAAGGAAAAACCAAACCCTAAGGGTCACGTGAAATAATGGGTTCCGACTAATAACGAAGAAATGAAAAGGTTCCTTGGCATTATGTTGTGGACGGGATTTATTCAGTTACCACAACCAAAAGCTTACTGAAGCACTAATGTTTTATACGCCAATAAAGTGAAAGAGGTCATGGCGAGAAATATATTTGAACAGCTCTTACAGATGTGGCATTTCAACGATAACGAAGATAACAATTTCATAAACGACAGGATGCGAAAATTGACTCCTTTAGTGAATAAGTTGAACGAGAGATTTCAATATGTTTTGGTACCCGATTCCAGTGTTTGCATTGATGAAACAGTCGTTCCGTTCAGAGGCCGCCTAAAATTTAGGCAATATATAAAGAACAAAAAACACAAATTCGGCCTAAAAGTATACAAGCTATGCACTACAGGTGGATATACCTAAAAATTACGAGTCTATGGTGGAAATGACAATGTGGGAGCTGGTAATGCTTCATCTAATGTTGTCTTTTCTTTGATGGGTAGAATTCTAGACACTGAACGAACTCTGTTCGTTGACAACTATTACACCAGCGTATCTCTAGCTAATCAATTATTACAGAGAAAAACACATCTGGTGGGAACTTTACGATCAACCAGAAAACTGAACGCAAAAGAAGTGTTGAATAAAAAACTGAAGAAGCAGGAAGTATTTGCCCAAGAAAGTGGCACTGGCATTGTAATGATCAAATGGAAGGACACTCTCGGTGTACTATTATTGACAACAAAGCATACTGATGAAATAGTCAAAGTTCGTCAGCGAGGAAGAGAAATAGAAAAGCCTCCAGCGATTGTAGACTACAACAAGTCTAAAGCCTATATCGATCTCTCAGATCAGCTAAAAGGTTATTCACACTGGCTAAGAAGGGGCAGCAAATGGTACCGAAAACTAGCTATAGAGCTCTTTTTGGGCTCGGCCGTGGTGAATGCATTTCTATTATATAAAGAAATCACGCAAAATAAAATTCAGATTACTGAGTTTAGAGAACTTCTTGCTTTAGTACTCTTGGGCATAAACGATAGCCTTCCACGAGTAAACCAACCTATTCAGCATCACTCATTACAATAACATGCTAAGAATAGATGTGTAGTATGATATGTGAAAGTAAAGATGATTTTGGACGAGCCGTGGCACAAAATAAAACAGCCAGGACAAAATGGCAATGTACATCTTGCAAGAAAAACTATTGCATCTAATGTTTTTTCACATCGCATCGTGCTGAAAAAAATTACTAATATCCTGTTATATCATTATATAGTATATTATATTACGTATATTACCGATGTATTACCAAAGTATCAATAAAGGTTTTTTATTAGAGGTATTTTAGTACATTATTTGTCTGCCTAATATCATTATGTTGAACCATAATCAAACTAGAGTGTAATTCTAGAATGTATCGAAGTACCAATGGCCAGGCGATATAAATGGTTCGTATAGACGGCTAGCTATCGCTCCTCATGCATTTAGCATTATAGTCAGACGCATATAAGATCCACACCGTCTTGTGTTATATTGAACATGAGACCCTCATTGATGCCTCTCCGTCTGAACTTACCTAGACGGTGAGGCATGAGGCTAATGCCACACCGTGCTCAACGTGTTAAGCTCAACAGGTGAGCGCTTAAACTCAGCCTTTGGCTGCTAGCGAACGCCTTTGACAAAGAAGGTAATCTGGGCAAAATGGAGAACAAATACTAACAAGTACAAAATCACATATTTATTAAATAAGTAAAAAATAGTATTACCAGTAAAATTAAATAACTGATTTAAAATACGTCTAAACTTAAGCTAATTTAGCTAACTAATGGGGGAAAGAAAACGCAAAATTATATTTAACTAATTACAGACAAACAGGTATAGCAGTGTTCTCACATAATCTTTTGTGAAAAAGTTGTTTGTGCTAGTGTTACATCATCCATAACTGGCTTAACATATTTTTATGTTATGATCCTGCTTGTAGACGGGTATGTGTATAGCCAGGATCTTCTACTCTGTCTTTGGTGCATCTGGAAATGAAAAATTTAAAATATATCACATTTTGTATTCCAAATAGCTTTTGTAATAATCAAACCAGTACTAATGAATTATTCGCTGCAGAACAGCAAGTAAAGTAAATCGAATCAACTTTTCCATGGTTGTATGAAAATACTGATTGCCCAAAAAAATTGGTATCGTTTTGCTGCTTTACCCAAACTTGTAGCTGGAAATGTAAATGGCAAAACGGCAAAAAATAAATCACGTCAGTAAAGTTTGTTACACTTACAAAAAAAAATTACACGAGCACTAGCAATGTGGTGCTCCATTTTGTAGCATTTAGAGCTTTTGTAGGTGTTTAAACGAGAACAATGAGATTTGGGATTTATATTTGAAGCAGAAGAAAATCGCAAGGATATTACAATATCAATTTAACTTTGCCCCTATTTATTAATTTTTCTTGCATTTGAGATGTATTTTGGAGCGGGAGACTATGAATGGAACATAACTACCATGTGTTCTGAATTTTTTGTGAATTAAGAAAAATCGCTTTTTTTCCACGACTTTTGAATTTTGAAAAAAATTATTCAAATGAGCGCGAACTACGCCCCCTAGAACACATATCGGGGGTCAGTTTCGATTTTATTTATATGTTTATCTCTTATATAAATCACCGCTATGTGTAACTTATTATTTAATTTGCAGCCCTATTTTAGTGTGTTGTAGCGAAGTTCGTCAATTAGATGAATTTCTTTTTTTTGTGAATTTTCTTTTAAAAAATCACTAATCAAGAGTCCGACTTTTGAATTTTGAAAAAAAATCAAATGAGCGCAAACTAGGCCCCCTAGAACACACACCAGGGTCAGTTTCAATTTTTTATGTTTATATACAGTGTGGCGCATTGAAAACGAAACCGACCGATTTGCGTCCAAATATATTTTTTAAGAAACGCTGAAACACTTCAATTTTAATATTGAGGGGGACATGTTTTGACATAAAACTCAACTTTGTCACATCAACCCCGATCACAACCCTTATATTTTAAATATGGAACATGGGTCGAGTGTTACATCATTTGAAAAATCTTTCTTTTCTGATTTCAGCACACTCATTTTTTTGGAAGTTTTATAAACTCATTTAAAAGTTATTCACAGTTGGAGTTGCAAGAACGTATTTCATTCATTAGGATAAGAAATGCACCAATTAGTCAATTTTTCGTTAAAATAAACTAAAAAACAAAACCAAACGTTCAAAAATATTTATTCAGTTAAGTAAGTGTTCAAATTTTTGACCGCCAGCTCCCATACAAAAGTACAAATTTTGTTCAAAACGAGCTCTGGCATTCTGGAGAATTTGCGGAGTTATTAGACGGCATTCTTCAACAATGCGTCGTCGTAATTCTTCCAGAGACTCCGGTTCTGTTGCGTAAATTCTACTCTTTAAATAGCCCCCATAGAAAGAAGTCTAAAGGACTTAAATCTGGTGATCTAGGGGGCCACTCAATAGCACTTCCACTCAATAGCATTCAATCCATTGTCCTGGAAACTCTCTGTTAAAAACTCCCTAACACGTTGTGAAAAATATGGAGGAGCTCCATCTTGTTGAAACACTAATTGATTTTCTTGATAGCGATCATCATTTTCAACAATGTCAATTAGTAGAGGGTAAACTATATCTTCTAGTAACTCCAAATACGTTTCGCTACTCAAATTGCCATCAAGAAACATTGGTCCGATTAAACGGTCTCCAAAAATGCCAGTCCAGGCATTCAATTTCTGTGGAGTTTGAGTGTAAACTTCGTGAAAATTTCTTGGATTATTATTTGCCCAATCACGACAATTATGACGATTGACTGTAGAGTTTAATAAAAACGTACACTCGCCTGAAAACCAGATATTAAACAGAAAGTTCCCGTCATCAGCTATTCGTGCAGTCATAACTTCACAAAACTCCAGCCGCCGATCAAAATCATCTTCATTCAGTTGTTGTACAAGATGAATTTTATACGGGTGAAATTTATGATGTTTCAATATTCGCTGAATAGTTCTTCTTTTGATGTTTGAAACAGTGGCCAATTTTCTCGTGCTCCAAGTTGGGTCTGCAGCAATTTGTCCTAAAACTTTAATCTCAGTAGTCTCATTTCTAACCAGAAATTCACGTTCAGAATCCCGTTTTTTTTTGTCTACTGAAAGACTTTGTCTAAACTTTGCAACTAACTCCAAAATGTATTTTCTCTTAACATGTCTGTTCGGATGTCGTTCATTAAACAAATTTGCTGTACGGTTGGCATAGTCATCGTTTTTGAAAAAAAGTAATTATTTCAACTCTTTCTTCTACAGAATACACCATTCTGAAATTAATTTTTGGTAGTACTACAAACCAACACAACATTGACCATCAGCACATTTCTTGTCGGAATGAGTGAAATGCGTTTTTTCATCTTCAACTGTGAATAATTTTTAAACGAGTTGATAAAACTTCCAAAAAAATTAGTGTGCTAAATTTAGAAAAGAAAGATCTTTCAAATGATGCAACACTCGACCCATGTTCCCTATTTATAATATAAGGGTTGTTATCACCACCCTTAAGGGGTTGATGTGACAAAGTTGAGTTTTATGTTAAAACATGTGCCCCTCAATATTAAAATAGGCGTTTTTCACCGTTTCTTAAAAAAATCCATGGACGAAAATCGGTCTATTTCGTTTTCAATGCGCCTCCCTATATATATATATATATATATATATATATATATATATATATATATATATATATATATATATATATATATATATATATATATATATATATATATATATATATATATATATATATATATATATATTGTCACGATGTGACGTAATGGCCATTAGAAATCTAATTAGTTAACAGGGGAATAGATCCGTACCATCCGTATTTAATTTAATTTATTTTTGTTATTAAAACATTCAATAAAGTATAATTTCAAGAAAACGTCGCGAGATCGGAGGAAGGGTAAGGAGTATAGCGGGTTGAGGTCGCCCAGGCGAGTCCTGCGGCATGCGAAACGATGAAAGCGGGGACGGACGGGCTGGTCCACTGCATCAACCTACGCGCACCGCGTGCGGCGCATAAGCTTCGGATGACTGAGGCCGCATCGAGGTCTGGATATATCGACTGTAACGCGCTCGACAAGTTAGTTCTTTTTCAGCAGTCGCAGGGGCCGTCACGGAGAGTAACCAGCCACCGTCCGCGTCTTCGTTCTTGGTGTTCGGTTTTGTTGTGTGTTTCAGTAGCGAATCCAGCAGGCCGACCGTGGGAGTTTAGTTCTCTTTCAGCGAGCGCAGAGCCAGGTCACAGAGAGGAAGCAGCCACCGTCCGCGCCTTGATTCTTGGTGTTGGGTTTTATTGTGTATTTCAGGCCGGCCGTGGGAGAGTACGCCGCGATTCGTTAGGTGCACCAGCTTAGTAGAGTTAGCAGCTGTGGCAAGTGGAGAACGCCGTCTTCAGCAGGCCGCTCATTTCCGCTTCGTTTGGGTAGGTCGCTGTCTCTATATCTGTACGGTGGAGGGCCTGTATGTAAGGGGTTTTCCACGGATCGACGACTCTCTCTGGCGGCGAACACCTAGGCGCGCTTGGTGGCCTTCGCCAGAGGTGACGTTAAAAGTCCAGGTGTGGAAAAGACACTGAATGTTGTTGTGTTTGTCAGTGGTTTTATTTCAGAGAGACGGCAGCAAGGGAGCTTCGGATAAATAGGTCCATCGCTCGTTTCTGTCTGTATCCGCGGGGCAACCTGGGGGAGCAGGGGCTCGCGTTCCTTGGCTGGAGTCTTCCCGAGAGCGCGGGAGCATTAGCAAAACGGCCGACTGCACGTTGATGTGAACTCGGGGGGCGGACTAGCCACGATCACATCATCCCAAAGCGGTCTCCCGTGGCGCAGCTCTCGTGCTCCTGGATCTGGACGCCAGCGGGGATATTTCGGGCTGCAGTAGGTCTCCACCACTCCTGGCGATCGAAACAGTCTGGCGATACCCGGTGTCCCGACCGTCCGGCTGACATTATTGGGAAAACCTTGTCGTTTTCAGTCTTCGGGGGAAAAGCTTTATATGTTTCCGTCGGGAGACGCAAAGGGGTCGCGTTCCTGGGCTGGAGTCTTCCCGAGAGCGCGAGAGCACTAGCAAAGCGGCCGACTGCACGTTGATTTGAACCGGGGGGCGGTCTAGCCACGACCAAATCATCCCAAAGCGGTCTCCCGTGGCGCAGCTCTCGTGCTCCTGGATCTGGACGCCAGCGGGAATATTTCGGGCTGCAGTAGGTCTCCACCATTCCTGGCGATCGAAAAAGTCTGGCGATACCCGGTATCCCGACCGTCCTGAAGGCACCGTCTGGAGGCTGTGTTTTCTTTTAACTTGATAGTGAGGACTTCCTTTATTTTGTCGAGGGGAAATTTCCATCTCCCTAGGGAGACACTTCCTCCGGTCGTAGAGAGTCTGTATGACTGCAACGCATGCTTGAGGGTCCATAATTAACCGACCACCTGTCCGGTGCCTTGCTTTGGCGATCCTGGGACGCTTCTGCCCGCTTACAACCCGCGAGTTTACCACCCCTATTCGTGATACCGTCCGTATAACTCGCGAATATTTCAGTTTCTGCCTCTGGTCTCTAATAAATTGATTAGTTGTCAAATAAGTTAGTTTAAACGTGGGGTATACCGGGAGAATCCCTTGTGTAAATATTTCTTTGTATATATTTTGTAAATATTTCCCCACCAATACTTTTGTAAATAGATTATTTGTTTTATACGGTATTTCATTTAAAGCTTCCCAACCAATCCACCCCAACGTAATACGTAACATCCTGATCTCTAATACATAGGCCATAATTAAGGAGTCCTGAGGGACTTCGCCTGAGGACTTAGGTGAACCCTGTCTCCACTGAAGTTTACCCCGGGTCCGTGTAGCTGTAAATAGCAACCGAGGACAGATATATAGTCCTGAGGGAGCGCAGCGTCTTCCTTTAAACCCACGCTGCTGGCGCCTGAGCAAATCCCGTAAATAAAGCCGTATTGATAAGGTTATCCCGTGGGAACCTCCCCATATTAGGGAAAGATAACCTTATCCCGATTTGACCCCTCACAAATGGCACCTGCGAGCAGGGACCTAAGTTAGTAAATTAAATTAGAGAAAGGTGGATTTAGGGAAGTAGCCGTAAATATTTTGAAATTGTTAAATTTTAACGTACATAGTTTATCGTTAATTGTGATAAGAGTTGTTGGAAAAGTGTAGATAAGATATGTTACACGTATCTTCGGAATTCGGTATATTTTTAGTTTGAAACAGAGGCAGAATTTAAAAAGGAATTACAATATTGTTATCTACGATAGCAATCGCCGTATCATCAATACTTTGTGAAACCATGAAATTAATTTATTTTGCTTTTGATATAATTATTTGCTAGCAGCTGTTGATCTCGCAATATTTTTGTGGTAGTAATAATTAATTATTTTGTTTTCACGTTAGCTTTGAATGTTTGTTTACTGCATTACGTAATACGAATACACTCTTTAAGTGTAACATTTCTTTTAATCAACATCTTAAGTTTAGCGTTAATATATAGTGGTTTTTTTTTTGGTTTCAACTTGTAGAGAATTTTGTTATACCGAATTTATTTTGTTTCTTGTTTTGTGTTTATAATTAATTTTTTTTAACACTGCTGACCAAGGGAAACTACTGTTACAAATCCGACCCGTTTCATCCTAACACTGCGTTAACATCTTCGATAGCTTCGCAGCGTCGTCTTGCCGCTTTACCGTTTGCACTGAACAATGTCAGACCCGAAAACGGACAAGGCCGTCGAGCCTGAGCCTCAAGAGAAGTCCGACCCGGACCTATTTGACGGCCGGGTAGGATGGGTATACAGGCTGAAGAAGCCTGAACTGGAAACAGAGTTAGCGAGGTTTTGCCTACGACCCCAGACAACGGTTGAAGAAATGAGAAGGCAATTGATTAAATTTTTGCGTGAAGGAAGACCGCCGCACACCGAGGCAGCCTCACTGCCTAACGTTACCGCATCGCCGCCGTCGTCACCACGAACGGGAAATTTAATCGGGCACCTAACACCGCCTACGCAAAAGCCATTCCCGCCGCCAATATCACCTGTGACCAACACTACGACATTTCGGCAACCAGAACCACTCAATCTGTTTGCGTGGAACTTGCATTTCCAGGGCAGGTCTGACCCCGTAGCATTTTTAGAACGCCTAGAAGAAATCCGCTTGCACTTTAACGTATCTTCGGACCGCCTTCTGCCAGTGTTGCCACAGGTCTTGGAAGGTCAAGCCTTGCTGTGGTATCGAAATAATAGGGCGTACTGGACATCGTGGGAAGACTTTATCGAGGATTTCAAGCGTTTCTATTTCCCGACAAACTACTTCGTAGATTTAGAAGCTGAAATCAGTCGACGTTTACACAAAGCCGGTGAGCCCGTGTTTACCTACATAACGGAGCTACAGACACTCATACGCCGGCACGGTAACATCAACAGGCAACAGGAATTGACTTGGTTACGAAGAAACCTGCGCCCAGAGTTCCGACAGATGCTCTGGAATTGCGACGTGCCAGACATACGTACGTTCATAGAAAAAACAAAGGCAATTGAGGCGATGTTGAAGGAACTGAAGGATACCAAGGAGGGCCCACCAAAGCCTAGCCGGTCCCCTTCGGATAAGCAAGAAAGTGGGAATACTAGTTCCCCCGTTAAGAACCGTTTTACACCCCCGACTTCGCCTACGACTAACCGTCCGGAAACCAGTAAGCAGGTTCGTTTCGCGATGGAGCGTACGACTTGCTGGAATTGTGGTGAGACAGGACACATGAGAACCCAGTGTCAGAAATCGCCACGACTGTTTTGTTCACGCTGTGGCAAGACAGGAGTGTTATCCCGGGATTGCAAATGTCCGGGAAACTAGATGGGAACTGTGGAGGGCCGAGACTCCAGCAGTTCCGCCCCAACGACACCTCGGCCATTGACAGACGATCTCAAACTGACAACAGACCCATAGTCAGGACAAGGATAGGCCAGAAGTGTTTCAGTGCTTTGCTGGACACAGGGGCGACCAGGTCCTTTCTGAGCAGTACCGCACTTGAGGAAATAGACGCAGATTATTTACAAGCCGTCTCCTTGCCAGACGTAAACACCCGCATCGCCGATGGAAGACTGGTCTCCGTACAACAAATGTACGTGACTGAATTGATGTTGGGTAGTAAGAAGATACAAGGGGAGCTGTTGTATCTGCCTCACCTCCCGGTAGACCTAGTGTTGGGGATGGATATTTTGGGGAAGTACGACTTCCGTATAGATTTACCGACCGCTAAAACCTACCTCGATGGAGAACTGCTGGCGTCAGCAACTTCACCCCCGCCCGTAGTTCCAATACAAACTATGGAAACGAACACCTTGGGGGAATTGACCCCCCGAGAGCGACGTCAACTTGATCTGTTCTTGGAGAAAGAACTTGGATATTTCAAACAAATAACTGGCCCTACCGACCGAGTACAACATCATATTCGCCTGTCGAGGAGAGAACCTATTAAACAGCGATAGCGCCCACAAAACCCGAAAATGCAGCAGGTCATTAACGACGAGGTCGACAGGATGTTGGAAGAAGGAATTATAGAACCTTCTAACAGCCCATGGAGCTCACCTGTGGTGATGGTTAAGAAAAAGGATGGGAAATACCGCTTCTGTGTGGACTTCCGGGAAGTTAACAAGGTTTCCGTCAAGGACGCCTACCCGCTGCCATATATATCGGGCATACTCGACAAGCTTCGCAGGGCCAAGTACATAAGCAGTCTGGATTTGAAGCAGGGTTACTGGCAAATCCCTTTGACGCCGACAAGTAAGCCCATCACCGCCTTTACCGTCCCGGGGAGGGGGTTGTATCAGTTCAAGGTTATGCCTTTCGGAATTCACTCGGCTCCAGCGACGTTCCAGCGGCTGTTGGATACTATAATAGGCCCCGATATGGAACCGCACGCTTTCGCCTACCTGGACGACGTTATCGTAATGGGGGAGACCTTCGAGGAGCACCTGGAGAACTTGAGGGAAGTGTTCCGAAGGCTGAGGCAGAGTAACTTGCAGCTGAACCCGGAGAAATGTCACTTCTGCAGGAAGTCGCTGAAATATCTTGGGCATGTTGTGACGTCGGATGGCATCAGCACCGATCCGGATAAAGTGGAGGCTATCGAGGCCATGCCGACCCCACGAACTGTAAGAGACGTCCGTCGATTTTTGGGGGTCGCCTCGTGGTACCGCCGTTTCATTCCGCAATTCTCACAGGTAGTGACCCCCCTGACCAAGCTATTGAAGAAGAAGAACCGATGGCACTGGGGTGAAGAGCAAGAGGGGGCGTTTAAAGACCTGAAGAAATTACTCACTCAGACACCGATATTGACCTGCCCGGACTTTTCGAAAGAATTCGTCCTGCAAACTGATGCCAGTGATAATGGCTTAGGCATAGCTCTGACTCAGAACATCGATGGGTCAGAGAAAGTCATCGCGTATGCCAGCCGGACGCTCTGCCCTGCCGAGAAAAATTATTCCGTGACGGAAAAAGAGTGCCTAGCGGTGGTATGGGGGATTGAAAAAATGCGCCCATACCTGGAGGGGTACCATTTTACAGTACTGACAGACCACCAATCTCTTAGGTGGTTGCAAACGATTAAAACCCCGATTGGGCGTGTGGCCAGGTGGAGCGTATTTCTACAACAATACGACTTCACGATAAAATATCGACGAGGGGCACTAAACCGTGTAGCGGACGCCCTATCCCGTTCACCGTTAGAGAGCTGTGAAGAGTCCATGGAAGAGAATATTTGCTTCACAGAGGAGGAAGCAAGCTGTTCCTGGTACAGACGTAAGTTGGACCAGGTGGAAAGGAACCCGGAGGCATTTCCCGACTATTCCATCAGGGGCGGAAGACTGTACCGACATTTTTGGGACGCATACAACTTAAGCGAGCCCGAGCTGAGCGATCCCTGGAAATTGTGCATCCCTAAGGACGTGCGTGGCCGAATTCTACGAGAGAACCACGACGAACCGACCGCCGGGCACATGGGCATTTCAAAAACCATTGCCCGTATAGCTTGTCATTACTATTGGCCAGGGATGTTTCGAGAAGTTGCGAGTTATGTGAGGCAATGTAATCGCTGTCAGAGGTTTAAAGTCTCCCAACAACAGACCCCCGGGAAGATGCAGCCTTCCTCGAACAAGACACCATGGGAAACCGTCTGCGTCGATTTAGTGGGACCCCTGCCTCGGTCCAAAAAGGGGCACAATTTTATTATTGTCGCCCAAGACCGTTTCACGAAATGGGTAGAATGCCGACCGTTGAAGAAAGCCACCGCCCCCGCCGTCAACAAAGCGTTGTTTGAGATGGTTATCACTAAGTTTGGCTGCCCCAGGACACTGATCTCGGACAACGGGAAACAACTAGTGTCCCATGAACACAAGGCCTGGCTGAAGGAGTTAGGGATAGCCCAGAGGCTGACCCCAATATACACTCCCCAGGCCAATGCTGTAGAGAGGGCGAATCGCACGCTGAAAACCATGATCGCCCAGTTTTGCGAGCATGATCAGCGACAGTGGGATGAAAGATTGCCTGAACTGGGGTTCGCCATCAACACGGCCAAACAGGAATCCACCGGATTCACCCCAGCCTTCCTGAACTTCGGCCGAGAGCTGACCGTCCCCGGCGCGGTGCACGCTGAACGCGAAATACCGCCGGGGAGTCAGCCAGAGGAGCCGGAGACGACGCCGGAAGAAATAGAAGACCGTCATAACCGTCTGAAGAAGCTGCGAGAAACATTCGAGTTAGTAAGAATGAATCTGGCAAGGGCGTTCACCCAACAAAGTCGCCACTACAATTTGCGTCGCAGGGAATGGCAATGCAAAGTTGGTGAACAGGTGCTACGCCGGGAACATCCGTTATCCCAAGGAACCAGTGGTTTTGCCGCAAAGCTCGCTGCGAAATATTCTGGGCCGTATACGGTGGTCAAAGTAGTGTCGCCGGTGGTATATGACCTCCGGGATACCAAGGGCAAGCTGCTGAAGCACATACATGTGAAGGATTTGAAAAAGTTTCATGCACCACAGCAGCCAGAGACAGTGAATGCGTCGCCGCCGCCACCGCCAGAACTACACTTTATCCATGCATATTTAGCAGCAGACGCATTCAGAATTGACGAAATTGTTCCCGTAAAACCAGAATATTTACCGATAGCAGAGAAGAGTTTATGTTCGAGGGGTGGTCAGTCTGGACACACTCGTTACCGCTGTAAGAAGCTGTTTAATGCTCCCAAGGTGGGAAAGTAAGCAGTAGGTCCCTAGTGTGTTCCCGTCGGGACCCAGGAAAACCAACCGTGGTCATGGAGAAGAGGACTATCGACAGAGCCACGCAGTGTACGCTCCAGGTTGCACGTGTAGCTACCCAGTGTAACCTGGTGCTGAACGACCGAAGCCATGGGAACTGCCGGAGTTGCCAACCAGCAAGCCCAACAGTTGGAGGCCACCTCATGGGATGGATGCTGCTACCAGGGCAGGCCGTATCGTCTGGTGCCAGCCGGCGCTCCATGGACCCGACGCAGAGGGCCACGTGCGGCTGCACGACTGGATGGACAGGCGACAGGTACTAGGTGCAGTGTGTGACACGGGAGTGTGGGACACTTCTAGGAGTGCCACTCGACGGTGCACAAGCGAGGAGACTGTGGGTGAGACTATCATTGACTATTACGTAGCTTAAACATAGTGCACTCAACCCAATTCTCAGACATTTTATGCTAAGTTCCGTTCAAATAGCTCCCAATTCATTTGAGGCGGGAAGCTATCAATTTCGGGTGTGTTAAATTTGAACGATTTGTTTATTTACGTTTAGGAACCCTGATTAATTTAGTTTTAACTTGCATTTTTCATTTTGATTATTTTCTTGAGTTAAACGATATTGCATATAGAAGTTTAGTTTAAGGATATATTTTATTTTCTGTTTACCTACGAATTCTAATTATTTAATTCTCCGTTCGAAGATACTTGATTTAGTTTAAGGATATGTTTTATTTTCTGTTTACTTACAAATTTTAATAATTTAATTTTCCGTTCAGAGATGTTTGATTTAGTTTAAGAATATTTCGTTTTTTTATTATGAGATGTTGCGCATACCCAGGGGTTATGATGAAAATTTGACAATATCGTTTCCCTGGTGCGCCTTATAATTATCTAATTTTCATTTGAAAAACGTTTCATTTAGTTTAAGAATATATATTTTTTTTATTAAGACATTTTGCGCATACTCATACCCAGGGAATATGGTTAGAAATTTGATATCATTTCTCCGTTACACATACTGATTATTTATTCTTGCTTTAAAAGATGTTTGATTTAGTTTAAAGGTGTATTGAGTAAGACTGCTTGCTTATATGAAACAGGAAAGAGAAACTTTTCTTTGAGGGTACATTATGTGCATTCTTTCTCGACATATTGGTATGCCTGTTATTTTCTTGTATTAATATTGTTATATTGGGGACCAGAGGACCGGTGAGGTCGGGATGTGGAAGAAAAAACTTCGTTTTTTCTTTCAGGAGAAGAGAGGGGGATGTCACGATGTGACGTAATGGCCATTAGAAATCTAATTAGTTAACAGGGGAATAGATCCGTACCATCCGTATTTAATTTAATTTATTTTTGTTATTAAAACATTCAATAAAGTATAATTTCAAGAAAACGTCGCGAGATCGGAGGAAGGGTAAGGAGTATAGCGGGTTGAGGTCGCCCAGGCGAGTCCTGCGGCATGCGAAACGATGAAAGCGGGGACGGACGGGCTGGTCCACTGCATCAACCTACGCGCACCGCGTGCGGCGCATAAGCTTCGGATGACTGAGGCCGCATCGAGGTCTGGATATATCGACTGTAACGCGCTCGACAAGTTAGTTCTTTTTCAGCAGTCGCAGGGGCCGTCACGGAGAGTAACCAGCCACCGTCCGCGTCTTCGTTCTTGGTGTTCGGTTTTGTTGTGTGTTTCAGTAGCGAATCCAGCAGGCCGACCGTGGGAGTTTAGTTCTCTTTCAGCGAGCGCAGAGCCAGGTCACAGAGAGGAAGCAGCCACCGTCCGCGCCTTGATTCTTGGTGTTGGGTTTTATTGTGTATTTCAGGCCGGCCGTGGGAGAGTACGCCGCGATTCGTTAGGTGCACCAGCTTAGTAGAGTTAGCAGCTGTGGCAAGTGGAGAACGCCGTCTTCAGCAGGCCACTCATTTCCGCTTCGTTTGGGTAGGTCGCTGTCTCTATATCTGTACGGTGGAGGGCCTGTATGTAAGGGGTTTTCCACGGATCGACGACTCTCTCTGGCGGCGAACACCTAGGCGCGCTTGGTGGCCTTCGCCAGAGGTGACGTTAAAAGTTCAGGTGTGGAAAAGACACTGAATGTTGTTGTGTTTGTCAGTGGTTTTATTTCAGAGAGACGGCAGCAAGGGAGCTTCGGATAAATAGGTCCATCGCTCGTTTCTGTCTGTATCCGCGGGGCAACCTGGGGGAGCAGGGGCTCGCGTTCCTTGGCTGGAGTCTTCCCGAGAGCGCGGGAGCATTAGCAAAACGGCCGACTGCACGTTGATGTGAACTCGGGGGGCGGACTAGCCACGATCACATCATCCCAAAGCGGTCTCCCGTGGCGCAGCTCTCGTGCTCCTGGATCTGGACGCCAGCGGGGATATTTCGGGCTGCAGTAGGTCTCCACCACTCCTGGCGATCGAAACAGTCTGGCGATACCCGGTGTCCCGACCGTCCGGCTGACATTATTGGGAAAACCTTGTCGTTTTCAGTCTTCGGGGGAAAAGCTTTATATGTTTCCGTCGGGAGACGCAAAGGGGTCGCGATCCTGGGCTGGAGTCTTCCCGAGAGCGCGAGAGCACTAGCAAAGCGGCCGACTGCACGTTGATTTGAACCGGGGGGCGGTCTAGCCACGACCAAATCATCCCAAAGCGGTCTCCCGTGGCGCAGCTCTCGTGCTCCTGGATCTGGACGCCAGCGGGAATATTTCGGGCTGCAGTAGGTCTCCACCATTCCTGGCGATCGAAACAGTCTGGCGATACCCGGTATCCCGACCGTCCTGAAGGCACCGTCTGGAGGCTGTGTTTTCTTTTAACTTGATAGTGAGGACTTCCTTTATTTTGTCGAGGGGAAATTTCCATCTCCCTAGGGAGACACTTCCTCCGGTCGTAGAGAGTCTGTATGACTGCAACGCATGCTTGAGGGTCAATAATTAACCGACCACCTGTCCAGTGCCTTGCTTTGGCGATCCTGGGACGCTTCTGCCCGCTTACAACCCGCGAGTTTACCACCCCTATTCGTGATACCGTCCGTATAACTCGCGAATATTTCAGTTTCTGCCTCTGGTCTCTAATAAATTGATTAGTTGTCAAATAAGTTAGTTTAAACGTGGGGTATACCGGGAGAATCCCTTGTGTAAATATTTCTTTGTATATATTTTGTAAATATTTCCCCACCAATACTTTTGTAAATAGATTATTTGTTTTATACGGTATTTCATTTAAAGCTTCCCAACCAATCCACCCCAACGTAATACGTAACATCCTGATCTCTAATACATAGGCCATAATTAAGGAGTCCTGAGGGACTTCGCCTGAGGACTTAGGTGAACCCTGTCTCCACTGAAGTTTACCCCGGGTCCGTGTAGCTGTAAATAGCAACCGAGGACAGATATATAGTCCTGAGGGAGCGCAGCGTCTTCCTTTAAACCCACGCTGCTGGCGCCTGAGCAAATCCCGTAAATAAAGCCGTATTGATAAGGTTATCCCGTGGGAACCTCCCCATATTAGGGAAAGATAACCTTATCCCGATTTGACCCCTCACAATATATATATATATATATATATATATATATATATATATATATATATATATATATATATATATATATATATATATATATATATATATATATATATATATCACAACAATAACTCAAAAAATAATGGTTCGCTTTTGATCAAATTTGGTAGGTATCTTCCTTTTACAAGTGGCTTGGATAAGTCCGTTAACCAGGGAAATCCGACAGGTTTTCCCGGAATTTTGTGTTTTCTCACAAAAAAATTTATATCTCCGGAAATAACAAAGCATAGGCAATGAGTGAAGATTAGAACCTGTGATGAGCACTGATAAGTACAATTTGGAGAACCCAATTCATCCCAAGTCCATCCAGATGGTATCGAACCCTTTCCTTAGAAACATTGGTTGCAGAAACATTTCCTCTTTTTTTACTATGTTCTTTAAGATTGTTTGAGGATTTTTTTCAACTGAACGTTCCATGAATTGACGGTGGTAGGCGGTTATTTTAACTCCACGTTTACGTCCTCGCTGCTTCCCTGCTAGTCATTGAGAATTAACCCATCGATCCGCAGTTCTCTTTCGCACGCTCCGTACTTTTGCTAAATTACGCCAGTCCTCATTAGCATTATATAAACCGTAAATCTGCCCCTTCAAATTTGCAGTAGCAACCTTTTTTGTATTGGGCATCTTGGACATATTCTAATATATTATAACAATTTTTTTTCAGAATAACTGATACACACTAAGTTATGAATAAATCAATTGTTTCATAGCAACATGAGTGTTTAATGCCAATATGATTTTGATTAATGAACATTTGAAATTGAAGTTGCCAATTTGATTTTGACTAATCTTATAGTGCTACAACATGATGGTACTCCGCCACATTATGAAATTAATGTTGAAAGCTATTTGGACCAAGTTCTACCAGGAAGATGGATAAGAAGAAAAGGTTCAATAGAATGTCCATTTTTTTATTCAATATTGGTTCTGAAAATCATATTTCACGCTTACTTTAATCAGTTTTTTTAAGTTTCCAGGTCTTGCAGTAGTGATCTGATGAGCGATTTTTTTTTTACAAAAATTCATTAAAAGGCAAACACTTAAAATATCTGACTCAATTTTGTAGTATGTTACAATACAACAAAGAAATATAAGGCATAATAACGGTATTAATATATTTTGGGCGGCCCTGTATTTAGTGTTATGAAGAAATGAATAAACTTTTTCTGAAAATTAATTTACTATGACATACTTAAAAAAATAATTTTGTGAGGATTTTTTAATACCTTTTAACGACTTTATGTTACTTTTTATGTACCGTAAACATACCGTAAGCATTTAATTTAAAAAAATTCGGTGTCAGAACATTTCTATGAAAATTGACTACCATAAAGCACTTGCTGCGTCCAGACTTTTTATCCCAATTTTTGCTACTCGGAATATGTTATATAAACCTAATTTACAACTATGTATTCTAATATTATGTATCTTATTATTTTTAATCAGTTACCTTCTTGGGCGACACTTCCTTGACAAACGGGTCTTGCAACTCTCTCGCATTCTTCCATTGATCCAAAGTTGTTTGGTGTTGCGTTGCAGCCTCCATATCTAACCGCCATACATTTTTGAAATGGTTGATACCAGGCAAATCTTTTTATGTTACCAGTGCAACTGGGATAGCCTTCACAACCTACGAAACAGTCTGAAAATTTTAAAAGTGTTTAGTCTTTTGCCTTGTGATTAACTAAGGTGCCTTATTATTTTTCCACAAAAAAAAAACACATTTTATTATACATTTGGAGTGTAAAATATTTGGTAACGATGTATACATATCTAGACATGTTCTTTTTCACGTTTGAAGTTCTTAAATTCTATCCCGGGTGTGGGGAGCCAATCACCCCCAAATAAGTAATAGTTTTGTCGAAGCAATTTGAGACTTCAATAACGCTGCGAAAAATTGCAAAGTGCCGCTGACTTCGTCTTGTATTACAAGGAAAGAATTAAAACTTTGGAAGCATGACCCCATAATTCGTGACAGCCGGATATCGCTTTTCGCGGACGCGCAAAATCAATCCACGATTTTATACTTTCCGGATTCGTCACATGTCTATCAACGGGATCATATCTGAGAGACCGATTATCCCATTTGCCCAACGTATGTCAAAATTTAACAATCCAGTGTACTATATCTCATTTTTGTTTGTTTTTGATATACTTACAGATCATATTCACGATTTCAGTTGTTTTAGGCTTAAAGTTTGAAATAAGTTTTTTTAGGTAGGTATATACAATGTTTTACATATAAAAAATAATTAAGAATAGTGCCGTTCATTGGCCTCCTAGAAGAATGAAGGTCTTTTTTAAATGCTTATAACCCAGTTTTTCAATGACCTAGAAGCTTGATAAGTATGATATACGTGGTATAGCTTCTATATTTCTTTCTATACAGTGTGAAAATAAAATAACGAATAAGTTCGATAACTTCGTAAAAAATAACTTCCTGGAAAAAATCTCAAAGGAGTATAACGATTTTACTAATTTGAGATTATACCACATTATTTTCATCTTGTTGTGTCATTTGTGTTTCAAGTTATGGCGTCATCGATATTTTTTTTGAAATGACAACCTATTTTTTTTTTATTGATTTTGATAGTACTTTTTATTCTCTTTTCAGTGGAATAAAAATTTTGATATGTTACAGTTGAAAAATAAAAGGAGAAAAAACGCCTTGAAAGTTCGAATTTAAAAAAAAAATATTTATTTTAAAGGACCCACCTATTCACAAAATAAAACAGAAAACCATGGTGATAGCTTTTAAAAGTCAACAATAAATAAACGTTTGTTCCTTATTCCACAGTAGAATATATATTTTGCGAATAAAAATGTTTCAATTTGGCGAGAAACAGAGAATTGGGGTGTTAATAATACATGAGGATAAAGTCAGAACACATCAAGGAGCATGCAGACATTTTGGAGAAAAGTACCCCGATGAGCCGATAAGTCAATCAACTGTTGGCAGGATTGAACACAAATTTCGTGAACATGGAGCTGTAAAGAATCTTCCGAAACGTCGGATGATATTAAGTGAAGATAAGCAGCTTTGTGTTCTATTACAAGTTGAAAACAATCCACATGCAACTGGTCTTCAATTTTCAGATGAAGCAATTTTTTTTAAACGGAGCGGTTGATAGACAGAATTGTAGATATTGGGCTAGAAAACACAGCATCCTCAAAACGATAATGTATGGGCTGGTTGCATTATTTTCCTATGGAGACAGTTCTGACTTAAACAATAACATTTGGTTACAACATGATGTTGCTCCGCCACATTATGCAATTAATGTGCTGGGCTATTTGGACAAAGTTCTATCAGGAAGATAGATAAGAGGGGAAAAAAACACTAATGAGGAGATCCCGACTTTTGAATTTAAAAAAAAATTCTTCAAATGAGCGCTAATTAGGCCCCATAGAACACATATCCGGGGTCGGTGTGAATTTCACCGATAACTAAAAAAATAATGGGTCGATCGTGATAAAATTTGGTGAGTACCTACTTATTGGGGATGGATGAAAGGAGCAGATAGAGATCTTTAACCCTTGACAACCTTAAATCAATCTTCCCCAGCAGTCATTATTTCAAAAATATTCTACAGCTGCACCAAAAGCTGTGTTGTACGTTGTGGATACCGCAAGGGGCAGGTATATATTGCTCTTTAGTGTGCGGTAACTATGACTGCGCGTGCGCTAACGGTCCGCCAGTTAAAGACGACAATTTAGCATATGAGGATGACCCGGAAGACTTTATAGACTCCCGCGACATCCTCTAATGAGCTGTTGGACCCAATACATTAAATTTACTGGAGTTTTATTCAAACAATCTATATTATCTATGAATATTGTAGTGAACAAGATCGTTATTCGGTGTTCAATGTTTGGGTTAAAGGCAAAAATGCAGCATATGAAGACCACTCGGAAGACTTTACCCCCACCCCTCATCTAATGACGTGTTGGACCCAATAAACTCAATTTACTGTAACTTGTAATCAGATAATCCATGAAATCACTATTATTAATATAGTACAGTACAAGACTAATTCGGTTTTAAATGCGGATTAAGCACATTTTTTAAATAACATTTCTTTTGTCAGCTCTATAGTTCGATTACGGTTAGTCCTACGACAAAAAGAGCATAGAACCATTTTTGTAGGAAATTTTATTTTATTTTAGTTGTGATAAGGAGATAAAAAACTATAGGAGTGATCGTTTCCGAGATATAAGGGAAAAATGAAAAACTGTATCTTTAACACCTCCCTCCCTTCTCGAGCTCACCCCACCCTCAGGGACTTTTGATATATGTTTACCCAAGTGTGAAGACAGCGTCTAACAAAAACTCAACTCTCTAGGAATTTTTTTCACCAATTTCTCTAATTTGACTGGGCTACAAAGCTATTTTATTATCATATCTACCTTCAAATGATAAGCGGTATACCTCGCAACGTTGGTAAGATTTAATATTCCATAATTTTAACTTTGCTTGCTAATATATACCGCTATACAAAACTTATACTTATAACTTATACACTGGCGTCTTAAGATTTTAATTCTGTTTAGAAAAATCTGGAAATTTATTAAATGATCAAATAACTTTCTCTAGCGGCGACAGTAACATTAACATTTAAACAATCCTAATTACTGTCGATAGGTCGAAAAAGCCTTTTCTTATGATACTAAATTTGTTAAATTCCATTAAGGTTGACCAAAGTAACTGACATTTGAAGAAAACATTTTTTGACGTCTCTCCACCACTTTATTTTTGAAGGTAAATCAAAAATGAAAAATGTATTATGTTCAAAATTATATGATGATAACACTGCATATATTTTAATACCCCCCTAATTCAGTAGAATACACAGAAAAAATTAATTCTTTATTTAGTGGTGTTTGCTAGGCCCCCTGGCGGCTCAAGAATATTTCTCCTCGATTTTTCAGAATCACTTTGCTCATGGTGACTTTTTACCAAAGCTCTGCGACGATTCGTTTCCGAGATGTGGCCGACGGAATACTGAATTGGCCAGCAGATATATACAACAAACACGATAAAATTAATTTTAGAATTACAAGGAACAAAATGATAATGTCTTACCTCTTTTATGGAATAATTGGGGGTTCACTACAGGTTTTGCAGCTTTTTCACATTCTTCTTTGGTTTTGAAGTTGCTGTTTGTAGGGTTGCATCCTTCATATACAGCTTGGACACACTCTTGTTTATCCTCATCCCACTTGTAGAGTTCTGCGTATGCCTTACAGCTACCTTTGCCTTGAACGTCCATTTCGCAATCTAAAATAAGTTGAAACTTGAGGTTAGAATTCAATATTATTGTAGATAGTGGTAAAATCTTCCTTTTGTCTTATAGTTATTGTTTTTTTGTGGTCTTCGATCCTGAGCAATCGCATAAAGGTGTTCTATTTAAAAAATGTGAGGCTAAGTAATTTTTTTGAATTTGAAATGTCAATTTAGTTTTTCCAAAAGCAAATTCCCGCAGCTTGTGGAAAGTTCTAAAACTTTTATTTGGAAAGTTTTTATCTCCAAAAACAAAAGTTAACAAACTAGTTATAAGGAACATGCCCTGTACGTATATGTTGTGTCGGAAATTACATTAAATTAACCTTGTGTGATATACTGTTTGTAAAATTTTATAGTAAATTGTAGTTTGTGGTATTGTTATTTTACGGTGTAGATGTTTTATATAATTAGATCCAGGATTTTAGATTCTTATTTGTTTATATGTGTGTCTATATAGTATGATGATAAAGTTTGGAACATAATTAATGAATGCGTTTTTTTAAACGCTCGGACAGGTTAATTTTAGTGAATTTTTATTTAAAAAAATTCACTAATAGAGAGGTATCGATGGTGAGACTTGGCAAACATTTTTACAAATGAGCGCGAACTAGGACCCCTAGAACCCATATCCGGGGTCAGTTTCAATTTATATATATATATATATATATATATATATATATATATATATATATATATATATATATATATATATATATATATATATATATATATATATATATATATGTGTGTGTGTGTGTGTGTGTGTGTGTGTGTGTGTGTGTGTGTGTGTGTGTGTGTGTGTGTATCCGTCTGGTAACTCAAAAAATAATTAACCGATTTCGATGAAACTTGGCAAGTGGCTTTATTTTATTAATGGCTTGGACAAGTTCGTTAGCTATAAAAATCGGACGGGGTTTTCTGGCAACGTTTTGAGTTTTCTTTCGAAAAAAATTTTTTTCTCCGAAAGCAACAAAGCTGTTTTAATGAAATTTACTATATATGTTGCCTTGGGAGAGGTCTTACTACGTCGTGAAATTCAACTTTCTAAGTTTATAAAAAATTGAGTTATTCAAATTTTAAATTTTCTTTCGAAAATTTTTTTTCTCCGAAAATTACAAAGTTATTTTAATAAAATTTGGTAGATATCTTGCGTTAAGAGAGACCTTACTACACACCAAAATTAAACTCTCTAAGTTTATATAAAATTGAGTTATTCAAATTTCAGGCATTTAATATTTAACATGAAGTTTTTACCACAGAAATCATAGAAACGATGAGACGATTTTCACGTCTCTAGTATCAGGATCACATGAGAGGATAGGCAGTGGCAGTGTTTAAAACTAATGTTGTACATGCTAGTTTGTTATTCTGCAGATGATGTTTTCAATTTGTTTTCAATATATGGTGAATGTAACAGAATAGTTGAGACAACAGTTCGAACATTTAACAACAGATTCCTTTATTTGGCTCCAATGAATAGAACAAAATTTAGCAGAATTAAAAGTAAGTCGTCAAGTCATGGAATAATACCGACACGACGCGTTGTTAAACGTTTCAAAATTGAAGACAATGAAATGAATGAAATTATAGTTCTTGCATATTTTGAAGCATGTCTACAAAGTTCGTTAAGAAGTAGGTCTCAAGATTTGGGTTTATCTATCTGGGCAATACACAGAATATTGAGAAAGCACAATATGCATAATTAGTGAATTTTTATTTTAAAAAAATCACTAATAGAGAGGTATCGATGGTGAGACTTTGCAAAAATTCTTTCAAATGAGTGCGAACTAGGACCCCTAGAACCCATATCCGGGGTCAGTTTCAATTATATATATATATATATATATATATATATATATATATATATATATATATATATATATATATATATATATAATAAGTAAATATATATATATATATATATATATATATATATATATATATATATATATATATATATATATATATATATATATATATATATATATATATATATATATATATATTTGTGTGTGTGTGTGTATGCGTCTGATAACTCAAAAAATGATTAACTGATTTCGATGAAACTTGTCAAGTGCCTTTCTTTTATAAATGGCTTGGATGGGTTCGTTAGACAGAAAAATCGGACGGGGTTTTCCGGGAAAATTTTGAGTTTTCTTTCAAAAAAAAATTTTTTCTCCGAAAGTAACAAAGCTGTTTTAAGAAATTTAGTATATATGTTGCCTCAGCAGAGATCTTACTACGTACTAAAATTCAACTTTCTAAGTTGAGAGAAAATTGAGTTATTCAAATTTTTAATTTTCTTTCGAAAAAATGGTTTTTCTCCGAAAATTACAAAGTTATTTTAATGAAATTTTGAGGATATCTTGCCTTCGGAAAGACCTTACTACGTATTAAAATTAAACTCTCTAAGTTTATAGAAAATTGAGTTATTTAAATTTGAAGCATTTAATAAAAATTCACTACCATAACGCACTTGCTGCGTCCCGAGTTTTTATCTTTTCAGTTGTCAACTTATGACATAAAAATTGCATATATGACGTCACCTATTTCTGAATGATCGCTCCATGATAAGTTTTTTTAAATGACAACCATATTTTTGCTGTTTTTCCATAGAACTTCTTGCTACTTAAATTACAATGAAAAAAATTGGTACCTAACAACAGATTTTTTGAAAAAATTGCATTATTTACTTAAAAAATAGAAATCTAAACTTAATAACAAACAAGAAATATTTCCCAAGTCTTTATTTAGGACGAATTTTTTTTAGAATAATGACGTTTTCCTTAACCTTTCTATGTAATGAACGCTTTATTTTGTGATTTTTGAAACGTTGTTATGTAACTATTTAACAGGTGGAACAAAATGTAATGTCAAAATTAATTTTGTACACGACTCATGATAATTATTAATTATTTGCTGTTATCAGTATTTAGTTCTCGGACTTTCATCGCAGTATAAACTTTGAATTCAAAAGAAAATAATGGTAAATCGTGAATTAATTTCAGCTATTACCTGCCGCTTAAATAAATTAATAGCCTTAGTAGTGAAGGTGTAAAAATGCCAAAAATAATCAATTCTCATTCGAGTTTAACAAAAATAGCACGTTTAACCGATAGGGGGTGAATAGAGATACTAATAATAATTGGATATGGCGACAGGCTTAGAAGTCATTAGGAAGCATGGGAGTTATTTGGACACCAACATCCTAATAGATTGCCAATTGCAAGATCTGCAGTAAGTAAACTGGTTTCCAAATTCACAGAAACAGGATCCGTAAAAGATTTGCCTCGACAAGGTCGACCTGGAGTAAGTCAAGAAGTCTAGTTATATGACTTGAGCTTGAATCTGAAGAACATTATCACCATTCTATAAGGCAACAGCCTTAGATAACAACGTGGGCCAATCCTTGGTGGTAAAATTATTCAAAGAAGAGAAGTGTTATCCTTACAAAGTGCAATTGATACAGAAGTTAAACAATGATGATTCAAACGACCGTTACAGTTTTGTGAACAATTAATGTTACGCTGCGATGAAGATCTCAATTTTCTTAATAACATTATATTTTTTGATGAAGCCAGTTTTGGTCTGAATGGGACAGTAAATCATCACAACTCAAGATATTGGTCATGGGAACATCCTCATTGAACTCAAGACTCCCAAAGTCATGGCAAAGTGAATGTATGGATTCGAATAATCGGACGGCGTTTCATAGGGCCTTACTTTTTTCAAGGAGATCTTACAGCAGCACATTACCTAAATTCCTTACGATGGATTTAGTGTCACACCTGGCCGTAATTTTTCTAAATAATCAGGAGGTAAATGTGCCGTATCAATATATTTGGTTTCAACGCCTCCTCACTTTGGTGTAGACGTCCATCAATATCTAGATGCCACAATTCCTGAACGATGGATATTGCGTCTAGGAACAATTTAGTGACCACCGCGTTCCCCAGACTTGCCTCCCTTGGATTTGTTTTCTGTGAGGTTATTTAAAATTAAAAATTTATTTCAACAGACCAAATCATTTATAGGAGTTTGGAAAGTAGCCTGGAATTTGCACTGATGTGGAGCAAATTAATACTGACATTTTCGGGCGCAGTGTACAGTGTTTACACTCGTGTCGGTGAATGCCAAATGGTAGGTGGAGAACCGTTTTGTATCTAAATTGTGTGTTTTGTTTCGGAAATTTTTCATAACGCCGGAAATAACAGAGCTACCCCAGCCAAATTTTGTACGCGGGACTATCTCATAAAAAGCAAACCATGTACAAATTTTCGATCTCTAAGTTAAAAGGAAAAAAGGTGTAAGCATTATAGTTTTTCTTTTTAAAACATCAATTCGCAAGAAGTGTGTTCTATAAAGCATTAAGTTTCAGCTTCAGCCGCCATTGTCCTTCATTTAGCCTTATTATTTGCAGAAAATGAATTTCAAATGGACCCTTTCTCTGAAGCTTTGACAGTAGTTTCAATTATGTGGTTATAATACATGCAGAAAAACGTTGTACCCCTTTTTAAGCACATTGCGCGCTTAGAGCAGTGCGAGATTTGGCATAGTTAAAGTTCATATAAAGAAGGAGAGCAAAGAGATAAAATGCATGTATAATATGTGATACAAATAGATTAAACCATGAGGATTTTCAGTGCCATATTTTAGCAGACGGTTGATATATTAATATGTAATTGTAAAACCCATATTACTCTATGGTCGAATACATGTATCTGGATGCGTTCATACCTTTATATTGAATATACACACACACACACATACACACACACACACACACACACACACACACACACACATATATATATATATATATATATATATATATATATATATATATATATATATATATATATATATATATATATATATATATATATATATATATATATATATATATATATATATATATATATATATATATATATATATATATATATATATATATATATATATATATCTTCAGTTTTTCAGTTTCTAAAAGAATATCTACAAATTTAATGAAGTAATTTTCACTAAACATAATTATTTTATCTTTTTATTTTTATCTTTGCGTTTGTTTCCATAGTCATTTTGGTATTGGGTTTTTTAGTGAGTTTTCGGTAATCCTGTTTTGTAGACACCTCTTTAGTAAACAAACAATTCGGGTGAAATCGGAACGTGAAGTGGACGCTGTACGATGTGCACTGTTGCCAGATGAGTATTACCAAGGGTCATTTTAAATATAGAAGGATGTCAAGGGGTGAACAAATGTTTTTATAATGTAAATAAATTAAAATATGGTGTCATCTACATAAATCGATATTTGACATATTTTGCGGAAAGCAGTAGGAAAACGGAAATGTAAACAGTTAATTTTCAGTCATGGTGGTCCAGGGGGAAAAACGTGTGCCTCTCCTCCCTTTTTTGGTACATCAGTAACATCAACAGAGGTTGTGCCATTGTGATTGAGCAAGGTAATCTGCACGTTCCACCCTTCCCAGGGGGCGTAAAGCCCTCGGTCCCGTGCCCATGCGATGTTGAGCACGTTAAAGACCCAAATTTCCCGGACAGTGAGGTGAATGAATGTCACTTTAGTAAGTCAATGAAGCAATTTCCGTTGCGAATTGCCGATGATAAATACAACTGTATATGCTAATAGCAAACGGTAACCAGTATATTATTTTTAAAAGTCTCAGTGTTTCATGGTAATGAAGCAATTTCTATTGACAACTGTCGATGATAAACATAACCGAGAAAATGGCTCAAAATGGGCTTCACTTCGAAGTGTTTGTTTCTATTTTAGTTTCCAACGTTAAAACGTCAAATGAGTATGACAAGTGAATGAAGCAATTTCCGTTGCGAATTGCCGCTGATAAATACAACTGTATATGCTAATAGCAAACGGTATCCAGTATATTATTTTGAAAAATCGCAATGTTTCATGGTAATGAAGCAATTTCTACTGACAACTGTCGATGATAAACATAACCGAGAAAATGGCTCAAAATGGGCTTCCCTTCGAAGTGTTTGTTTACATTTTAGTTTCCAACCGTAAATGTAAAATATTAACAAACACTTCGAAGGGAGGCCCATTTTGAGCCATTTTCTCGGTTATGTTTATCATCGATAGTTGTCAGTAGAAATTGCTTCATTACCATGAAACATTTCGACTTAAATTTTTTTACCGATTTACGCCCCCTGGGAAGGGCGGAACGTGCAGATTACCTTGCTCAATCAGAATGGCACAACCTCTGTTGATGTTACTTATGTACTTAAAAAAGGAGGAGAGGGGAAATCTCGGATTGAACCCAGTACCCTTGGGTCCAGACGTCTTTCCCCCTGGACCACCATGGCTGAAAATTAACTGTTTACATTTCCGTTTTTCTACTGCTTTCCGCAAAATATGTCAAATATCGATTTATGAAGATGACGCCGTATTTTAATTTATTAACATTATAAAAACATTTGTTAACCCCTTGATTTCCTTCTATATCACATTTTTCCCCCTGGACCACCATTGCTGAAAATTAACTTTTTACATTTCCGTTTTCCTAGTGCTTTTCGCAAAATATGTCGATTTATGTAGATGACACCATATTTTAATTTATTTACATTATAAAACATTTGTTCACCCCTTGACATCCTTCTATATTTAAAATGACCCTTGGTAATACTCATCTGGCAACAGTGCACATCGTCCGGTGTTCACTCTGCGCTCCAATTCCACCCGAATTGTTTGTTTACTAGAAAGGTGTCTTCAACACAGGATTACCTGAGTTTTCTTTACAAAATTCACTAATATAAGAAGGTCGTGACTTTTTTCATTTGGAAAAAAATGTCTTCACATGAGCGCGAACTGTGCCCCCTAGAACACATTTCTCTCTCTCTCTCTCTCTCTCTCTCTGTGTCTATATATATATATATATATATATATATATATATATATATATATATATATTATATATATATATATATATATATATCACACCGATAACTCAGAAAATCATAGGCCGACTTTGATCATATTTAGTGAGTACCTCACTTTTACAAGTGGCTTGGTTAAGTTTTTTAGTTAGAAAAATCGTACCAGTTTTTCCTGGAAAATTTTAGGTTTTCTTCGGAAAATTTTTATACCACAGAAAATAACAAATTTTTATGCAAATATTTTTTCTTCTAATTTTTGTCAAAAAGCTTTTTGTGGATGATTGTATTTTAGCAGATGTGTAAATAGCTTGAACAGGTTCGCTGCCCAGGAAAATCGAACCAGCTTTTCGGGAACATTTTAAGTTTATTTTCGGAAAATTATTGTACTTTTTCTAACTATACAGATATTTTGATGAAATAAGCTACACTGTTTCTACTATATGTAGGTTATACCAAATTCCACGCCGTTTATTTAAAAAAGACATTTGCCATTAAGAACATTTTAATGAAAATTCACTACAATAACGCGCTTGCTGCGTACAGACTTTTTTTTAAAGTGAGGAGAATTAAAAAATATATATTGATTATATGCCAAAACGAGTTGAAGCTGTAATAAAACCCAAGGGGGCATATACTTGACTAAATAATACTAAAAGATTTATAAACTACAACTGTTTGTATTTATTTCTTTCAATACGCGATATTTAACGTAAATCTGCCTGTGTTTACATTAATTTGCACAATACTATATGTTCACATTATCTTTTTTCATAAAATTATATGAGAAATCATACCCTAAAACATTAGCACGTCATTAAAGAAAACTTTCTATAATCCCAGTCATATAACTTGAGGTAGCTTTGCAAGATCAGAATCAGACTAGATAAATGTTAATAACCGTATAAAGCACCTAGAATTCCATTTCATATTTTATCAAGTCAATATCTAACCGTAGTAATTCCAAACGTGAGGTGAGATAAGCTCTGAGCGCATCACTGACACCAGTAGCAGTAACAATAGAATACATTCCTTAATCTCAATGGTATAATGTGGTTTCGATGGATAATGCCTGTGTGTTCATAATATACGCTAGGATTCTGGAATATGGAGTTTGTCTAGAATTGTAGCTTGAGGATTGTGAATTTAGACCATAATATCTATCTCGTTGTTGAAACCCTTGTACAGGACTTACAGAGCAATGTGTTGTATCAGGAGTAGTGTGGCACAAATAGTACTAGTAGATATGGCAACATTGCTGATTGCTTTGTGAAGTCTGATTCAATAGAGCACTTGACAAAATACACCTTGTGCTTTACAATTTACAACAAACTACTGCCTCACTTCCCTCTTCAAGTCTCTGGTTCTGTTGCTCTAATTTTCTTTGTTTCGTGATTTTGTCTCCAAAGTGTACAAAATATGTGTCTATAGAGTATCCCATTAATTAATTGTTTCGTAGAAATTACATGTTAGTAAAATTCTTGAAACACATCGATTATTATTTTAAGCCGTGACGCAGCAAGCGCGTTATGGTAGTGAATTTTCATATAAATGATCTACGCATATTTTACCAAAATTATATGGTGGGGATTTCAAGTGCTACAATCGGATATCTGAAAAACAGCTCGGAGTATTTTGCTAAAAATTAAACATTTTTGTTCAAATAATCGCTAACTGAGACTCTAAAACCGATATCCAAGGTCCATTTAAATTTAAAGAATTAGTTCTAATAATATATCTTACTAATAGTGTACAATTCTTATGAAAATTCACTACTATAACGCACTTGCTGCGTCCCGAATTTTTTTTTTCGAACACGTCTTAGGTTATTGCATTTTTGCATTTTCCATCGAAATATAATGCATGTTTGTAAGAAAATAAATTCGGGACGCAGTAAGTGCGTTACGGTGCTATCGGGGCGGCAAGGCCGCGGACGAGCCCTGAGGGAACAAAAAAAAAAAAAAAAAAAAAGTGCGTTATGACAGCGAATTTTCATTAAATGCTTCAAATTTGAATAGCTAAATTTGCTATTAACCTATAAGGTTGACCAAGAAACCGATTTTTTCGGGAACGCTTTAAGTTTACTTTCGGAATTTTTTGTACATTCTCAAGCAATAAAATTATTTTGATGAAACGTGGCATTGTATCTAGTATATAGGTTATACTGGTAACCAAATTTGATGCCTGATTTCTTAAAAAACACATATATTTTATATTAAAAATATTTTTATGAAAATTCACTACCATTACGCACTGGCTGCGTCCAGACTTTTTGATTTTTTAAACCCGTCTCATCAAATGATATGAAAATCTCACCTTCCAGTAATTTTACATCTTTAACTTTATTAATGAATTCAAGTGAATTTAGCACCGAGCAACTTTTTTGTTTAATAAGTAGGTTTTTAAACTCATTTGGCAACCATTTTGCTAGATTATATGTCGAAGAATCTATATCCGAAATAACAGGTTTTATTGATTTTCCCGGTTTATGAATTTTTGGGACACCATATTTTTTGAGGACTCTAGGATTAGCAACTAGTAAACGTCTTCCTAAGTCCTTTGTTATAAGATTTGGACACTTCTTTAAACTATCTTTTACTTCGTTAATCATTTTTGGTTACGGATTTTTATTTAGTTTTCTATACGGCCCTGTCTCTATTGCATTACTAACTCTACCCCTATAATCATGTTTGTCCAATATGACCACCTTTATCAGCTTTGACGTAAAAACAATTTTTCTCACGCGGTTATTTAACTACTTTCATTTGGTTAGAATTTTTTGTGGACGTATTTTCTTGCAAATTTGTTGAGATTTCCTTTTCACATGCTTCCCAAATAATGTTTTTTGAAGATTCGGATTTTCAATACAGTGTAATTAATTTAATTTTTCATCCTGGAGTTTGACAGTCAGACAGCCGAATGTTGCTTGAGAACACGTGCTAGTTAGTGCGTGTGTTTATTTCATTAACATCCGCGATTATGGCCAATCACCGACGCCAGGGAGCAGTCTCACCTCACTATCCTGGAAATTTTGCCGAACCCCTTCCTGTCTGTAAGGATGGTAGGAATCTTTAACGTGCCCAACATCGCATAGACACGGGACCGACGGCTTTACGTCCCCTCCGAAGGGCGGAACGCGCAGGCATTCAACTGAAAAAGTGAAAGGAATGCCCTGGGATCGAACCCAGTACCCTTCGGTTCAGAGGCACACGTACTTACCACGGAACCACCGAGTCTCTAGTTAGTATATGAGCGCATTCATGTGCTATCGATTTTGGAAATTACGAAAAATGTAAACTTACCCCGGATATGGATTCTAGGGGTCATTCAAATAAATATTTTCAAAGTTTGCGAAAATCACCACTGTTAATAGTACCTACCTACTATGTAATGTAAATGCTTCCTAAAAGTAAATGCAATTGTATTTAAAATAAAGGTAAGACAATTAAATAAATGTAATAAGTTTATATCTTCAATAGAGCGGACTGTATTTGCAATCAATGACTTACCACAAGATGATGGTTTTAGCAACTATATTCACTACTATTTTAGAACTAACCAACACAGGTCAGATCACACTGCTGTTCACAATTCAACTGTTAAATGTTACCAGTTTTGGCTTTTGAAATCAACGAAAGGAGATCTAAGAAGGGCGCGTTCCCGAAGAGGGCAGCACCACAGCGTAGCCTCCAGTGATCTATTATTAGGGATAATAGATCATTGATGGTTTCTTATGCTGTGGCATTGGCCGAGTTCACCATAGGTGCCAACGGCTGAGTTTAAACTCTCATCTGCTGACTACCGATACATTACTGACTTCAAGTATTATTTTGTGACCTTTGTATGTCATTCCGCATTGATAAATTGAGTTCCAGTAGAAGCTCAGCGGAAATGGTCAACGCATACGTTGGTAGAACTATTCCAACTGCTGGCGTCTGGTGAACACGGCCGTTGCTTCTTATGTCATGGCAGTACTATACAGAGATATAAAGAATTCAAATCCTTACAAGTTTCATACGCGTTTTTAGTGAATTTCTATATATGTTTTAATTCACTAATAGAGAGGTTTCGATGGTGAGACTTTACAAAAATTTTTCCAAATGAGCGCTAACTAGGACCCCTAGAACCCATATCCGGGGTCAGTTTCAATTTATATATATATATATATATATATATATATATATATATATAGATCTCGGCTCCTATTATACCTACAGCAAAGGTTAAGTGAGGAAAGTTTTAGAGGAAGCTTAGTGCATTCAATATCCTGCTGCAGATTTTCGATTGGTCAATTGGTTTTGGTAATATCGCCGAAAAAACATGAATGGCGGACATCGTTTTTCGCCAGCAAATCCGAAACGGGTAAGTTGACGGCTGTCAAAATGTGACATTATTTGGACACTTTTTTAAGACGAATAAGATGGCGTGTATAACATATATCTATCGTCTTTTGTTATCCAGCATGCCGCCTCAACTTTCATTTTTCCTATGGCCGTCATATTGGATTTTTCGATTTTTTTGGAAGACTGTAAAATTTACAATCTAGTGATGTCTCACAATTGCATAAACGATTTGAGTATCATCGAAATATCACACCACGTAATGTTAGGTCTTATCTTCTTCTAAGGAGGCCATGTTTTATTTGTCAGAAAATTGTGTTTCTATAAGATAAAAATTTTTTCCATCTAAGGAGGCTCGGACTTAGCTCATACTTTTTGGCCGTGTGATCTCATTTAAAAGATTATATCCTCTAGCGGGAGGCTAGTAAGGTGTCTACCAAATAATTTTGTAGCGAGTTTTCTACGTTACTGACTATTAAAATTGTCTGGGAAATTCTGTAGAATCCACCAGAGTGAAAGAAATTCACCGATTTTAATAAAACTCGGCAAGTGCCTCCCCCTTTATTAATAGCTTGGACGAGTTCGTTAGCGAGGAAAACCGGACAAGGTTTTCTGAAAGAAAATTTTTAGTTTTATTTCAGAAACAAATTTTATCACCGAACATTATAAAGCTATTTTGATTGAGTTTGGTGGATATGTTGCCTTGGTAAATACCTTATTACTTATCAAAATGCTACTTTCTGGAATTTGAAACATTTGATGAAAACTCGCTACTATAACGCACTTGCTGCGTCCCGAACTACTTTTAGTGAATTTTCGTAGAAAAAATTCATTAATGGGGAGGTCTCGACTTTTGAATTTTGAAAAAAATTTTGCAAATGAGCGCGGACTAGGACCCCTAGAACCCATATCCGGTGTTAGTTTCAATTTTTATATGTTATATATATATATATATATATATATATATATATATATATATATATATATATATATATATATATATATATATATATATATATATATATATATATATATATATATATATGTATGTATGTATCACACCGATAACTCAAAAAATAATGGGCCGATTTTGATCAAATTTGGCATGTTCCTTCCTTTTGTAAGTGGCTTGGATAAGTTCGTTAGTCAAGAAAATGGGACGAGGTTTTCCGGGAAAATTTTGAGTTTTCATTCAAAAAAAAATTTTATTTAAAAAAATAAAAAAGCTATGATAACCAAATTTGGTAGGTAGGTTTAGGATATAAAAAGTAAACTATACACAAAAATTTAGATTTCTATGTTGCAAGAAAAAAAAGTTATAATAAAATATTTGGTGCCAGATCATTTCTATGAAAATTCACTACCATAACGCACTTGCTGCGTCTTTTTACTACATTAAATCGATTTTTTTCTATAGCATTAAAAACTTGAAAACGGTTTTTTCTGATATATGGTATAACTATGTAATTATGGAATTATTTGTATTGCATATTTGTAAACTGAAATTATATTTGTGGGCTGTAGAAAAGAAAAATAGGTAGCTATTAATCTTGACATGATTTTTAAAAGTGAATTTAGTAATATTTATTGGCCATTTTGTGTAATTATTTATACTTTTAGTTATGTTAACCCTAATAATATGTAATAATATCTATCAAACTGTCTAATATTTACATTTCTGAGTGAAGTTTGGAACGTGTATTGAGCACTGATAAGTACAATTTGGAGAATCCAATTCATCACAATGCAGTTTTGTGGTGAATTGGATTCTCCAAATTGTATTTACGTATTCGCTTTTTTGAATGGTCTGCATCTGTCAAAAAATATTGATGCAAATTGAAACATAACTTCCATATAGCTGTGATAATCTACTCTTCTCAGAAAGACATTCTCATGAAATGAATCCATGACTTGATCGCAAAAAAATATCCGTACCCATAAACTTCTGAAACGTTATATTACTCGACTTTTGAAACAATTTTCACCAAATCACCCCCCATTTATCCCTTACCCTCTAAAGCGATCTTACCCAAAAACAATTCGACGCGTTCCTTTTTCGGGTGCTAACTGGAAAACAAATTTGAACATTCAATCTCAATTCGTTCGAAAGTTATTGCGCATATTAACAGACAGGCATACAGGACGACAGACCGATTAACCAACAGACCGACAGGCAAAAAAAATTCGTTCCTGAATCAAGTTTTCTATATCGTTTGAGACTTTTTATGCCGTTTTAGCAAGAAAAAAAATTCGAAATTTCTGTCACAGATATTGCACCCCACACAATCAACCCCTAATTTAGTTTCAGCACAGAATACGAGATGTTTGATGAAACTGAGAGTTTTCTAATAAACAAACCTTAAATGTTACATTACTCAAGTTTTAACGAAAAAATCTCAATTTTCACCAAATCACCCCCCATTCATCGACTACACCTGGAGAGATTTTACCCAAAAAGAATTCGAACCGTTAGTTTTTCGGGTGCAAATTGTATTGTAAAATTATGGTGGCCGTGGCTACAAACAGATAGACACACACCGACAGACAAAAAATTCCCAAATGATGTTTTCTATATGTTTTGACCCTTTTTACGACGTTTCAGCGGAAACAACTTTTTCAAATTTGTGTCGCCGATGCGATACGTCCACACACGTTCTGACGATGTGGAAGTAAAATAAGAAACTTGGAGGAAATACATACATACATATATATATATATATATATATATATATATATATATATATATATATATATATATATATATATATATATATATATATATATATATATAATTATAGTTCATGAAATGCAAAGTCTGTGTCTCTAAGAAATCATCAACTTGATTGTTGTGCCACAGCATGGGTGTTTACTGGCTTCTTGATTTGTTGGAGATTATTTGTCTTCGAAAAAATGTCTGGTGGAAGGGTATTCCAAAGCTTAGATGTTCTAGGAAAGAACAAGGATTCGATCAAACCATTTTGATTTTGACACTAGAAGCGTGTGCTTTTTGACTAAAATGGGTTGGCCGATTGAAGGTCGCAAGCGAAAATACAAGCGAAGCTAAGGAGCAATGTTGCTAGGAATGGCAGAGATCTGAAACCGTTCTCCTGTAGTCGAGAGAATTGAGATTGATTGTGATAGGCAAATCTCCTATAAACCGAACAGCTCGTTTTTGAATAAAATCTAGAAGGAACAAGGTTGTCTTTGAGGCACCTTCCCAGGCAAGGGAACAATATTCTAACTGTGGACTATATGTGCTTTATACACAGTCAAAAAATGGTGTGGTGAAAACAAACTTTTAACCCTAAACAGAAAACCAAGCTTCTTTGCTGCTGCTTTAGCAATATTGGAAATCTATAAGTGCCAGCAAAGATCATCTACAACAGTTATACCCAAAGTAACAATTGTGGATTTTTTTGGCGGTATTAGCCAGCCATCTGAACATGTGCGCCCTCTTCCTAGAGAAGAGGCAATTATCTGCTTTTGAGGCGTTAAACGTAACCAGATAAGCAGGGTCCCAGCTTACAATCTTCGACAGGTCATAATTTTGGGAATAATAGAATAAAATAAATGTCTAAGATTAGCAACAAACTCAGACAGGTATACTAGAATTACCGATTTACACCGTAAAGCAGATCTTTGCCGTATTACAGAAAAACTAAAGAAAGTTTGTCAACAATTCTACGAAAACCCTTTGACAAAAAATATAACCTGTAATAAAATTCACAATACTTTATTTAAAATTGCCCATAAGCTGGCCTCACAAACACTGCCTGTCTTCCCAAAGTAGATAAGATAATAACCATTGTTACCATATCTATGCACTTACAATATGCAAACATGATGTCAGAGACAACCTACAGATTATAATACGGGGGTCAACCAATAATTACCTGTATTGGAGAGGTGTGGCGTTACTGGGGGTGCTTGGCATCACCATAGTGTACTGTCATCTGTCAAACGACACCATACTAAATTTCAGATTGAGTCATTGGTTAGTTTTTATTTGGCAGCCAGTTGTATCACACGTGTCGTTTTCTCGATAAAATGAAAAAAGTGCAATATAGATTCGTATTTCACCTTTTAACTGTGGACGGAAAAACATGCGAAGAAATGAAAGCAAAGTTGTATCCTGTTTATGATGACGGGGACCCTTCACCATCTATGATAACCGTGTGATATTGGCTCAACGAATTTAAACGTGATCGTACGTGTGTTTTTGTTGAGGAACGGCCAGGCCGCCCTGCGGACGTGGTTATCGAGAAAATCGTTATGTATTCAGCTTAAACGAAGAGGTTATCGCCGAGATAGAAGCGTATTTTAAAAAGCTTGACACATTAGTATTATTTAGAGGGGTTAAAAAAATGGCAGAAACGTTGGGAACAGTGTATCTACCTAAAAGGAGATTACGTTAAAAAAAAACAAAATGGTGTAAAACTTGCGTCTTTATACCTAACAAGGGTATTTATTGTTTGACCCTCGTACATTTGTGTCTCACAGGTACACTCTACCATCACGAATCGTTGAAATACAACATAATGCTCTTACTGTTCATGAAATCTGAAGATAGATTTTTACCTAGGTTCTTATCATATTTAAGGACAAAATTACCCGGAACGAATACAAGAAAAAATAATCTCTTATGGTCATTTTCCTACTAAGAATAAATAGGATGTAAGGTTTGGGTTTTTAAAATGTGTTGTAGTGATTTGGGTTCTCAAAGTGCACTTATAGGAAAGTAAGAATTAGAGATGAGTCATATTTTGACAGGAACTGTAGAGTAGGGCAAGTTAATTTAGGTCATGTATGTTAAATTTGTCTATAGAAGATACAGTGAGTAGGTGGCAGAGAGAATCTGGACGCAACAAGTGCGTTATGGTAGTGAATTTTCATAGAAATGATCTAGCTCAAAGGTTTTTAAAATTAAATCCTAATTTTTTTTAATAGAGATCTAACTTTGGTACGTAGTTTACCTTTTATAACGTAAATCTACGTGCCAGATTTGGTTGCCATAGCTTTGTTATTCTCGGAGATAAAAAAGTTATCCGAAAGAAAACCCAAATTTTTCCGGGAAAACCTGGTCTGATTCTCCTGGCTAACGAACTGATCCGAGCCACTTACAATAAATAGGAAGGTACCTGCGAAATTTAATCAAAATCGGCTCAGTATTAGTGAATTTTTATTTAAAAAAATTCACTAATAGAAAGCTATCGATGGTGAGCTTTTGCAAAATGGTTTTTCAAATGGGCGCGAACTAGGACCCCTAGAACCCATATCCGGGGTCAGTTTCAATTTTTATATGTATATATATATATATATATATATATATATATATATATATATATATATATATATATATATATATATATATATATATATGTATGTATGTATGTATGTATGTATGTATGTATGTATGTATGTATGTATGTATCCAACCGATAACTCAAAAATAAATTACCGATTTTGATGAAACTCGGCAAGTGCCCTTCTTTTATTAATGGCTTGGATGAGTTCGTTAGCCACGAAAATCGGACAAGGTTTTCCGGGAAAATTTTGAGTTTTCTTTTTTCTCCAAAAATTAGAAAGCTATTTTAATGAAATTTGGCGGATACGTTGCATTCGAAAAGGGATTACTACGTACCAAAATTCAGCTTTCTAGGTTTATATAAAATTAACTTTTTCAAATTTTGAGTTTTCTTTGAAAAAAAAAATTTTCTCCGAAAATTACAAAGCTATTTTAATTATCATTTGGCGCACATGTTGCCTTTGGAAAGGCATTACTACGTACCAAAACTCAATTTTCTAAGTTTATCGAGAATTGAGTTATCCAAGTTTGAAGCATTTAATAAAAATTCACTACCATAACGCACTTGCCGCGTCCCGAACTTTTTTTTAAATTATCGGTGTGTGTGTGTGTGTGTGTGTGTGTGTGTTTTGTTTACTGGCTGTGGCTTTGATCAGCCATTAGCACATTATGACCCGCCTCTGTTACCCTTTCCAAAAGTCGTTAGATCACCTTTACACTTTTCTTTTTGTATATGAATATACATACTTAAATTTATTCTATGCTACTTCTAAATACAAGTATTCATCCTTAATTATATAGTTTTTTTTAATTTTTAAATCCGCTGCAATCTTTTATTTCTTAGGACTTTTTTTTTCTTTTTTTATGTTGCACTCTTTTATTTCTATTACTTTTTTTTCTTTTTTCTTTTTTTCTTTTTTTTTCAAGACTTTTTTTTAATAAAAGGAATTATCGGTGTGATACCTATATAAACGCATTTTTTTAACAGCAATAATTTTTCATGTTATACATTTTGAAATACAAGCCATGTACCAATAGTAATAATGTAAGTTAGTGAACAAAGTGAAGCTTAGTACAATCTCTCTTTCAATATTTACAGCCAACATACCATAATGTACAGAGGCTGGATTTGTTTTTATAAGTGCACAAACTCCATTTTACTGCATTAATAAAAAAATCTGGACGCAGCAAGTGCATTATGGAAGTGAATTGTCATTAAAATGTTTTTAATAGCAGATATGTCTCTCTAATGCAAACAGGCATCAATCTGGTTACCGGTATAGCCTATATAGTAGTAACAATGTTCCATATTTTATCAAAATAACTTATTGTTTGAAAATGTACAACAATTTTCCGAAAATAAACTCAAAATGTTTCCGAGAAAACTGGTTTCCTAGACAACAAACCTTAGGTTAATAGCAAATTGGGTTATTGAAATTTGAAGCATTTAATGTAAATGTGCTACCAAAACGCACTTACTGCGTCTCGATTTTTTTTCTTAGAAGCATGCATCATATTTCGATAAAAACTGCAAAAATGCAATAATATAAAGGTGTTCGAAAAAAAAATTGTAGGGATCACCAACGACTTATGGACCGGCCTATGATTGTCAAAATAATTTTATAAGATGCAGCTCAAGACACTTTATAATTAACGTATACAATTACTTCCACGTCGTCGCAACGTGTGAAAGTATCGCGTCGGCGACAAAAATTTCAAAATTTTAATTTAAAACCTTGCCTTGGTGTGAGAAACAAAATCACCTTCTAATTATATTGTTATTCACGGGAATACAATAATATAATCATAATATAATCAATATTTAATTCAATATGTAAATGAAAGAATGGACCTCAACTACATTGTGGTGACCTTATTTTTTGACCTGTCTCGTGCCTTTGACACAGTAAATGCTTTTTTTGTTAAGGAGAAGATGTGGGCGTTGGGGATAAGAGGCACTTGCAACGACCTTCTACTTTCGTATCTCACCAACAGACAGTTGCTTGTAAAAGCGAATAATATTAATTCCCAAAAATATGGGGTAAGTATGGGCACACCCCAGGGAAGTGTCATTGGCCCACTTTTGTTTACACTCTATGTAAACGATTTGCCGCAATTTATACAAGACGGAAAAGTCTTCATGTACGCCGATGACACATATATTGTTGTCTACGGCAAGACGGTGGAGGAAACTGAATTAAAATTAAAATCAGTGGTACAATCTTTTGATGAATGGTGTTATATGAATCGACTCATTTTAAACTATGACAAGACTTTTTCTCTTGAAATGCATAACTGCCACCGAAGAGAGAGGATGTGCGGCAGCACTATTTTGGTGAATGGAAATGCTGTGCAATTCAAAAAGGTGGCAAAATTTTTGGGTGTTAGAATTAACAGTAGCCTGTTATATATAGACCAGATTGATCACGTGTGCAAGAAATTAAATTCCGCGTGTTATGCAATTTCGATGCTTAAATATTCCTTAAGCTCGGAACATCTGCTGAAAGTCTATTACGCGGCTGTCTATTCACATCTGAGTTACGGTATCATTATCTGGGGCCAATCTTCGGACTGCCATAGAATATTTGTGCTACAGACACGAATCCTGAGATTAATATACAATCTACCTTATGGGCACCCTTGTCGTGACATTTTCAAAAAAAATAACATTATGACGTTAACATCAGCTTATTTGTTCCATCTGTTAACTTACATTCATAAAAACAAGAGAAAATTTGTTATCAACTCGGATTTTCATAAGCACAACACTCGTGAAAAAAATACTTTTCACCTGAATAAATGTCACCATTCTTTTTTTAAGAAGTCGCTATGTTATGCGGGTTGCTTTTTGTATAACCAGCTGCCTTGTTCTCTGAAAGACACAAATTGTACAAAAAAATTTAGAAAGCAACTGAAGGTTGCTTTAATTACTCATAGTTTTTATAGTTTGAGTGAATTTTGTGAAGCTGTACTGTGAACGTATCTTTTTTGTTGTGATGTGAAGCTCGTTAGAGTTTAGATTTTTGGGCACGTACCCTTGTGATAAGTTGTGATACGTTCTTTATCTTTATCTTTTTTATCTTGTAAGTTTTTGACTTGTCCGATTTACAATAATTGTCACTAAAGGACCAAATAAATATTATTATTATTATATATATATATATATATATATATATATATATATATATATATATATATATATATATATATATATAACAGATAAAAAGTGAAATTTACTTCGGATATGTGTTCTAAGGGGCCTAATTAGCAATCATTTCAAGAAATTTTTTCAAAATTCAAAAGTCGGGATCTTCTCATTAGTTTTTGTTTTTAAGAAAATTCACTAATAAGCGTCGTCGATATTCATCCTTTAGCTGCTTCAATTCTGGAGATGCTGTTCCCTTCCTCAATGTCATTTTCGTTTATAAATCTGAAGGAAATGGATTAAATTAAAACTTTGACAATTTTCCATACAGCACATTTTCTGTAACACAAACAGATATAGCCTTTAACCCCTGAAGATTCAGCTGAACCGAAACACGTAGGGTTATAAATAAATACATTGTCTGGTAGAAAAAAGCCTTTAATACTCATTCCTTTTTAGTCATGTCAAAGCCAGACCTATTGACGGTTAGAAACAATACAAAAATAATATTATGTGGAATTAAAGAGAGGAAAGAAAGAACTCTCTCTCAGGGCTGCAACTAAATTCATCTGTTGCATTTACCGGTCATCTTCCGACAACAACTTCGTCCATCTCTTCGACTACCTCTCTGAAAAAACATACCATCTGATTTCTGAATATCCTTCCTCCGAGGTCACTATTCTTGGTGACTTCAATGTCCATAATAAGGAATGGCTAGGATCTTCAAAAACCGATCCACAGGGGAGAACAGCGGGGGCCTTTGCAGTCAGCAATTCTTTAGCCAATATGGTACAGAAATCTACTTACTTTCCTCGCATCCCAACACACGTGTCGTTTGGCACTACAACTCCGCGAACTGGGACGAAATGCGGGATTACTTTTCCTCATTTCCATGGGCGTCTGTCTGCTTCTCTCATCCTAGCCCCTCTGATATCTCACGAAACGTCACCGAAATTATCCAAGCTGGCATGGAATTATTTATTTCACGTACACAGAAAATCTGTTCAGCCACTCAAAAGCCCTGGTTCTCTAAATCCTGTGACAAGGCCAGACTTGAAAAGGTCAAAGCTCACAAAACGCTTCTACACAATCTCCGTCAAGAAAACCGTCAATACCAGGAAAGCCTCTGGCCTTGACGAGATCCCAGCAATTTTTCTCAAAAAATGCGCACCAGAACTTGCTTCTGTCCTGACTCGTCTGTTTCAGACATCTTACAATAGAGGCATATTCCCTAGTAACTGGAAAACTGCTCGAGTACAACCCGTCCCCAAGAAAGGATCCAAAGCGCTTCCTAGCAACTACTGGCCTCTCTCCTTTCAGTCGTCTCTAAAGTGATGGAAAAGTATATAAACACAGAATTACTAAAATTTCTTGAAAAACACAGTCAAATCCACTACAGGCAGTATGGATTCCGTCAGCGCAGATCAACTGCCGACTTCCTTTCCTTTGTCACCCATTCTTAGAACAAGTCTATGCAATTACACGGTGAATCCCAGATTGTCGCTCTAGACATATCCAAAGCATTCAACCAGGTCTGGCACGCAGCGCTGCTTAATAAACTTCCGGCCTATGGCCTACCACCTAAACTCTGTACCTGGACAGCGAGTTTCCTCTCCAACCGGAGCATTTCTGTTGTCGTGGATGGCCATTCCTATAAACTGTATCCAATTAATGCAGGAGTTTCTCAAGGTTCAGCTTTAGCCCCTACTTTGTTTTTTTCCACATCAATGGCCTCCTCTCTAGCACATCCAACCCAGTTCACAGTTACGCGGACGACATCACCCTTCACTCAAATATACAATATTCTAAGCATGTCTCTTAACCCAATAAGATGAGGTTCGCAGACTCATGGAAAGTTCTGTCTCCGTGGATCTCCAAAAAAAATTAGACAGGGGAAGTATAAATCTTGTACAATTCAGCCCCCCCAAATCTCAGTCTTGCTTTCTTTCTCATAAGAGATACACCAGCCCTAGACCCATCACAATAACAACCAAGTTATTCAAAGTAATGAGTCCTTTTTACTTGTTGGCATTTCTGTGGATCGAAATCTCAGTTGGCACCAACATGTCACATCAATTGCAGAAGTGGCTGCTAAGAAATTGCGTTTCCTCTTCCGGACTCGCAAACACTTTTCATCAGCTAATCTCTACACCTTACTGGCTATCTTGAACTCCATTCAGAAGAGAGCTATACGTCTCATCGGCGACCCTACCCTCACCCAAATGCTGCCATCCCTTGCCCACCGACGTGCTGTTGAAGACCTATCTCTCTTTTATAGATATCTGCACGGACACTGCTCAGAGGAGCTTTCTTCCATAGTTCCTCCACCTGCTGCCCCAACAGATCTACCAGCGGAACAGATCGAATACACCCTTTTACTGTCCAGGACAGCAGACATAGACCATCTTCTTATGCCCGCTCTTTTTTCCCGATGACTTCCAAGTTGTGGAATTCCTTGCCGGCACATGTTTTTCCTTCTCCTCCGAACCTCCAAACCTTCAAGTCCAGAACTGACAAGTTGCCTTCTTCCTCCTTGTCGACACCCACTGTATTGTAGTATTTAGGCTTTAAGCCCTCGTGGTGTGTTGCTGAAATATAAAATTAAAAAAATATGTAATAGATGGGCCAAAAAAAGTGAATACATTTTTTGTAATAACTGGTATTATAATTAGTATGAAATGGAATATTTTGGAACAGTAAAATTCATAAGTGTCAATATCAAAATTGTAATTTCATCATTTATCCTGAAACACTAAAATTGTGTCATATACAAGCACAAGTGTCCAACTTATTTGTATAATGCAACGTATATTTTATTCAAAAAATAAATAATAATAATAATGTATATATATATATATATATATATATATATATATATATATATATATATATATATATATATATATATATATATATATATATATATATATATGAAAATTGAAACTGGCCCCGGATACGGAATCTAGGGATCCTAGGTCGTGTTGATTTGAAGAATTTTTTCTAAATTCAAAAGTTGGTATATTTCTATTAGTGCATTTTTTCTACGAAAATGTACTAAAAAGACAGCAGGAATAAAAATGCATGAAAAACGGTTAGAATGCGCATAGTGTGTAGCTGTTAGATGATAGGATAAAGGTAAAAAGAATTACAAAGGATAATCAGAATCCTATATGGTGTGCTAAAAAGAATAGAGATAAAAGATTATACAAACCAATGTGAAGAAGAAAGCCAGCCAGTAAGAGTCGACAGTTGCAGTTCAACTTTCCATACTACTCTGTTTTGTCTCTGATACGAAATGATAACAATATGGACAAAAACATTTAACAGGCGTAGACTTTTTAAATTTGAATTTCCTGAAGGAACTGAACTGAAGTTTGAAGTATAATTTCGTAGCGATTTGTGCTCAGTCTTTATGCCTAGGCGCCGTTTACGGAACAAATACAATCATTTTAGTGAATTCGAGAGGGGGCGCATTGAGGCCGGTTTTTCAATCAGACAAATTTTCGACCGCATAGGACGCAGTGTGCCAACAGTGTTACAGCGCTGGTCCAGGTGGTCTGAAGAAGGAATCCATACTCGTCGTCATGGAGCTGGACAATCTCGAACGACTTCAGCACGCAAATATCGTCTCTGCGGCATTATAGGACAGAGTACCCACAACACGGTCGATTGGCGATGTTTGGTTGGAAGTTATACAACTAGGAGTCTCTATGTTAACGATGTATTGCAAAATGCGCGCTTTTGGACTTTGGATCCAATAGATCACTTATATTCTTTCACTGATACCTCGGCATGACGCTGTTCATCTTGAGTTGTGTAACGTCAGATAAAATTGGGATGGTGAACACAATCGTGTTGTGTTCTCTGAAGAGTCACGGTTCTGTTTTTGTGTCCACGATGGTCGCAGAACAGTGAGACGATTACGTGCAGAACGTAGAAATTTAAAATCTGCTGTGGTAGAGTATACGGCGCTTACACGGGGGTGATGGTATGGTGTGAGATAACATACGGTAACAGGTCACCTCTAGTTTTTATTGACAGAAATTTGACTAGCAATGATTATATACCAAACGTACTGGGGCATGTGGCACTGTCATACTTACAAGGATTAATTCAACCCTTTTTTTCTACAAAACAACAAACGTCCTCATACAGCAAGGGTTACTACAATTACAAAGCAATAACGTGACCCTGCTTCCATGACGTTCCCGCTCCCCAGACTTGTCACCAATCGAACATGTGTAGTACAAATTGGCAATCGATTGTAATTTAGCCCAACCACCAAAGAACCTGGGTGATCTTCGTCACCTAATTCATCTATTGGTCTAATTGGATGATATTCCTCAGAATAGCATAAATCATATAATTTCAAGCATGCGTTGAACCCACTCATTATTAAATAACTTTGATTATTTTTCATATATGAGTTTGAAAAAGTAATCATTTTTAGGTTTGATTAAACACATATGCGGTATAAATTTTATTAAAATTGATCAACTCTGGGTATTCGGTTTTTTAATTCAGTATATAATCACAGACTACTATGCTGTGATATAAGGCCAACTTAGTATTATCACGTATGTAAACTAATTTTTCATATGTTTTTGTATTATTTTATTATCTTTTTTGTCAACTGCCGCTGTTATTAGTCTAATACTCACGCATACTTAATACTTCAGTGCTGAATAAAACTTTTATATGATGCAAAATGTAACAGACGATATTGAGTAGGTATTATTAAATGCCTGAAAATAACGTAAAATCACAAAATTACGTCCACTGTGAAAACAATAAAAGCAATGTAATTGTGCAGTTGTAAGTGCAAGGTTGAGACGTGCGCGTCCAGTTTAATAGCACCAGCTGTAAGAGACTGATTCTGGAACAAGGCCATCAGTATCAACCACCAGAGCGTGGCCTTCTTAATCCAAGGGATAGTAAATGCGTCTGCGGCTGGCTCTTGGCCAGATCTGCGCTCACTGTTTACTTTATCAGAACGAGGACTATGGCTAAAACCAAGACCAAGATCGCTATCCTCACAATTAAATATTTCATTTATCTAATCCTTAATACCGAATGGCTATGCTTCGCGATTTACTACATCGTTATTTATTAGCTAAATCATGACATAATGATTACCAGCCGGAGATTGGACCAGACTACTAATCGACCTCTTTATTTCTTACTTTATACTACAGCTTAACAATAGACATCTAATTCTGATTATGAATAGGGTCTCTTTAGGAGCGTAATCCGGAAGATTTAGATATTCGTCCTTAAAGATCCTTTATCACGAAGTAGCTCGATTAGAAGACTTAATCTAATGGATTTACATATGTTTTCTGCTAATTTTGTAAATCCAGTTTACTTAATAGAAATCCGATTAATGTAATGAAGGCAATTGCTTTCTTTTGTAGATACATCCGTTTAAGAGAGTAAATAGAAAGGCAAGTGAAATATGTCCAAACTCAGTGAAATCGTAAACCTGTAATTGTAAATGTATTTTGCAAGCTATGTATGCACAAAAAAAGGCCAGTCGGAATTTTTTAGTGAGCAGGTTAATTAATTTTCCTTTAAATAAAAATAGATATACCAAAAAATTAGGATGTATTAAAAACGTTGCCGAATATAACGGATACACTGCTGGCCTAGTGGAGAAATGAATTAACAAACACAAAACAAAGAAGAAGTTGGCGGAATCAACGACTTTTAGAAAAGACAAAGCCGAAAAAACTTCGTTTTTTTATATTTCAACAACACACCACGAGGGCTTACAGCCTAAATACTATAGTACCGTGGGTTTCGACAAGGAGGAAAGAGGCAACTTGTTAATTCTGGACTTGAAGGTTTGGAGGTTCGGAGGAGAAGGAAAAACATGTGCCGGCAAGGAATTTCACAACTTGGAAGTCCTCGGGACAGAGCGGGCATAACAAGATGTTCTATGTCTGGTGACCTGGACAGTAAAAAGGTGCATTTGCTCTGTGCCCCTGGTAGATCTGTTTGAGGCAGCAGGTGGAGGAACTATGGAAGAAAGATCCTCTGAGCAGTGCCCGTGCAGATATCTAAAAAGAGAGAGAGGTCACCAACGGAACGTCGGTGGGCAAGGCATAGCAGCACCGATGAGACGTATAGCTCTCTTCTGAATGGTTTCCAGGATAGCGAGTGTAGAAGCGGCAGCGGCATTCCAGATGTGGGAGGTTTGGCCTTATTTGTGAAGTATATAAGGTAAAGAAATTAGCTGGTGAAAAGTATTTGCGAGCCCGGAAGAGGAAACCTAATTTCTAAGCAGCCGCCTCTGCAATTGATGTGACATATTGGTGCCAATTGAGATTTCCATCCACAGAAATGCCAACAAGCGAAAAGGACTCATTACTTTGAATAACTTGGTGGTTCATTGTGATGGGTCTAGGGCTGGTGTATCTCTTATGAGAAAGAAAGCAAGACCGAGATTTGGTGGGGTTGAATTTTACAAGATTTCTACTTCCCCAGTCTAATATTTTTTGGAGATCCAAGGAGACAGAAACCTCCATGAGTCTGCGATCCTCATTTAATTGGGCTAAAGAGACAGGCTTAGAATATTGTATATTTGAGTGGAGGGTCTGTCGTCCGCGTAACTATGAACTGGGTTGGAGGTATTAGAGAGGTCATTGATGTGGAGAAGAAACAATGTAGGGGCCAAAGCTGAACCTTAAGGAACTCCTGCATTAATTGGACACAGTTTAGAGGAATGACCATCCACGACAACAGAAATGCTCCGGCTGGAGAGGAAACTTGCTGTCCAGGTACAGAGTTTTTGTGATAGGCCATAGACCGGACGTTTATTAAGCAGCGCTGCGTGCCAGACCTGGTCAAATGCTTTGGATGTGTCTAGAGCGACAATCTGGGATTCACCGTGTAATTCCATAGACTTGGGATTACCGTGTAATTCCATAGACTTGTCAATCTGACATGAAGTGACAGGAAAGGCAGGACTGCATTGATCTGCACTGACGGAATCCATACTGCCTGTCGTGGATTAGAAGGTGTTTTTCAAGAAATTTTAGTAATTCGGTGTTTATATACTTTTCCATCACTTTAGAGACGACTGAGAGGAGATAAATGGGTCTGTAGTTGCTAGGAAGCGCTTTTGATCCTTTCTTGGGGACGGGTTGTAGTCGAGCAGTTTTCCAGTTACTAGGGAATATGCCTCTATTGTAAGATGTCTGAAACAGACGAGTAAGGACAGAGGCAAGTTCTGGTGCGCTTTTTTCGAGAAGAATTGCTGGGATCTCGTCAAGGCCGGAGGCTTTCCTGGTATTGAGAGAAGAGAGCATCTTTCGTACCTTTTTAGTTTTGAAAATGATTTCCGTCATTTGATGCGCGACATTGGGGACTGTTGGTGGTTGAACATTTGGAGGTGGGTTAAAAGTAAAATTGCACTGCGAACAACGAAGCAAAAATTTCAGCCTTGCCCAGGGCGGTAGAAACAATTTCATCCCCTGAGACAAGAGGTGGGAACGTGCTTTTGCAGAAATTATTCCCAACAGATTTAGCAAGAGTCCAGAAGGGCTTGCTGCCGTTGGAGCTTAAGAGGACTTTGTTTTTGATGTCGTTATTAAACGAGTTTTTTGCCTCAGAAAGAATGCGGACATAGCGGTTTCTTGCGTTGTTAAATGCTTGACGGTTTTCTTGACTGAGATTGTTGAGAAGCGTTTTGTGAGCTTTGACCTTTTCAAGTCTGGCCTTGTCACAGGATTTAGAGAACCAGGGCTTTTGAGTGGCTGAAGAGGTTTTCTGTGTACGTGGAATAAATAATTCCATGCCAGCTTGGATAACTTCGGTGACGTTTTGTGATATATCAGAGGGGTCAGGATGAGAGAAGCAGACAGACGCCCATGGAAATGAGGAAAAGTAATCCCGCATTTCGTCCCAGTTCGCGGAGTTGTAGTACCAAACGATACGTGGGTGTGATGACTGTGTGACCGCGGGTTGCATGCGCAGGAAGCAGTGACCATGCCGTGGTCTGAGCAACCAATGTAAGTGATTTAAAATCTGTAATGTCTATTAAGTCTGGGCGCAGCAAGTGCGTTATGACAAGGAATTTTCATAAAAATATTTCAAATCACCGCATTTTCTTTTTCATTAAATATTTATAACTTTTTTGTATTTTAATTTAGCGATCTGTATTTTGGTGTATAATATACATTTTACAATAGAGACCTGTGTAATAAAGTTGGTTTCCAATAACTTGTCTTCATAGATTCAAACAATTTACGAAAGAAAAAAAAATTTTCCCGGAAAAACTGGACCGATTTTCCTGGATAATAAACTTGTCTAAGCCGTCTACAAAGGTAAATTATTTGATCAAAATGGGACCATTAATTTTTAAGTTATCGGCGTTGTGCATATTTATAAAAAATTTCGAAACACGTCAATTTTAAGTACACTTCGAGAACCCAGATAACCACAACACATCTTTTTAAAGACCTGACGATTGTTTCACTAAGAAATCTGGCGTCATCAGAGAATGAAAGTTCTCCAAGTGTACATCAATTTTAGATTAAAAAATGACATCCTGAAACGTGAAAACTTCACCCCGCTTTTTAACCCTCTTCGAGAGCAGTTGCCAACTTTTTAAATGGAAAGTAGGGACTTGTGATACCTCGTTTGAACCTCTCTCCATTCTCCATTCAAAAATGCGATTGTTTAAAATTTTTTGCAAAAGGTAACATTAAAAATAAAGAAATTTATCTGGTTGATGAACTTCGCTACAACACACTAAAATAGTGCTTCAAATTGAACTATAACTTCCACATAGCTGTGATAATCTACTCTCCGGAGAAAGACATGATCATGAAATGAATTGAGGATCCATGACTTGATCACAAAGAAAATATATGCATTCATGTACCCATCAACTTCTGAAACGTTATATTACTCGAGATTTAACGAAAAAATACTAATCTTCACCAAATCACCCCTCATTTATCTCCTACTCCCTGAATCTTACCCAAAAACAATTATAAGCCTTCCTTTATCGGGTGCTAACTGGATACGGAATTTCAAGATGATATCTCAATTCGTTAAAAAGTTATTACGTCTACTAACAGATAGACTTACAGATCGACAGATCGACCGACCGACATGAGAAAGCAAGCAAAACAATTCTTCATAGTTTGGAATGCAAGTTTTTCTTAAATCGCCTGATAAACAGCATTTAAAATGTATGGTTTATTTAACAAAAATCCATAAAATCACAATTCTTCAGATGATTGGTTACGGAGATAAAACACGAATACAGGTCGAAATATTTCAACAAAAATATCTTGATTTGCCGCCTATATCCCAAGGGACAATTGGTTAAATGGAAAAGCGATTTTGCGAGCTTCTACATGTAAGGCAGATCCAAGAAAAACCTTTTAGTACCCTAATTAATGATACCAAATTGAATGTAATACTTGAGTTTAAGAAAAACCCAATACTTTAAGTCGACAAGCAGCCACAACGTTGGATGTTAGCCATTATAGTCCAGGGAATAGAGACATATTGCCTTGTCAAGTAGTTATAATTTTTTTATATGTGATATAGGTCGATTCTGTGGTTCACAGTTCAAGTTTTTTACGTTCTAGCCCTTGTGCGTTCGCAGTAGCGTACCAAAAACCTTTCGCGTTCGGAAATTCCGGATTTTTTCAGTTTATTGATTATATCTGCCTGCCAATATGGTTTCAAGAATAATTTGTGGTTAAGTGTTGTTGACTATTGAATGTGCTACAACTTTTGTATACAAAAGCTTTCTGCAGAACTATTGCGGAAAAAGTTATGCAACATCAAAATGGTCAATTTTTGTGAAAATGCTTTTTTAATTGTTGTGCTGTTTTTCTCACTATAGCCCGATACTAGCACGTCGTAAAGACAGGTGATTTAATAAAAGTTGTATAGCGTTAATCCTGCTACAGGTTCTACAGAAAGAAGCAGCCTATCACTAATATCAAAGGAGCTGCGCTGCGCTGAATTGTTATAAGTTAAAGATTTATGCTTATTTGTGTACAGGTAAGTATGATAGCAAACCACTTTCTTTCTACAAAGCCAAGCAGCTTTAATGAAAAATCAAACGCTCCAGTATAGATATTATAATTATAGCATTGTTAATAAAAAAGAGACATATTTTAATAACAGCGATACCAATAAAATTTACAATTCAGAAAACCTATAATATACTACGTTTAGTTTTGTCTGCTCTGGAAAGCTCAGGTGGTTCCTCCTCGATTTATTTAACTAAGAGCTCATTTGTATCGTCTTCTTCATTAGCATCGATTATTGTGTCCGCTGTATTATCGTATATATATATATATATATATATATATATATATATATATATATATATATATATATATATATATATATGATAATACAGCGGACACCAAGGCCGCAAGGAGACAACCGCATACACGTGTTTCAAGCTTATTAGCCATCATCAGTACGGTATAGCCAGGTGAAGATGGGAACACTCTGGATGAAGATGCAAAAAATACGCGAAGTCACAACAGGCAACCAGTGCACATTTGCAGCAACATTTGGAAGACCCTCCGTGGCTATTTTGGTTGTTTCCCTCGGATTGAGGGTCTTCCAAATGTTGCTGCAAATGTCACTGGTTGCCTGTTGAGACTCCGTGTATTTTTTGCATCTTCATCCAGAGTGTTCCCATCTTCCCCTGGCTATACCGTACTGATGATGGCTAATAAGCTTGAAACACGTGTGCGGTTGTCTCCTTGCGGGTTTGCCCTTAACCCTTTTTCCTTGTATATGTATATTCTTTATTGGTTTGCGTGGACTGCAGTTTCGAACCGTCCCGGTTCATCATCAGCACTCTGATGATGAACCGGGATGGTTCGAAACTGCAGTCCACGCAAACCAATAAAGAATCACAAAGAGTACAGCAAGCAAATAGAGTGTATATTTAAAAGTTATTACAGTGTAGTGCAACATTCCAAAGGATATATATATATATATATATATATATATATATATATATATATATATATATATATATATATATATAATAATGCCGTGCTAACTTTGGCAAACTTATATCCTGATTAGTCCCGCGAATGTGATATGGTTCCAACAGGATGGAGCACTAGGTAATTATGGTATACAAAACGTAACCATGCGATTTAACTGATTTAGGAAGAATAATTACGATTGCTATTAGATCTGTCACGCCTCAGATGTTGATTAGCGTTGGAAGACATTTTTATTTACGATTAGGATACTGCCAAGACGTCCAAGGCATGCATTTTAATATATCCTTACATTAAAATCTAGGCTTTTGCGTGGTACAGAAGTTACATAGATATCCCCAAGGCTTCCGTCGCAAAGAACAAATTAAAACTTGGAAGAAAAAGTACTAACATATAACGTTACCACAAGCACTGTCTCTGCTACTGTCTGCAGCTACTCCAGTGACCAGAGAGGAAACCACAGGAACGAGTGCTGCCACCTGGCGTGAGATAAGTGAGTTTCTACCAGCGGCTAATTCTGTATTCGAATATAATCATTCCGGTATTACAAACGACCCTAGTTTCATGCCTTTTATTATGAAGGTCGTGCAATACGAAAACGTACTTCTTTATTTGAATGAGTAAATTTTAGTGAATACAGCTTAACAAGAATATGGAACATTTTCTTTCAGAGTTGTTTGCTTACGAATAATCGTTTATCCAAAACTCTTGCGAACAGGCTTTCTATATTGCTCGTATTCTTAGAAATCCTGGAGGTATAATTATGAATTAAGAAATGGGAAAACACCAAAATTTAAGCTAAGAGAGATATCCCTTCCTTCGTTATTTTTTCCATTTTACAAGTCACGGAACATCTTTTCCCCTTCAATAATTCTTCGTTTGTTTTATATTCTCAAAAGGATTTCGAGCATTTGAAGCGAGATATTACCCACACAAATGGCAAGAGCTTTCGCTGATGAAGCAGTAGAAATTGATTTCTGAGAGGCAAGCAAACCGCAAACGACCTCGTAAAAATACAAAAGTTCCAAACCGACATTTACCATCTATACAAAGTAGCCTGTGGTTTAATGTGATGGCGCTGCTGTACAAGGCATCGGCATTGTACAGTATCGACTGTTGCTCTATTCCGAGGACAGGGAGTCGTAAAGTAGGAAGTTTAATTAAAAAGTAGAAACGATTACCGAAATAAGCTGAAACAATTACAATGGGCAACGAATGTGGGATGAAACTGTAAAGGATAAGCCTGGTTTGAGTGGCATATGTTAGCGGCTGCGTGACCTGGGATATTTTGAGGTATAATTTAAAATGGCCTCTATACCATCTTGCCTTGTCTTTTCTTTGATCAGAAAATAGTGAAGAACTTGCAGCATTAAAATCAGTAACAGTTTAACTTATTACTGCAAAAGTTGTGGAAGGACCATTGATAAAAAATGCGTATTTGTTCAAGGACTGTGTTTTATATTTTAAGTTAAAGAGTGTGGGTATATATTTATACTTCTAAGTAAAAAGGAAACAAGTAGTGTGAATTATGAAACCTATATCCCTTTTAGCAATTTTTCATACAAATGATTTGCGATTTTCTCATTTTAACACTTTCGAGACAAGCATTTATCTTATATACAGAATTACACACACACATAAGATAGATGACTAATGACCGCGGAAACGATTTCAAACAATATATATATATATATATATATATATATATATATATATATATATATATATATATATATATATATATATATATATATATATATATATTAGAGTACTTCTCATATAGATTTGATTTATATTCCTATATTTGGCATATTTGCTTCATAGATGACATTTACTTCTCAAATTGACATATTATTATTGTATTAATGGATGTTTACAATCTTGTTTGGAATTATACTGCAGTTTTTTATAAACTTTGATGGAATACCTGGAGTTGAAACTGTGGCGTGGGTTGAGATTTTCCATTATTTACTGTTATTTACGATATACGTACTGGTATCGTTGCTTGAAGTTCTTCTAAAGTTGTTTACTGGTAGGTATATCTCTTTTGTTTCACTTTGACTAGTGTTTACGCATTTATTTAACTTTTTTGAACATTTTTCTTCATCTGCAAGCTACTAGCTTGTTGTCTCGATCGGCTTCTTCTTAACAAATCCCCTCATCCTCACGGAAATTAAGATTCGTCTCGTTTTTGTTTTATATGACGAATCAAATTTGTTAATTACTTTTTGAATTTGCTTGTCAACCAATTACGGTTTCTGTTTCAGATATGTCCAATAGCATCATAGATTTCACCAAATGAGTCAAAAGAAAGTCATTACCTTTCAATCATATTAATTCAATAATTGAATTTTAGAGTCAGGTTTGTCAAAAATTGTTTGTATGTTTAGATTTCTAACCTATCTACATTTTCAGCAACAAAAATCAATCCTTAATCATCCTTATTATTATTATTAACAAACTCTTTCCTTATTCACTAATTCAACAAATTTACCTGTCCTTGCATAGTTTTTCCTTACATATTCACAAATTTTCATCAAATTTATAACTAAACAGATTTCTTAAAAAAATTCACTAGTTTTTACTTCGTCGAAGACAGTTTATTAATCTTGTTTTATATCTGTCTATAACGTTTTGTCTCTGGGATTTATATCACTTTTATAACTTTGTACATTGTTAGGCAGTTCATTTATTGACTTGAATTGTTCAATATATGTGCAATACAAATTTTTTTATGTCTTATCTGGTAACTTTAAATTATGTCATGATCCATTCATTGACGAATACATATAGTTAATTATTTTACATTTCAAGTTCAGTTGGATAATAGTCTGCAATGTAATTTACCCCCTGTATCTGAATGTAGCTGTGACAAAAAAATGGATTCTTACTTCCAGGTATTTATTTTATCCTTTTTTTTTATTAGTAACTTTTTAATTAAAAATATCGCTGGGTCAATGCATGCAATAATATATATATATATATATATATATATATATATATATATATATATATATATATATATATATCCATAGTACACTTTGAGCACTTATACAGTTCATACACTTTGTATATATTCTGGATGTGTATATCACAAAATTTAATAACGATATCGCTCTACAGTATGTAAAATGAGGATTCTTTGACCAAATCAGTTCCTGTAAATCATTGCGGGTGCACAATCACCATTTTCTGCATTTACTTACTGGATAAAATTTTACGTCGAAGATGGACGTTATGGAGACAAGTATAATTGGGAATTAATATTTTATGCTTTTCATTCCACATCAAAAAGCAAATAATGTGAAAACACCACAAAACATGTATTGACTTGCGAAATTAAATTTAAAAAAACATGTGTAAGTACCTGTTTGAATGCCGAGAAATCATGAAAACTATTAGGTACACGCTTTTTTATCGTTGTTGTATGTCAGTTGTATATAAGCAATCCGGTCAAAATGATTTCAACCCCATGAATTTATTGTATTGGCATTAGTGAGAGCTACAATACATTAGAGAAATATTCATAACAAGCATTATAGAAATATCCCTAAGACAACGTTATTAGATTAAATAATAACTGGATTTCATTAGTATTTTGCTTCCAATAGTTGAAAAATCGCCAAATGAGTGATCATATAAAGACGGTTGTGTTAATAATTTTCTATCCTTTAAAGCAAGCGCGGGCAGTACGGTTAAAAATGTGTCACAACTGAGAATTAAAGCCAAAGCAAAACAGACCACGTTTATAGTCTATATTCTCACTGAATTTTTTAAAATATAATTGTGCTATTCTGAACACCTAATTCATCATAACAGAGTTCTAGAAAACTTCGTAATAGATTTTCCGAAAATAGTAATAAATTCCTGTTTTTCCTGTCTTTCATTGGTTAGTTACTTAGTTGCCCGGTAGGATGTACGATTACAACATGACTTACGATTAGAACAAATTGTATTAACGTAAACGAATTTTAATATTCTTTGATGAGAATACAGCCGCCTGCACTGTTACGTTTTTTGTTTGAGTTATATATTATGCACCTATAAACAGCAGATTGGCTGAGTTCAACAGGCGCCAACAGTTGAATAGTTGTGTCAACAAAATGCGTTCTCCAGTCCCGCTGTGCTTCTTTTAGAATTCAACTGTTGCCAATTTCTTAAAGCGCGGAGTGAAGCATCTATCAAGTCACTGTAGTCAGCAGATAAGCGCTTAAACACAGCTGCGGGCGCCTAGTGAACTCGGCCATTGTTAACAAACATGTTGCAATGGGAACCTGTACACAATGAAATCAACCTATAATTATAGTTTAGTTCACTGCCTGTATATGACCAACCACTTTTTAAGTGACTTTGGACATATCACACAAAAATGTCTATTTTTTACTAGAAGTTATTTCTCCTGTTATTAGCGAATTTTTGTTAAGAGAATCAGGAATTGATGAAATCGCTGGACTTATTTAGGGTAGGCATAGGTACCTATGTTATAAAATCTTTTTATGCAAAGGTGGCTAGTGGCAGTATCTTGGAAACTACAATAGGAGGCGTAAAATTTTCCCTTGAGTCATAAAACATACTATTATGGACCTCAAAATAAAATAACAATCGAGGGAACGCGAATCGTATTTGCTCGATTGCCGATTTTACGAAATGTACATGTTTGTTTTGTTTTGAATAGCAATTAACAAGCCTATTACCCAACTTGTCCTAACCTATTATGTTTATGCCTACATTGAATTATAACTTTGAACTGGAAGGAAACCCGGGTGAACTGCAGTCTAGGCAATTTTCAAACAGAAAGATGTGTGGCATAAGAATTTTTGCTATATTTTAATTGTACTCATTTATTTTTCATTGCGGCTTAATTTTTACAGAAATCATTTCGTATTTACCAATGCGTAATATCATTTTCTTGCCATAACTAAATATAAAAATAGATCTTTGAAACAAATTAAGTTTACTTGGAGAACCCAGATCACCACAACACATCTATTTAAAGACCTGACGATCCTTTCACTAACAAAGTTAGAGTCATCAGAGAATGAAAAATTCTAGCAGTGGGAATTTTACATCCTCTGATGACGCAAACTTTATTAGTGAAGAGAGCTTCAGATCTTTAAAAAGAGGTTTTGTGGTGATTTGGGTTCTCCAAGTGTACTTATCAGTGCTCATCACAGGTTCTAATCTTCACTTAGTGAAACAAATTACTTGCAAAATCAGTAGTAATTGAAACAGGTTTCCCACTCGTCTGGAAAACCGGGAAAAGTCAGGGAATTTGTAGAAGAAAAATTCTTTTCAGGGAAATCAGGGAAAATTGTGAAAATATTGACTAAGAGTCGGGGAATTTTTGTCCCTGTTAGGGAAAAATTATTTATTGCCTTTTTATGATAAATAATTGAAACAATATGTTTGCTTTTTGTGAAATTCTGAACCATTTACTTAATGATTTATTTTTCCACAAAACCACAATATTTGTTTTTCTTTAGTTGTGCGTTCAATGGTCGCTTTGTATTTGAAATGGGGAAGTGTTTTCCGCCATGACGCGAGGACCTACTGTATTTTGTAGTAGTGTAGCGTTGCACTTGTTGGGGGTAAATTGTAAAAGATCAAAGTCGGGAAAATATATTTTGGCATGTCAGGAAAATTAGGGAAAAGTCAGGGAAATTGATGTGCTGTTTTTAGTGGGAACCCTGTGAATGCTCGCAGTAGCCTACTATAAGGTTTAAGAATGTTAAAAAAATAAAAGAGTGAATCTTTTTTGATGTTCTTAAAATGAGTATTATTTGACCAAATCAGTTCCTATAAATCATTGTATAGATGAAAACTCACAATTTTCTGCATTTACTTACTGGATAAAATGTTATGTCATAGAGGGAGGTTACGGAGACATGTATAAATTGTGAATTAATATTTTATACTTTTCATTCCAAAGCAAATAGCAAATAATGTGAAAACACATCAGAAAATGTATTGACTTACTAAATTTAAAAAAAAAACATGTGTAAGTACCTGTTTGAATGACGAGAAAAAATGAAAACTATTAGGTATCGTTACTGTATGTCAGTAGTATGTAAGCAATCGGCCAAAATGATTTCAAGCACAAGAATTTATTTTAACATTGTCATTAGTGTACAATACAATAGAGAAATAGCATTCACGCTTTATTCTTCATATTCATAACAAGCATTATACAAATATTCCTAAGACAACGTTAAAAGACTAAATAATAACTGGATTTTCATTAGAAATTTGCTTTCAATAGCTGAAAAATCGCCAAACGAGTGATCATCGGTTGTATTAACAATTTTCTAGACTCCAAACCAAGCGTGGGAAGTACGGTAAAAAATGTGCCTCAACTGAGAGTTAAAGCAGGCAGAGCATTTTTATTTTTATAGTCTATATTCTGACTCGATTTTATTATGTTATTCTAGACACCTGATTCATTATAACAGATTTCTAGAAAACTTTGCTGTAGATTTACCGAAAGTAGTAATAAATTCTTGTTTTAATCTATCCCATTGACAGATGGCGCTCTTTGATTGGTTGGTTCTTTGACATTCTTTGATTGGTTAGTTATTAGTTGCATGTTAGGATGTACGATTACGACATGACTACAATTAGAACAAATAGTATTAACGTAAACGAATTTTAATAATATTTGATTAGGGTACAACCGTCTGCGTCGATATGTGTTTTTGTTTGAATTATATATTATTATACACCAATAAACGGAAGATTGGCTGAGTTCACTAGGCGCCATCAGTTGAATAGTTGTGTCAACAAAATGCGTCACCAGTCCCGCTGTGTTTCTTTTGGAACTCAACTGTTGCCAATTTCTTAAGCCGCGGAGTGAAGAACAAACTTGACAAAATAGTGCTTGAAGTCAAGATTTCGTTCATCTGTCTCCAACAGCTGAAACGTGTCGGTAGTCAACAGATGAGCGCTTAAACTCAGCTGCTGGCGTATATAATAAACTAGGCCCATTTTAACAAAGGTTATGTCGCAATGGGAACCTGTACACAGTGAACTCAACCTATAATTATTATAGTTGAGTAGTAGCATTGGTGATTGGCCATAGTGCGGAAATAGGCCGACGTTAACGAAAAAAAGTATACATAATCCCTAACCCCCCTTCCAAACTTTGCTAACTCTGGGTAATCAGAGTCATGAACTGACGTACAAAATGTTACCCTAGTGTAATTAAATAATTGAAGTTCTGCTATTTACCGTTAGATGGTGTGAAGATCATGCCATATCAAGTGTCAATTATTATTATTCTGAACTTTCACTTATAACTAACAAATTACTTAAATTTTAAACAAATTTGATCTGTCAATTTTTGATGTTTTTAATCTTTATGAAATTCTGATTGTAAAAATAAACCAATTATTGTCAATTTGGCGTATTAACATACATAAGCCAAAAGAAGGAAACAAAGAAGATTGTTTGCTCTGAATTTCAACTAAAATTAACATTCTAATGTTAGTCAATAGTATGGCTCATTCTACCCAATAAATCAGAGGGCGTTAATGAAATAGATTGTTTTTAGCATTGTAAGATGGGGAAGTAAAGATATAAAAAAGTAGACAATATTTTAACTGAATAAACAAATTATTAATTATCAAAATTGATCAACATGGGTAGACAATAATTTAGATTAAAAATTTTTGTTTAAGTGATTGATTTTCTAAATAGATACAGATCAATTAAATCAATTTTTGTTCAAACAACTTTCATTTTGGTATGCTGACACTTCAGGAAGACGAATACGTAACGGGTGTCCAAACTGTACGATAGACATATATATATATATATATATATATATATATATATATATATATATATATATATATATATATATATATATATATATATATATATATATATATATATATATATATATATGAAAAACCTAAGATTCCGGGACCGCTAGCATAGATCTATAAACTTTCATATTTCGACAGATTCCAGGACCGTGCTTATTTGTAGTGGGGGGATATGGAGGGGTAACCATAACTCGCAAGATTTGAGGACCATGTCATATTTTTAAATAATTTAACGTATTTATTATAATAATCATTCTTAGTTACTCTGAGACATTTTTGGTAGCAAAAAGATGATTAGAATATTATGTACTTATTTAACAAAATAAATGTGAGTGTGCGCTACCTGCTTGTTTGTGTGTGTATTTTGTGTAGGCAAGATTGCATAGGTGCGTGCGGGCGTGTGGATATGCATGCATATTTGTGTATGCAATTTATTAAGAAGGGAGCCAAACTAATAAAAACCTTGCTAGATTGAAGTAGGGCGATAAAAAATTGCTATAATATTAGTCTAGCAAATCCCTTTAACCAATGATGAGCTTGAAAAACCTCAAAGATAGGTAATAAGACTTTTAAATAAACTTGCTTATTTTAAATGGGGGCGATTTTTTGGTGAATATTTTAATTTGCCTCTGTTGTAAAGTCAGTAACGATAAACAGCGTAAAAAATTTGACATGAAAAATATCAAATTTATAGTCTAGTTGCTTTATACTAAACTTATGCATTTCAAAATAGCGGCTATTGTGTGTATTATGTAGAACCACCTGGTTAAGACAATTACGCTAAAAAGCCTTGAACTAATCATTTCATTCTCATTTACTGCAGTCTTCGTAATTATAGAATAAAGTAAATAAAAAAACTAACCAGACCGGCAAATTTTAAGATGCTTTTTTTTTCCAAACCCTAAAACATATTTGCTTTTAATTTAAAAAATCTTTCTTTACAATATGTTAACAATTGCAACTTAAAAACAATTAGCATAACCCCTCTTTTGTTTTTCTTTTTTAAACCTACTTATTTAAGAATGGTACTTGTGTTCCTTCCACATTTTTTTTTCATACTATTGCGTTTAAAATCATCATCACTGTCTACAGGGGAAGTCGCCCTGTTGTCGCAACCATGATTATCTGTCTCCAGCAGCTTTATTCATTTCATAGCTTCCACACTTCATAAGTTGTGCCAGTTTTCCCAGATGTTTTACCCTAGGTCTACCTTTTCTAATTTTTCCAAATAATGTCGCTAGAATTTTATTATGTCAGAATATGAACCAGTAAATTGTGCCTTTCCTTTTTCAATTACTTCCAGCATGCATCTTTCTTTTTTCACCTTTTCCAGCACACTTTTATTCGCCTCTCTATCGTTGTATCGTGTCTCTGTGATTTTTATCTATAGCCATAGTTCAAAATCCTATATTCTCTTCATATCATGCTAAGTGGACATCCAAGTTTCTTCCACATACATTACTGCACTCGATACGCAGGACTTAATAAACCTCTTCTTCAGATCCAAGTTAAAATGTTTTAGTGAGAAGACTATTGTGTTTATTGAATGCTTGCTTTACAATCGCAATCATCTTGCTCGGGTCTTTGTTGCATTTACTAACATTTATAAAAATACTTTCAATGTGGGAGAACATTGACACTTTTCAAGTTGTTGACCGTTGACGAATTGAGATATCATCTTCAAATTTGATACACAGTTAGCACTCGAGAAACGAACGGTTCTGATTGTTTTTAGGTAAAATCGCTTTAGTGGGTAGGGGATGAATGGGGGGCGATTTGGTAAAAATTGACCTTTTTTGGTTAAAATTCGAGTAATATAACGTTTTACGGTTTATTGATTAGAAAACTTTTAATTTTATCTGGTATTCTGTACCGAAATTAAATTAGAGGTTGAATGTGTGGGGGTGGAATATTGTTGACAAAAATTTCGTTTTTTTTTTGCTAAAACGGCATAAAAAGTCTCAGAACATAGAAAACTTGATTCTGAACTAAGTATATTTTTGTCTGTCTATCTGTCGGTCGGTGGGTCTGCCTGTACGTCTGTCTGTTAATAGGTGCAATAACTGTCGAACGAATTGAGATCTTATCTTCAAATTTGGTATCCAGTTGGCACGTGACAAAGGAGCGCTTCGAATTGTTTTTGGGTAAGATTGAATAAAACTCAAGTAATATAACGTTTCAAAAGTTGCTTCTCTAGTTCCTTGCCCAACTCCAAACACGAATTGATACTGATCCTAGAAACTTCTAATTTTGCTCCTTATTCTATTTTCTATTATGATTAGCAGAATATTCTCCACATGTCTCTGTACATTTATTGTCCTATGCTGGTTGCATTTTTATGTGTTCATTGTTTTTGATATAGTGATACTTGTACTCTGTATAAACTAACCGGGCAGTTTTCTTGATGTATACTTTTTCTCAAGCAGTTGACATAGTTTTGGTTTGAATTTTTTCACCATATTTTTTAAATGTTCCGCTGTTAATTCATCTACACACTAACTTTTTCCTTGTCTAAGTTATTTGGGGCCCTTTTTGAAATCTTGTGTTGAAATAGGGAACATCTCATTTGGGTTGATCTGTCATTTCTCCCATATACACTTTTCCATATTTCATTTTCTCCCCGTGTCAAAACGTTTCTAATAGGCTTACCAGTGTCCAATGGTTTCATTGTCTAGTGCTGAATTTCCACCGTTGTTCTTTTGATTTTTTGTCCCTGGTCAATATTATAGTCTTCTAACCTGTTAGTATGCTTGATCCAGCCGTGCCTTCTTTACGCTATTTTCGATTTCTTCCCTATTTCTTTGCGTCCATACTTCTTTTGCTTCACAGCATTTTTATTTGTGACAGTCTTTTTTAGCGATATAATGTATTTGATACCCACCTGTACTCCCTCGTGTTTTTCAAATACTTATATCGTCTCCTTTTGGGTACTTCAAACATTGTGTGTGTCATAGACCATTTTCCATAGTCATTAATTAACGACTTTATTTTTTCTTCATTTCTCATAAATCAAACTTTCCAGCTAAAGCTCCTTCCACTACCGCATTAAAATCCCCATTATCCCCAACATCTGAGCCTGTTTTCTCACTTTTCTTACATATTTCTTTTCTATTACACATCCTTCTTTTCACTGTGCTATGTCAGAGCTTTGCTTAAATTATCACCATCACTACCTTATCGTTGACACGGTATGTATGCCTCACTTTATTGGTCCATTCGTTCCATAATTAGATTGCGACTCCATTGCTCTTTGAATCTTCCCTTCCACTATATATCTAATTCTAATATTATCACTCTTGAAGTCTCTATTGTTCAACCACCTTACTTCCGACATGCCAAGTAGTTCATGTCCATTTTTTTTTATTATGTTCTTTGCTACTTCCAGTTTTTCTGTCTTCAGAAAGCTTCTAACATTTCATTTTCTCACATTAAATGAGTTCTTGATCTTTTTCGCATAATAACGATCTGATAAGCTTGTCCCGTGTGTGTTACCCTACCGGGTCCTGATCTTCGAAGCTCATGACTCATCATTGCAAAAAAATCTCTTATTTGCAGTCAATGCAAATGCTAAAGCGGTGTTCCGTACATACTTGTTTATTAAAACGTTCGCATTTATTACGTGCATGTCTGTTTTTTTTTTCATAGGCAAAAATCACAACAACCAACAAGACCTTCAGCTTTTTGTAAAATTTCTTCATCGCATTTCTAGAGCCGAATAGTACTCCTAATTTCTCGCAGGAGCTAACCACTGAACATTCTTTCTTTCAGTTAATCCTTAACTAGAGCGAATGGAAGTTATTTAAAAATTTTGCTCGTTTATGCGCTTAATTAGTAGAGATTCAACTTATAAATTACAAATGAGTTTATCACTACAGCGTAAACCATAGAATATAATATCCGAAGTAGCCATCTGCGAGTTTTTCTTTGACAACCGTCAAAACATACAGCTGATCAAAGGCGCCAACACCTCTTTTAGTGTTATTGTATGTATAGTATTTTGGGTTTCTTCATTATTTCTCTATATCACCCTGTGTATGCATAGTCGATAATAAAATAACAAGCTTATAGTTTTTTCGGCACATAGAAGGATATAGTACTGATTTCATCAAACACGAACATAGATGAATCGACATCCTTTTGGTTGCCTGAATAGCAAGGCCTCGTTCGTCCAATAGTAAGAACATGTGACTCTGAAACGAAGGGTACTGGGATCGATCCCAGGGTTCTCCTTTCACTTTTTCAGTGCATACTGCATGTAAAATTAACACAAACCAAGGTTGTGACATTTTATTTGAGCAAGTAGAATGTCTACCTTCCGCCCTTCGGACAGGGCGTAAAGCCGTCGGTCCCGTGTCCATGCAATGTTGGGCACGTTCAAGATCCCTACCATCCTTACAGAAAATCGGAGGTTTTGCAAAATTTCCAAGAGAGTGAGGTGAACCTGCTCGGTGATTGGCCATAGTCACGGAAATAGGCCGACGTTAAAGTACAAAAAAAAACCTGATTGGCAGTCGCCAAATAGATCATCTATTGTGTAGAAATGGAATATTGTTTTTCTCGTTCTCCACTACCAATAAAAGACTTAGCTGATCACAGATTTAATATTTTCGCATCAAACATAGTAACCAATTTTAGATCATACTTGTCTGTCCTGTTGGGTATGTAAATTTTAGAGGGACATCTGCCTCCGAAACCAACAAGGTTTTATCTGTGGTTGCGCATTCTAAAGGTGTATAATTTTGTCTGCAACATTCTCTAAAATATTCAAAATTTGTCTGATAGCCGCAAATTTGTCTGCTTTTAGTTCGCTACTCTCTTGTGGCTTTATCGTTATATCTCAAGCAGTTGATCAAAAACTCAAATAGATTTTTGACATAGTTGCTCTAAAAATGGGTGGTGCAAATTGGGTTGACCTTGTATCAGTAATATGAACCTTTTTTCATAACACCACTTGCATATAGTATTACTTATATAGTAGTATATAATTTCTTGTCATGGTCATAAAGGACGTTCATCATAAAAAGTGTGCTGTTTTAAGCACATAATCTGATAATATGTGTAAGAAAGTCCAGTAACATGTGAAATATTTTTTCAGTGCTGGATTATTAAAAAGTAGCTATAAATGCTAAGTATGTTTAATATGCGAAGAATACCCACACAATTAAATTTTCATATTTAACCGCCGAATACGTTAGAGGTACTCGTATGTACAGTATTATTATACATTTAACGACCACACCACGTTGAACATATCGATGCAATCACCGAAGTTAAGCAACGTAAGGTGTGGTCAGTACTTGCATGGGTGACCACCTAGGAACAGTGTGTGCTGATGAATGCCCTCGGAAGGCAATGGCAAACCACTGAGTATATTTGCCACTAAAATTTTCTTTGTGAAAAAGCGTCACTAAGGTTGACTTAGAGTATTTATTTTCACCTCACATTGATGGTTTGTGAGAAAAATGTCGTAATCGTTGACTGTTCTTTGTTATAACCTGATAATTAAAATTTTGTAAGGTCTAGAAAAAAAGTGCGTGAGATAAATTTTCCCTCAAATATATGTAGGTACCTACTTTATTGACAAAGGAAAAATTATTTAAAGTTTATTTTGAGGAAAAGTAGAGAAGTACATATTTTATAGTAAATTTTATGAAATCAACTTTCAAAGTGTCTTATACAAATAAGCATAACCTTGTGCTTGCAGTCAACACCATTTTTTAGGGGTCGCGTTCCAAACTAAACTGTCAAAATATTTTGCTTAAAAGTATGAAATAACATTGTTAAATGCAAGTAAAATTAATTTGTTTATGACACTTGGTGTTTATATAAACATTAGTGTATATATAAGTAGCTTCTCATTTGTTGTAATGCTTTTACCTCTTCATTTCAAAATTTATCAGCTTTAAACATAGTTTCTTGATTTAAATTATCGCAAAAGTAGGCATCTACCTAAATTTCAATGTTTAAAAATATTTTCGGGCAGAATAAGCATTTTTGTAAATCAGGTTAATTCATTTAATTTTCTAGCACTTTTAGTATTCGGAGTTATATGAAAACTTATGTGTTTAATTTCTATTTTGTTTTTTTCAATTCGGATTAACTATTTGATCAAACAACAAAATAGTTTTCGGGGTTTTTGGGGTGTCCCCTAGCAGTTTGCTTTGGTAAAGTTTTATTTTCAACTAATTATCTGTTAACATTGTTGCAGCCTTTAAATTACATTTTTTAGATTTAAGTGTTGTGCAGCTTTAGTTCGATGCAAAATTAATCCTTCTAATATTTATAATAATAACTTATGTTATAGCTGCTGCTGTATTTTTAAACAGTGGTTAAAAATATATCTAGCAGACATCATCAGACACGACTTCAAAAACTAGTGGCAACTTACAGATAATGCAATAACTCACAATAACTCCTAAACGTAAAACTTTGCCATTATGTATAAAACCATGATATATTATATTATGTTCTGCAACTATTAATAACAATGAAGTACAAGACATTTTGAAAAAAATATCTGAATAAGTCTATGTGAATATACCGACAGGTGTCCACATTAGAGTCTACCTCCTTTAACTTTTTGTTAATATTGAAGCAAAATTTTAATTTTTTTTTAATCGTAACTCGAATATAATTAGGCATAGGTATGATTAGTAAGAACTTCTTTTTAGTTTTCGTATAATAATTGTAAAACAGCATTTTATACTGAGAGATAAAAAATTAAATTTGTCAATCTTGGTCATTCATAATAAAACGACTGTCTAAGCTAGTATTCTGCATTTATGTCAAATCATTTTTGTTAATAAATTTTTAAGTTCGGGTGATGTTAGGATTATGATTTTACTATACAGCACAAAATAGACATGATCAAAAGCTATTTTTTCAATTAGTGTGCTACTTGATGTCATTTGGAAACAGAGGTCAGCTTTCATGTAAACACTTGTCGAGAACACTTCTCGGGCAAACTTTGACAGAATTATTTTATAGGATGATACCTAAAAATTGAAACGAACACTTACCATTTTATTTCTAAGTTTGATAAATGTAATTTTTGATGACAAATTGCAAATCAGACAATGAGTTTTATTATAGAAGGTGGTCAATGTAGCAAAAAAGTTAGAAAAAGGATCGCGATAGCAAAGTAACATTTAGTAGACAAAATTAGCTATTTAACCTGAATATCCAGAAGGGGTTCATCAAGTCATGCGAATGAAGTATTATAACGTATAGAGCCAAAAGGCCAATAAAGTTCTAATCAGGTGTTGTGAATCATTTATTTATTCATTTAACGACAGTGTCATTTACAGTAAATCATACAATATACTGACAAAAAAATAAAAAGCAATAGATAGAGTGTTTTTTTAATAACCGATTAAATGTACACATAGATACGAAATAAATGTTTTTTTATATTTGTGATACCTAAAAAAATAAAAATACTTTTAAAAATTACAAAATGTTTACATGACATAGTATATTAAGTAAAACACTGAATTTTTTCCACGAAATGGACCTACAGATTTGTAAAACTTCTAGATGTGGACTGGAAGCTGTAATGAGCACACATAAGTATATTTGGAGAAACCCAAATCACCACAACACATCTTTTTAAAGACCTAACGATAACATCGTTAGATTCATCAGATGATGAATATTCTGAAAATTCATCATCTGATGAAGCTAATATTGTTAGCGAAATAATCGTTAGGTCTCCAAGTGTAGTTATTAAAACTTCTAGAATAGCTTAATTTCACAATTGGTCGTTTAAGGTTAAAAGACATGTATTGTAGAAAACTTGCAAGAAGGCTTGTATGAGAAGTATAAGACACATTAAATATTTTTACATGGAAGGCGATTTTATTTTCTAATAATCCAATTATCATAAACTAAGTAGCTCAGTTCAAAAAATGCAAGTGGCGTAAGGTGTCATAAAAAGCTGACATAATTCACAAGCAAAGTGCCGACTGCATTGTCAATGTAATAAAAATATGCTCCGCCTTCCTTCGGCTAAAGTCTATAGGGGTATCCAAGGGCTTTCTTATCTTTAGATAATTTACAACCAGACCTTTGACAAAGACAGCAAAACTGTATTATAAAATTTGATACCCAGCTGACGAAAACTAAAGCTGCAAAAAATGTGGACCTTATTCCCTTCTTTCCTTTGTTTAAATTAATTTAAATTAAACAGATCAATGTTTTTCATTTGAGGCTATATCCACATCATGTGTGCTATATCTTGTTTTAAAGCGAGTTTTTGTGAAAAAAGTAACTATTGACGAGATTTCAATTGTAAGGCTATCCAATACTTTTTTCAAATGAAGGCACAAGTGTCTAGAATTTATATTCAAGATATGTTTGTCTTTTATCACACAGATAACTCAAAAAATAATCGGCCGATTCTGATGAAATTTGGTAGGTACCTTCCTTTTGTAAGTGGCTTTGAATAGTTTGGTATCTAGAAAAATCGGCCGAGTTTTTCTAGGAAAATTTTGAGTTTCCTTCGAAAAAAAAATTATCTCCGAGAATAACAAAGCTCTATACCCAAATTTGGTATGCAAATTTATATTACGCAAAGTATAACATATAATATATACAAAAATTTGGATTTATAAGTTAAAACAAAAAAAGTTATAGGCATTTAAAAAACAAATTTAGCTGCCAGTGATGACTAGAGAAATGCAAAAAGGTCAAGAAACAGCAAAAAAATACTTTGAAAATTTCATACATTTTCTTTGTAAAATTTCAAACTCGCGATTTGAAACTTCAAAACTGACAATTTTTAGACAAAGAACCTGAAGCGAATACTAGTTATGTAGAGGAAATGTTGTAAATAGTTAATTTGACAAAGCCTTAAGTATCAGCTTTAACCGCCATTGTCCGTTTTATTAAAATATTCGCAGAAAATTCATTTTAGACAGACCCTTTTTTGATGCTTTAATAGTCTATAACTTTTAGCGAATGTTCGTAGAAAAAATTCGTTATAGGGAAACCGCGACTTTTTAATTGTTTTTTTTCCGGTTAAAATTAGTAAAAAAATAGAGGAGACATGCCCGCGTGTAGCAAACATATGCGATAAGTGACTGAGTGAAGAGTGGAACTTGTGATGAGCACTGATAAGTACACTTGGAGAACCCAAATCACCACAACACATTTTAGAAAACCTGACGATTGCTTTATTAACCAAGTTAGCGTCATTAGAGAAGAGATAATTATTCTCTCTCAAGTGTACTTATTATGTGATAAGTACCTACCTAAGTGGAGATGTGTGATGAGCACTGATAAGTACATTTTAAAAAACCCAATTACCACAACATATTTATAAGTCCTGAGGATCATTTGGCTAACAAATATGGCGTCATCAGAGGGTGTAAAAGCGTTCAGTAGCTAGTAAAACGATGGTCAGATCTTAAAAATGTGTTGGGTTCTCCAAAGTGTACTACTTTAAGTACCAACCTATTTTTTCCCCACTTCGTCATTTCTGTTCTTTTTTAATGCCAGTGACAAAAAATCGTTGAAAAAATATAGAATGTAACAGTAAAAAATATTTATTTGGCAGTTCTAAAAACAATGTGAAATTATAAATATGAGTAAATACTATATCACTATATATATTGAAGCTATAATATAAAATAATATAATATTAACCTGCTAAGTGATTTTGCTTTGTTAGATATTTCTTAAATAAATAATTTAACTCAATCCGCCTTTTTTTTAAGTCTTTACATTGAATGGTTTTTCTTTCTATCAGAGCTTTGGGATTCTATAATTTAAAAACATTTATTACCGTAAGACAACTTTTTTTTGTAAGAATATTATTGTCAGAATATTGCAAACATATGTAGACAAGTATATACAATTTACTATTGGATTATATATGGATCAAGTGTTTTTTTACTTTATATGAGCCAGACTTGTTCCTGTTTTGGATTTAAACACAATAATAGTATTTTATTGGTTACTATTTCCTACAAATTCAATAAAAACGAAACATATCAATTATTGATTATTGAAAAGACAGATTTTATTTTTAGTAACATGTTCCCAAGTGTAGTAGGTGTAAAAACTCAAAATTATTTAATATTTTTGAATAGACAAAATAGATATACCTATGTTTGTTAACCCATTTAATTTAAGATAAAAGAATGTATGTTTTTCGACCACAATCATTACACATCAATCCAGATCAAATAGATATTTAGCATTCGGAAACGTCAAAGGTAACACGAATTGTTTACTTCAAAGTGCAAAGCAAATTAGGTAAAATTAAAACTACAGGATTTTGTAGGTTAAGTTTTTTTTTTTTTGACCTGAAAGATGATTTTCTGAATCACATCTAGAGTAAGTATTTTCGCATAATGGCAATATTTTATAATCTTCTAGCTTATATTTAGTGCATTTTCATTTTTTAATATTTCTGGCTTTGAAAGGTTTTATAAATAATACTCGGGTAGAATAAAATGTCGCGATTGTAGAGACCACGGGTGCGTAGATCACCGCGGTAAGATATTAAAAAAATCCATAATCGCACCTGATAAATCAAGTGATGCTTCAACATGATGAAAACATCGTTCTTCACTAAAAAGGTTTCGCAGCAACTAAGATTTCATAGATATGTGTAGATTCTTGTAAATACTCACCTAACCTGCTTATTTGATACTAATTAATTATCACTTAAGAAAAATGGTTATATACTGATATAAATAAATATACATACATATATACTACTTTTTTGTTTACGTCCGGCATTCCAGTAAACAAAAAGCTTCGCAGTTAAGCGGTTAACATATTGTGTATTATAATTTTATGTATGTACACAATTTTAATTTTTTGTATTCTTCGCTTTTTATTTTTGTCTCAAGAAGATCTTCAGTCAAAAAATCGACAAAAGTGTGGAAGCCACTGAAGGCTTTCTATCTTAATAGTGAAGGCTTTCTATCTTAATACTATTACTAGGTTCAAATACTAGTATGATATTAATTAACTTTTTCAGTATATTCTGAGGAGCAGGGGTTAAAAGCTATCTTAATTTCGTGTAGCATGTGATGATGGGCACGTTAAATATCCATATGGAGAAAGGTAGAGGTTTGGCAATATTTCAAGCATAGTAAGGTTAAACTGCTCGCTGGCGTCGTGACAGACCATAGACGCAGAAATATACCGACGTTCAGTAGACAAAAAAAAACATACATACAAACATTTTTTTAAAGATTTCCAAACAGAAAAAACGTTTCATATTGCGTGAAATTTTTGCTGCTAGGGAATGTAAACTTTTTTAACATGTACCTGGGTTTTAATTTTGCCCAAGTAGTCTTTTGATCCACCGATCATACAACAAGTATTAAGTTCTTGCGCAAAGCATGTCAAAGCATGATTATTAATAAAACAAATTGTTTTAACTTTTATCAACTAAACAACAAATTGATGCGGGTGTTCCACTGGGTTCCGTTTTGGCTTCAAAAGTTTTGTTTTGTATATTAATGGCTTCCTATCAACAGCCAATTATTCGATTAACAACTTCGCTATTGTAGCACTATTAACAATACGTTCTGATTCACTGGCTCAGTATTTACTTCCAGCTCCTTATTAATGAGAATTCTCAAAACCAACTTACTTATTTCCAGTACTGCAAAAGCAGCAGCAAACTATTGTTCTCATATCTGAGGTGCTGCCCAAAGATCACCTTGTCTCTCTTAGATTTAATAATAATTACACTCATAAATTAACTATGTGCCTTATAGAAGATTAATCTATTACGGTCACTTTCACTTCTCTCTATTTCAGAAGAAATGTTGGAGATCTCTGCTCTTCTATCGACATGGCCTCTCAGAGATTGCTTCTTGGCTCCCTTTACTTGCAACCTTTACTCGACAAACTCATCTTAGCAAGAAAGCGCACGTCTTCACTGGCCAATTAGCCACATGTCAAACAATTCGCTATAAATTCTCGTTCTTTTCGAGAGCATCTAAACTCACACACACAATAGTATTTTTCAATTATCTCCATTCAGAAAGTTAGCAAGATTTTTATTTAATTAACAATGAAATGGTCATGTATTATGAAAGCAGTGATATATTATTTACTTTCTGGTGACACGAAAATATTAAAAGTTTTACTTTTTGAATAACTTCGAAACAATCCATTAAAGCGTAAAAGTTTCGTGTATAGCAATATAGAGGCTGTTCTGTTAAAAAAAGTCATATATAGACAAGTTTTTGCGAATTAGCATGTATAGCGGAAATATTTGGTGCTTAGTCCCATAAAAATTATGGAAATATTAAAATACAAAATTTGTAATATAATTTTTACTCGGAGAGATATTATATTTGATTACATATAAACGTACCACCTTTATGTTTTAATCAATGGGGATGATATTGTTATTAAATAAATATTTCCTTACTCTTTACTTTAGGTTTTCAAAACAAAGGTGAAAATACTTTGCCTGGGAATACCATTTTTTTTATATGTATAAGAGATAATTATTTTAATTTTAGTAGTTTATTGTTTAGCGGTAAAGAACATCTTAATTTAATGCAAATAAAATTTGTTTACCTATCTTAATTTACTTCCTTTCTTTATGCAGTCCTACAGTCACTATAATATAGAATTTATGCAGTATACTGTATTTACCTCCCCTCACATTACTATATCCCCACCACATTTACGAATTTTAATAAGATTCGACAGATTTGAGGACCGGTCCTCGAAACTGCAGAGTGTGTAAATTCAGATGGTCCTCGAATCTTCGACCCCGGTCCGGGAATCTTCGGCTGGTCCCGGTATCTCGCGTTTTATGTAATTTCGGTCCCGGAATCTTAGGTTTTTCATATATATATATATATATATATATATATATATATATATATATATATATATATATATATATATATATATATATATATATATATATATATATATATATATATATATATATATATATATATATATATATATATATATATATATATACGAGGGCAAGTCAATAAGTCCGTGACTTGAATTTCTCGCCTCTTTACAGGAAAGGCAACACTGCTCCTGTCAACAAGCATCTGTCAGTTGACTCCTGTCAAATTTTGAACAAGCTACGTCATTTAGTTTGTGTTAGATAGCAATTGAAAGCAGACAACCTGTTGAGTTATAACGAAAATGGAAAAAAGTGAATTTCGTGTGCTCATCAAACATTATTTTTTGCGAAACAAAACATCACTCAACCCAAGGTTATGCTTGATAAATACTATGGGGGCTCTTCACCATCAATTTCTATGGTAAAAAGGTCGTTTACTGAATTTCGGCGTGGCCGTACAAGCACAAATGGCGCCAAACGTTCTGGACGCCCAGTTGAGGTCGCTACACCCGAAACAATTGAAAAAATTCACGATATGGTGTTGGCCGATCGAAGATTGAAAGTGGAAAGCGGGAGATTGTGGAATCCATAGGTATAGCACATGGCTCAGTGGTTTCTATTTTGCATGATCACTTGTGTATGAGAAAGCTATCCGCAAGATGGGTGCCGCGTTTACTCACAATCGACCACAAACGCAATCGTGTGACAACTTCGAAGGAGTGTTTGGCGTTGTTCAACCTCAATAGGGACGAAACTGTAGGCGAAACATGAATTCACCACAACACACCAGAGACCAAGCAGCAGTCCAAACAGTGGGTTTTATCTAAGCTTACATGACTTTATAGTGTTAATAATGTATATTTTTGTGTGTATTTTATATAAAATAAATATGTTCGCAATTGTATTTTGTATTGAATAAATGTGTTTGTAAATATTATGTTTGTTTGATTGTGTATTTATGTTGGGTGCCTTTTGTGTTTTACTTTTATTGAATTAAATTTCTTAATTTATACATGAATGTTTGTTTATTTTAGGACACCCGTTACTTATGCCTTTATAGCTAAAGTTATATTTCTTTAGAATGTCAAAGTATATATTTCAATATTCCAATTTTTGATTATATTTATATTGTTAAAAGAGTTTCTAATATAATAGATATTTACCTAGTCCTTTTATTGGTTTATTTACTTTACCACAGCTAGCTATAGTTGAGTTTATCCTTTCTCTACAGGGAATGTTTTATATTTGGGTTTCCCAAAGCCGAAAATTCGCACACTTGCAGCCTCCATATTTTATTTGCTGAATCTATTTACTTACTTTAAGATTGATTAGTCAATGGACGAATTTTGACAGCGGTAGAAAAAATGAACAATATTATATTTAAAGCCTTGAAAACATTTATTCTAATTGTCAAATTTTCTTATGAACTTATCTTTAATTAATTTTTACTTTCTTTTTCTTTTAAAATTTTAAATATTAATGGGGATGCACTCTATTTCTTAATTTTAAATAAAATATGACCGCTTTTGTTAGAGGATATTACAAATTTTGATTATTTTTATTACTTTCAATGTGATGCTTAAAATTTGAGTTTACTTTTCATAATAAATCCAATTAGTTTTACTTGTTATATCTATCACCATAGCAACCTCGCTTTGGCTAAATTAGGTAACTTAAGAAATTGAGTCTTAAAATTGTTGAAAGGGTTTTGTATTTCTTACGTGATCTCCTGCGTAGCGCCCTCTTTTGGTTCTTTAGAGTACGTCTTATATAGATTGGATTTATATTCCTATATCGTGTGACAACTTCGAAGGAGTGTTTGGCGTTGTTCAACCGCAATAGGGACGAGTTTTTGTGCCGTTTTGTAACTGTAGACGAAACGTGGATTCACCACAACACACCAGAGTCCAAGCAGCAGTCAAAACAGTGGGTTTTTCCGTGCGAATCGGCACCGAAGAAGGCCAAGGTGGGTTTGTTAGCCAATAAAGTCATGGCGACCGTTTTTTTGGGTTGCACGCGGTATAATCCACATTGGCTACCTTCAAAAGGGAAGAACAATCAATGGAGAATATTATTACAACTTATTGGACCGATTCAATGACGATTTAAAGTAAGAACGACCGCATTTGGCCAAGCAGATTGTTCTTTTTCACCAAGACAATGCAAGGGTGCACACATGTGTAGTCTCCATGGCGAAATTGCATAAATTGGGCTACGAATTGCTCCCTCGTCCGCCCAATTCTCCGGATTTAGCCCTGAGTGACTATTTCTTGTTTCCAAACTTACAGAAATGATTTGGCAGAAAGAGATTTGACTCCAATGATGAAATAATCTCACAAACAAATACCTATTTTGAGGACCTCGACAAATCTTGTTTTTTGAAAGGGATAAAAAAATTAGAGAAACGGACGAAGTGTATAGGTCTCAAAGGAAACTATATTGAGTAATAAAATGATTTTTTGTGAAATAACCTGTGTTTCATTAAAAAATCACGGACCTATTGGCCCGCCCTCATATATATATATATATATATATATATATATATATATATATATATATATATATATATATATATATATATATATATATATATATGTATATATATATATATATATATATATATATATATATATATATATATATATATATATATATATATATATATATATATATAAATTCAAACGGACCTTCTATTTAGGTTCTAGCGGCCCTAGTTCGCGCTTACTTGGAAAATTTGTCATTGAGAAAATTTACTAAAATGAGCTATATACAAGCATATAAACAATTAGACTGCTTTCAGGGTTCCTAATTTGCACTTATCTGAAGAAATTTGAAAATGTCAAAGTCGTTTTCTCGCCATAGGTGCATTTTTTTCTACGAAATCTTTCTAAAAGATAAAATGTTCATAAAATAAGCTTTACTGAACGTAAAGCGACGAAAGTACGATGAAACGAAGGAGAAAATCCCGGATGAGTGGCATATGTTAGCAGCTGCGTGAATAATATTTCAAACCAATAAACGGAATAATTTAACGAAAGGTAACTTGATTTCGTTGTCTTGTATTTGATATAATTTTATATTAAATAAATCAAATTCAAATGTATTTAAAGTGTGAACAGACGGGTGTTCCTTTTCATTGAGAGTTGTGGGAGTTCAAATGATTTAGTATATAGAGTTACCAAAACTCTTGAAAACTTCCCTGGATATCTCCACCCTTAACGTTCACTGACCGCTTTAACAAAGGTATTAGAAATATGCCTTTGCAAAGGGAATATTTATAAACTGAATATTCGTCTGTCAAACTTCGATACTACATTGACACGTTTTTTGTCATCTAGCACCCCTACGAGTATGTATTAGAATGTTCTTAGCCAATTATCTGCTATCATTATCTAAGAATCGAATGAAACGAAAAGCAACTTGTAACAAAAGTCTGGAAAATAACACCTCAAACCTGCCTTTGTTAGTTCTGGTGAATTGGTGAAAATGACTTCCAAGTACGAATAAATGATGAAAATAATATAATTTTTTTTTTCTTGTAAGATAGAAATCTAAATATAAGTGTGTAGTTTACATTTTATATCGTGAACATACCTACCAAATTTTGCTATCATATCTTTTTTATTTTTTGGGAAAACAATTTTTTTACAAAGAAAACTTAAAATTTTCCCGGAAAACCTCGTCCGATTTTCTTGGCTAACGAACTTGTCCAATCCACGTGCAAAACGAAGGAACGTGCCAAATTTAGTCAAAATCGGCCCATTATTTTTTGAGTTATCGGTGTGATACATACAAACATATATATATATATATATATATATATATATATATATATATATATATATATATATATATATATATATATATATATATATATATATATATATATATATATAAACCATAATTCGTTTTCTATTTGTTAAATAATAATCATGATAATATGTTAATCATAATATTACAACGTGTTATATAAATACGACTGGCTTGTACTTGTATCAAGCACTTAGATCTTCTAATTACAATATTTTTATCACAAACATGCCTTCAACCTCTCTTTCTTTTAAATTCAGCTTCAAGAAACAATTCATCCCCATTGACCTTGAAAAACCGTGGCCATTTTAGTGAATTTTTATTTAAAAAATTCACTAATAGAGAGGTATCGATGGTGAGACTTTGCAAAAAAATTTTCAAACGAGAGCGAACTAGGAACCCTAGACCCCATATCCAGGGTCAATTTCAATTTTTATATGTTATATATATATATATATATATATATATATATATATATATATATATATATATATATATATATATATATGTATGTATATATATATGGATTTTATGTGTATATAAGGTGTTCCTACGTTTGTTGTCGTCAATTGTAATGGTTTATATAAATTTTGTATAAGATTTTTGTGAGATTTTATGTGTATTTATGTATAATTTTAAGTGTAGTTTAATTATTGTATATTGTTTAGTATTTTATATGTGTAAAATTTAGTGTAATATATACTCCTATATCTGTATCCTTGATATTGCAATGGATATTATACTTAAGCTCAGCTTATAAATGCTTATATTGTTGGGCGCTTTTAAATTTATTTATTTATTAATTACAGGGTTCAATATTATTTAAATTAACTTGTAACTCAAATTCTGACACTTTGAGAACACCTGTAAGCAAGCAAAATTTTGTTATCTTATAAGAATTATAATCAATATTAAACGAATTTATATTAAATTGAATAAATTTGCCTTTTTTATTGACTGTTTTCTTCTTTTGATCCTCGGCTTTATGCAGGCTCTATTCTTCAGGGATTTAGTGGGGTCAAGCGAAGATTCTTACCTTTTAGACCCGTTGCCTAATTTTCTTTTAAGTTTTATTAAAATTATGTAATCTGAAATGAAATGAAATGAAACCACAAGATATTCCAGGTTAGTAACTTAATTTCTATTAACAAAAGTTTTCAAATTTCAAATTACCAAACAATACAAACAATTTTATTTATAATTTAACATTATTAGTTTCTTATTGGATCCTCTAATTTATTGGTCATTCAATTTTAATAATTACTTAAAAGTTTTTATTTTGCAGTTCGAACTGACTTTAATTAATGTCATTTTTACACTCTTCCGCAAAACTGTGGTTCTGTTTCTATGGCAACGGGCTTTATAGTTAAAATGGCTGATGTTTCAATTTGAGGATATTCTCAGGAGGATATCGTTGCGACATATATTAATACTATTTTGAATCTCTCTATTTATCGGCCGAAATTCTTTTTCTTATAAAAGTTTGATTTAAATGACATTTAGGCCGTAAAATTCTCATTGACACTGGTTTTACTTGTTTGAGTAGTTTTTGTAGTTATGTTTCAATCTGTTATATAAATACCTTTGGCTTCCAAGACGGCGTCTAGTTCAGATGCATACTGTTTACACTGAATTATTTGCTGGAAATGTTATTCTTTGTCGTGGACACATGTGTGACGACGGTGCCGACTTCACTGTACTTTTTAAACACTATGGTTGCATATTTATCACAACTTTTATTATAAATTTGGAGAATACACAATGGATGTTTCTAAAATCGTGGTGTCGCTCTGCCTGTTAAGAACGTTCTCCCTTTCATCTCCTAGATGCCAATCCGATCGGATTAATTTCAAATGTTCAAAATATATATATATATATATATATATATATATATATATATATATATATATATATATATATATATATATATATATATATATATATATATATATATATATATATATATATATATATATATATATGGATGAAACTCGGCAAGTACTTCTCTTTTATTAGTTGCTTGGATGAGTTCGTTAGCCAGGAAAATCGGACAGGGTTTTCGGTGAAAATTTTGAGTTTTCTATCGAAAAAATGTTTTCTTCGAAAATTACAGAGCTAATTTCATGAACTTTGGTGGATATGTTTCCTTGGAAAAGGCCTTACTAGATACCAAAACTCAACTATATAAGTTTATAGAAGATTGAGTTATTCAAATTTGAAGCATTTAATGAAAATTCACTACCATAACGCACTCGCTGCGCCCCAAACTTTTTAAAAAATAGTACGATAAGGTAATCTTCTTTCTGAATAGTGTCTGGGATAAAGTTTTCAGGCTCTTTTGGTGTTTCTATGATAAGCATAATAAATGCCATAATGCCTTTTGTCCAGTTATATGTCTGCAGTTTACCAGAAATTCTAACAATTTAGACGATAAATAAGTCGCGAAATTGTTTAGCCATTTTCACAATCAAGACTAGTTATGTTTTTTTCCATATTTTTGACAATATCTTCGTCGTTTTTAATTGTAACCCGATTAGGCATGCACCAGTAAAATCACCATGACTATATCTGTTTAGGGGGATAAGAATCCAACATGGTATCCATATTATGAATGAATGGAGTTAAAGATCTACAAGTACCGAAAATTTGTTTAAGAGTTTTGACATCACCAGAGTATTTGAAATCAAAAATTTTTGAAATAATGTGAAACCCACGTCTCTATTGGATAATTGATAAAAAAAATATTGGACTCAGCAAGTGCGTTGTGGTAACGAATTTTTATTAAATGCTTCAAATGTTAATAACTCAATTTGCCATTATCTTAGAATCTTTAATTTTAGTCTATCACAAAGCCCATATCAGGGTAGTTTGTAGATTGTCGTATAAGCCTTTGGTCTCTCAGCGCTGCGACCTCAATGGGTCTTCTGTGTATGACTCTTGTTTTCTAATAGTTGCCCAAAAAGTTCAGATTCTTTATGTAGGCAACTACTTTTTGGGAGCTATTTTACCTATTTCCTGGAGCTTTGGGTCACCCCTCCAAGGAATCTGAGCCTTTTGCAGAACTGAGCCATGCAGTCGCATAGCAAATGTTTTGTTGTTTCTGCTGCTTCAATGCAGTATCTGCAGTTTTCACTGTCCCCGTTGCCTATCTTCATAAGGTAACACCTTACTGAGGAGTGTCCTGTGCAAAGTCCTGTGCTTATAAGTCGTTCCTGTTCAATTCAAGAAACAGTTCAGACTTCTGTGCTGATATGGTGCTGAACATTTTTGTCTGCCTTAAACCTGGCATTTTCTTCCAGTATGACAGCATCTGGTTCCTCTCCCAAGTATCAAGTTTATTTTTTACATAGCTTTTTGTTAATCCACATTGGGGTTCTCCGTCACCGAATAGTGTGACTGCCCTTTCTGCAAGGTGATCTGCTTCCTCACTTCCTTCAATTGCTTGATGTCCTGGTGTCCACATCAGAGTTACTTTGTTGTTCGTAGCCAGTTCCTCCAAGGATTGTTTGCAGTCCCAGGTCGGTTTTGAAATGTTTCAGAGTCTTTAGTACTGCCTGACTGCCTGAGGGGATGTAGATCTATCTATTTTTGAGTCTTCTTAGTATGCACTCTTGTGGACAGATATTGATAACAAGCATTTCTGCATGGAAGATGGCGGAAGTTTTTCCTAGGGACTTAGTTAGTCTGAAGTTAGGTCCTCTTTCCGCTCCCTCCATTCGTTTAGACCCAACTGTATACTATACAGATGAGTTGTTTGTCAGCCTTTTACTGTCTTTGCCCTATGCTTGGCACTCACTTATGACCACGTCAAATGGAACTATGAAGTCTAGTTTAGCTGGTCTTTGATCTCTTGGTTTGGTGGGTGACTTCAATGGAATACTTTTCAGGATCGTCAAGTAGGCAACCAAGTCACCTGGTTCGAATTTATCTGCTTTAAATAGTCTTGGGGAACATAATGCTGCTTTCCTATCCACACATACCTGCAGTGGAGTCAAATTCAGCATTGCCTCTATTGCAGCTGCAGGGCATGTTGCCACAGCCACCGTTATTCCAAGACATATCATCTTATGGAATTTTCGCAATTTGCTTTATGTTGAGGCTTGTTCCGTTTAATAAAAGCCTGGACGCAGCAAGTGCGTTATGGTAGTGAATTTTCATAGAAAGGATCTGGCACAAAATATTTTATAACTTTTTTTTCTTGTAACATAGAAATCTAAATTTTGGTTTATAGTTTACTTTTTATATCGTAAACCTACCTACCAAATTTGGTTATCATAAATTTTTTATTTTTTAAGATAAATTTTTTTTTCAAATGAAAACTCAAAATTTTCCCGGAAAACCCCGTCCGATTTTTTTGATTAACGAACTTGTCAAATCCATTTACAAATGGAAGGTATGTGCCAAATTTTATCAAAATCGGCCTATTATTTTTTGAGATAAAAATTTTTTTCGAATGAAAACTCAAAATTTTTCCGGAAAACCTCGTCCGATTTTTCTGACTAACAAACTTGTCAAAGCTATTTACAAAAGAAAGGTACATGCCAAATTTTATTAAAATCGGCTAATTACTTTTTGAGATAAGAATTTTTTTCGAATGAAAACTCAAAATTTTTCCGGAAAACCTCGTGCGATTTTCCTGACTAACGAACTTATCCAAGCTATTTACAAAAGAAAAGTACATGCCAAATTTTATCAAAATCGGCCCATTATTTTTTGAGTTATCGGTGTGATACATATATATATATATATATATATATATATATATATATATATATATATATATATATATATATATATATATATATATATATATATATATATATATATATATAAACATATAAAAATTGAAACTGACCCCGGATATGGGTTCTAGGGGTCCTAGATCGCGCTCATTTGAAGAAATTTTTTCAAAATTCAAAAGTCGAGATCTCCTCATTAGTTAATTTTTTCTAAGAAAATTCACTAAAAAATCGCCAGTTAACGAAATTGCTGTCAATACTTTTCTGTTGTAAAACATAGCAATAATATATGCCATAAATTTATGTGGTTAACGCATCCGAACGCATCCGGTAGCTGGCTTTGTTCTACAGCACATCTAATAGATTGTTTTTTTTGTTTGAAACACATCAGACAATACTGACACATTAGAGATGACAGACAAATATTTGTGTTGAGAATGCGCTAGTTTATGCTGGAAGAGCGAGTAAATATGTGCACTATGTCACATTTCTCCTTTCAGATCAATATTCTATTAGTTTCACGGTGACGTGTTGGAAACAGGTGTCTCATAGCTCGAGTTTCCCAGCAAACAATAAAATAACTGTCGTTACTGAAATCAATAGAAATAATGTCAGATCGTCTAGAACACATGTTTAATTATGTATGAGAAAGAGTGTTATATTAGTAAATTTTCGTAGAAAAAATTCACTAATGGGGAGTTCCCGACTTTTGAATTTTGAAAAAATTTTTGCAAATGAGCGCGAACTAGGACCCCTAGAACCCATATCCGGGGTTTGTTTCAATTTTTATATGTTTATATATATATATATATATATATATATATATATATATATATATATATATATATATATATATATATATATATATATATATATATATATATATATATATATATATGTATCACACCGATAACTCAAAAAATAATGGGCCGATTTTGATAAAATTTGGCATGTACGTTTCTTTTGTAAATAGCTTGGATAAGTTCGTTAGCCAGGAAAATCGGACGAGGTTTTCCGAGAAAATTTTGATTTTCATTCAAAAAAAATTTTTATCTCAAAGAATAATGGGCCTATTTTGATAAAATTTAGCATGTACCTTCCTTTTGTAAATGTCTTTGACAAGTTCGTTAATCAGAAAAATCGGACAAGGTTTTCCGGAAAAATTTTGAGTTTTCATTTGAAAATTTTTTTTAATATATATATATATATATATATATATATATATATATATATATATATATATATATATATATATATATATATATATATATATATATATATATATATATAAACATATAAAAATTGAAACTGACCCCGGATATGGGTTCTAGGGGTCCTAGATCGCGCTCATTTGAAGAAATTTTTTCAAAATTCAAAAGTCGAGATCTCCTCATTAGTGAATTTTTTCTAAGAAAATTCACTAAAAAATCGCCAGTTAACGAAATTGCTGTGTCAATACTTTTCTGTTGTAAAAGTTTACACATAGCAATAATATATGCCATAAATTTATGTGGTTAACGCATCCGAACGCATCCGGTAGCTGGCTTTGTTCTACAGCACATCTAATAGATTGTTTTTTTGTTTGAAACACATCAGACAATACTGACACATTAGAGATGACAGACAAATATTTGTGTTGAGAATGCGCTAGTTTATGCTGGAAGAGCGAGTAAATATGTGCACTATGTCACATTTCTCCTTTCAGATCAATATTCTATTAGTTTCACGGTGACGTGTTGGAAACAGGTGTCTCATAGCTCGAGTTTCCCAGCAAACAATAAAATAACTGTCGTTACTGAAATCAATAGAAATAATGTCACATCGTCTAGAACACATGTTTAATTATGTATGAGAAAGAGTGTTATATTAGTAAATTTTCGTAGAAAAAATTCACTAATGGGGAGTTCCCGACTTTTGAATTTTGAAAAAATTTTTGCAAATGAGCGCGAACTAGGACCCCTAGAACCCATATCCGGGGTTTGTTTCAATTTTTATATGTTTATATATATATATATATATATATATATATATATATATATATATATATATATATATATATATATATATATATATATATATATATATATATATATATATATATATATATATATATATATATATATATATATATATATATATATATATATATATATATATATATATATATATATATATATATATATATATATATATATATATATATATATGTTTCACACCGATAACTCAAAAAATAATGGGCCGATTTTGATAAAATTTGGCATGTACGTTTCTTTTGTAAATAGCTTGGATAAGTTCGTTAGCCAGGAAAATCGGACGAGGTTTTCCGGGAAAATTTTGATTTTCATTAAAAAAAAAATTTTATCTCAAATAATAAAGGGCCTATTTTGATAAAATTTGGCATGTACCTTCCTTTTGTAAATGTCTTTGACAAGTTCGTTAATCAGAAAAATCGGACAAGGTTTTCCGGAAAAATTTAGAGTTTTCATTTGAAAAAAATTTTTATCTTAAAAAATAAAAACTCTATGATAACCAAATTTGGTAGGTAGGTTTAAGATATAAAAAGTAAACTATACACCAAAATTTAGATTTCTATGTTACAAGAAAAAAAAGTTATAATAAAATATTTTGTGCCAGATCATTTTTATGAAAATTCACTACCATAACGCACTTGCTGCGTCTTCCACTTTTTTCTCTGCGGAGAATAAGGCCATTTTAAGTACTGCTTTTAGGCATATATCACATATATTTTATGCAGGATTGTTTACGGCGACTGCCTATTAGATGTTTAAAGAAAGCTCGTAAATCTGCAAATATGAGTATTGTCAAAAGTCAAGAGAAATATATTCTACATTGGTACTCTAAAGCGCTAACTTCATAAAATATACACTATGTTTATAAAGTAACTCATAAATTCAATAAAATTAAAAGTGGCTATTATTGAGGAAAATTCAAAAAAAGTTCGATTTTTATCGTTCAAAACTAAATTTTTATTATAAAAATCTCAGCCCGATCGTCATACCTCTTGAAAGGGTAGTTACCCCTTCGAAGTTTTGAAATTTGACGGTGGGTAGTGTGATACACATCTTTTTAAAGCTAATTCTTTATTCAGTAACACCAATTTTTCTTTGTAGGAATAAAATAAAGTGAGTAATAACATTTGTAGTGAATTTTTATTTAAAAAATGTATCGACACGATAACTCAAACAGTTATTCACAGATATTGATGAAACTGGGCACGAATATGTCTTTTATTAATGGCTTGAATGTGTTTGTTAGCTAGGAAAATCGGACGAGATTTTCCAAAAAAGTTTTAAGTTTTCTTTCGAAAAAAATTTGTATCTCCGAAAATTACAAAGCTATTCCGATGAAATTTGGTAAATATGTTGCGCTATGAAAGGCCTTACTAAATACCTGAATTAAAATTACTAGGTTTATATAAAATTGAGTTAATCAAATTTGAAGCATAAAAACTCGCTACCATAACGCACTTGCTGCGTCCCGAACTTTTATTAGTTATGCCTAACACAACTGAAGTCTGTGAAGAATTACATAGTCCAGTCTTATAATACCGATATGATACTTATGATATTCAATATATCAAAGTCTGAAAACAATGTTCAAAATGTTGGTCCACTTGTATGAAAAGAACTGCCATGCAGATCTACAGATAATAGTAGCAAATTTACGTTTTGGTTGTCATGCAAAGTGAATACGTATAATTTTAAACTTTTGCTTTTTCAAATTAATTATTAAATTGTTGGTAAAACGCGTTTATCAATAGCTTAAAGAAAGTTTCAATGATGATTGGCTATGGTGTGTACTCTATTTAATATTAAATATCCGGATATGTCTATCAATAAATCAACAGTGAGTAAAATAGATAATAAATTTCCAGAAACAGTTCGCCGGTCTATAAGTGAAGAAGTGAAATTAAACGTCTTGGCAGTGGGAGAGAATCCCCACGGTAATGTTCGGCAAATTTGTCGAGACAATGAAATTTTATTTCACGCGGCACATAAAGTATTAAAACTTGAAAAACGTCATATTTATAAAATACAGCTTTTGCAGGAGTTATCCTTAACGATGCAGTTTTCTGCAACATTAATGAATAAATGTAATGATAACTCTTTACAGGTAACAAATACTCTGCTTTCGGACGAATCTACTTTTACGCTACATGGAGAAGTTAACGGTCAAAACTGCGGATATTGGGCAAAGGAAAATCCAAGACGAATGCGGCAGAATCACATAAAATATCCACAAAAGGTAAATGTTTGGACGGGAATTGTTAGAAGTAGAATTATTGGTTCCTACTTTTTTGATAAAACTATAAATGGAGCACGACATCTACAATTTTTAGAGCAATATCCCATTCCGACATGGTTGAGCTTATTTTCTGATCGACACAATGGTGGTATGGTCAATCATAACTTATGGTATCAACAAGAGGATTCGCCCCGCGCATAATGACGCTGCGGTTCTACAGTATCTGGATGAGCAATTTCACAACAGATGGATTGGCAGGCGTGATGTAATCGAGTGGCCAGCAAGATCACATGACCTAACTCCCTTAGATATTTTTCTGTGAGGTCATTTGGAGCATGTGGTATTCAAGAATAAACCAGATACTATCATTGAACTAAAAATAAGAATTAGAACTGAATGTACCAACATATCTCCAGATATTATAAATCGAATTTGTTGGCGGTTTGGAATATTGTCAGGCACAAGAAAGCGGGCATTTCGAACATTTGATTCGATAAGACTGAACTATGTAATTATTTATAGGCTTCACTTGTGTTAGATGTTACTGATAATAAAAATGTTGTTCACAAAAAAAAATGGTGTTGCTGAATATAGAATTGGATTAGCTTTAAAAATATGTATCACACACATACACACCCACCATCAAATTTCAAGATGGTAGCTACCCCTTAAAGAGGTATAACGATAGGGGTGAAATTTTTATATCAAAAATAAAAATCTGCTGTTTTTGAATTGTTCTTTATAATGGTCACTTTTAATTTTATGAAAATTATGCGTTACTTTATAGGCACAGTGTATGTATTATCTTTTGGGTGTTTATCATGGATATTGAAATGTTTTCATTTTCCTAGAAAAATAGTGCTGCAAATTGAATCATAACTTCCAAATAGCTGTGATAATTTATTCTCTTCAGAAATATATTGTCATGGAAAAATTTAGGGTCCATGACTTGACCACAAAGAAAATATTCGTATTCCTGTGCCCATAAACATCTGACACGTTATGTTACTCGAGTTTTAATGAAAAAATGTTCAGCAAATCACCCCTCATTTATCCCCAACCCCCTGAAACGATGTTATCTAAAAACAATTCTAAGCATTCCTTTGTCGGGAGCTAACTGGATACCAAATTTGAAGATGGTATCTCAATTCGTTCGAAAGTTATTGCGCCTACTAACAGACAGACGTAGAGGCTGACAGACCGACAGCAAAAAAATTTGTCGTTCCAGAATACAGTTTTCTATATGTAAGGCTAGATGTATTCTCGCCACAATTAGAACCGTAGACCGGTTTCGCTCTAACTAGAGCCTTTCAGTACGGCATACTAATTGTAGCCAAAATACACTTATAAAGTCAAACGGCTGTGGTAGCCAGCCTTCCAACACTAAGTGAGTGGTGAGACATGAAGTAACGTGCCGCCACCTAGTTGCGGAACCAAGTAGTATGTTGTCACGCCAGCTCCAAATAACACAAAGTGGTAAAAAATAGAGACTGTATACAACCAACTAACAATTTAGTAAATTGTCAGCCCTGACCCATTTATACCCTAATATAGGGACAAAGTATGTAAGGCTAGATGTATTCTTGTCACAATTAGAACCGTAGACCGGTTTCGCTCTAATTAGAGCTCTTCGGTACGGCATACTAATTGTAACGAAAATACAATACGTGGCGGCACGTTGCTTCGTGTCTCACCACTCACTTAGTATTAGAAGGCTGGCTACCATAGCCGTTTTAATTTATTTTGGCTACAATAAATATGCATGAGGATATGATTTTTTCTTATTTGCTAGTGGAACGAAACTTTAGTTAAATTAGTTGAATTAGCGGCTGCTATTATACATACAAACAATTCGAACTAAAAATTAATGCAATAGTAAGAATGTATGTTAAGGTAAAGAATGGCGAAGAAACTACCCACTGGGCAACGACAAAAGGGGCAATAAGTGTATTTAACAATAATATATCGAGTTGCAACTAGAATCACATCTAACTGTCACTATGTAGCTTTTTAAAAGATATAATTCCTATATCATGGCGCGAATATCATAAAACATAACCGCAAATGCTTAGCGCAATAGACAATTTGCATGGATTTTCCATTACATTAATTTAACATTTACCTAATAGTTTTTCATACATAGAACATGATTACATGCATGAAATTATCCAAAAACATATAAAGGGGACAGAAAGGGTCTTTTAAAATAAAATAAAAATTCGAACTATTATCACCATGAACGTTCTGCTATTTGTCGTGACGTAGTTGGATAGTAAATAAATATCGTTTTTACATTTGCCTTATGGTATGATAAGTATGGTTGCTTGTTTGACAACACAGTGATGAATTTTATTGGTTTCTCGGGATCTCAAGCTCATTGTCATTGTTGACGTCACAGATAATGCCGGCAAAATAGTGGTGTTTGAAATCAATTATGAAATTCGTATTTTCAAAAATTTTTTGCATCGTTATTTTTGTTGTATGTGAAATGAAAAAAAGTCTGGACGCAGCAAGTGCGTTATGGTAGTGGATTTTCAAGAAATGTTTTTAAAGGCAAATATGTGTGTTTTTTTAAGAAAGCAGGCATCCAATTTGGTTACCAGTATAACCTATATAGTAGAAACAATGTGCCATGTTTCATCAAAATAACTTTATTGTTTGAAAACGTACAAAAATTTCCGAAAGTATACAAAGTGTTCCTGAAAAAAACCGTTTCTTGGTCTACCTTATAGGTCAATAGCAAATTGAGCTTTTCAAATATGAAGCATTTAATCAAAATTTGCTACCATAACGCACTTGCTGCGTCCCGATGTTCTTTTTTTACAAACATGCATTATATTTCGATGGAAAATGCAAAAATGCAATAACATAAGGCGTGTTCGACTAAAAAAAAAAAGAAAAATTGTATCACCAACGACTTATGGGCCAGCCTGTGATTGTATAAATAATGTTTTAAGATGTAGCTCAAGGCACCGTATAATTAATGTATACATTTTTTTATATCTTGTATAATAATGGATATATTGAGCTTTATTGATTTTTTACGAAAATTCGACAAAAATTATATACCATTAAATGATAAACTCTATAGATAAGACTACTGCCAAGCATCAGAGAAACGGTGTCTATTTGAAATGAATTTTCTGGAAACATTTCAGTAAAATGAAGGACAATGACGGTTAAAACTAAGACTTCAGGGTTTGTAAAACATTGAGACATTTTCTTTCCATAGCCCATATTAGATTCAAGTTCTTTGCCTAAATGTTGCCAATTTTGACGTTTTAAATCACGACTTTGACGTTTTGAGGAAAACCCCAATTTATTTTTCTTTAAATGCCTGTTACTTTTTTGTCTTTTGACATACAGAGCTAAATTTTGGTAGGTAATTTACCTATAGTGGTATAAACCCGGTTGCCCTTACTTTGTTATTTCCGGAGATATAAATTTTTTTCGAAAGAAAACACCAAATTTTCCAGGAAAACCCTGCCGATTTTTCTGGCTAACGAACTTATCCAAGCCACTTGCAAAAGGAAGGTATTCGCCAAATTTAGTCAAATTCGGCACATTATTTTTTGAGCTGTCAATGTAATACATACACATATATACATATATATATATATATATATATATATATATATATATATATATATATATATATATATATATATATATATATATATATATATATATATATATATATATATATATATATATATATATATATATATATATATATATGGACATATAAAAATCGAAACTAACTCCGGATATGTGTTCTAGGGGGCCTAGTTAGCGCTCATTTGAAGAATTTTTTCCAAAATTCAAAAGTCGGGATCTCCTCATTAGTGAATTTTTTAAAATAAAATTTACTAATAGAAGTGGACGGGACATGTGGCTCGCATGCAAGATGAGAGGTGGACAAAACGATTACTTGAATGGAGACCCAGATCCGATAAAAGAGACAGAGGAAGACCACCAACTCGCTGGACAGACGACATTACAAAAATTACAAAAAACTGGATTCGTAGCGCTCAAGACAGAAAAGAATGGACTCAACTAGGGGAGGCCTATGTCCAGCAGTGGACGCAGAGGGCTGATTGATGATGATGATGATGAATACACATAAAACACAAACAATTTTTTATTGCTTTTTATTTTGACTGGGAAATCCTTGTCATTCATTGATATAATTCTAGCCACCCATACGAAGCAAATATAATAAATTTCTGAGGTTCTCCGTTACTTAAGCTTCCCATTGCATCAGCACTGTGTTGCATTCTAATTGAATTATAATGTGACATTGTGCTTTTCAAACAAAACGCAAAGTTAATTAATACCTCGGCAGCACTGTAAATGTTGAACAGTCTAACAAATATTTTACAACATATATTATTCTCTATACCGCTCGTGAAGAACAAGACCAATAAATAGTAGTTGTCCCGTTTGACTGGTACAGAGAATAGCGTTAGCTTTTCAATGGAATTCTTCCAATCCTTTTTCTGTGTTCATTCCTATTGTCCCGAGTACCGAGTATAGAGAGTAGTAGATCATTGTCCATTGCCAGGCTCCAGTGTTTCATGAATAACAAGCAGTCCCAAGTTGACTCACTGGTTTATTTGCAACTGTTGGTCTACTTTGCATTCCATTCCAAGGATAAACAATTCGATAGTTACTTAATCAGTTTATTGCTATCCTAAAATTAATTGAAAAAATTCGGGACCCAGCAAGTGCGTTATTGTAGTGAATTTTTATAAGAATTGTACACTAATAGTACACCATATTATTAAAGAGTCTGGACGCAGCAAGTGCGTTATGGTAGTGAATTTTCATAAACATATTTTAATAGCAAATATGTTTTTTTATGAAAGCAGGCATCAAATTTGGTTACCAGTATAACCTATATAATAGAAACAATGTGCCATGTTTAATCAAAATAACTTTATTGTTTGAAAATTTACAAAAATTTCTGATAGTAAACTTAAAGTGTTTCCGAAAAAACTGGTTTATTGGTCAACCTTATAGGTTAATAGCAAATTGAAATGAAAATTCGCTACCATAACGCACTTACTGCGTCCCGAATTTATTTTCTTACAAACATGTTTTATACTTCGATGACAAATGCAAAAATGCAATAACATAAGGCGTGTTCGATTAAAAAAAAAAGGAAATTTAAATCACCAACGACTTATGGGCTAGCCTGTAATTGTAGAAATATTTTTTACGATGTAGCTCAAGACAACCTATAATTAATGTATACAATTTTTTTCGTATCTTGTATAATAACGGATATATTGGGCTTTATTGATTTTTTACGAAAATTCGACATAAATTATATACCATTAAACGAAAAACTCTATAGCCAAGCTATTGCCAAAGCATCAGAGAAATGGTCTATTTGAAATGAATTTTATGGAAATATTTTAGTAAAATGAAGGACAGTGACGATTGAAGCTAAGACTTCAGGCTTTGTAAAACATTCTTCTTGAGACATTTTCTTTCCATAGCTCATACTAGTTTTAGGTTCTTTGCCTAAATATTACCAATTTTGACGTTTAAACCCAAATTTATTTTTCTTTAAATGGCCATAACTTTATTGTCTTTTAACCTAGAGAGCTAAATTTTGGTAGGTAAATACCTATAACGATATAAACCCGCGTACCAAATTTGGTTGCCTTACTTTGTTAATTACGGAGGTAGAAATTTTTTTCAAAAGAAAACAGCAAATTTTCCGGGAAAACCTTGTCGGATTTTCCTGGCTAAGGAACTGATCCAAGCTACTTGCAAATGAAAGGAATTTAATCAAAATCGGCTCATTAGTTTTTAAGTTATCGGTGCGAAACAGATATATATATATATATATATATATATATATATATATATATATATATATATATATATATATATATATATATATATATATATATATATATATATATATATATATATATATATAATTGAAATTGACCACGGATATGTGTTCTAGGGGGCCCAATTAGCGCTCATTTGAAGAATTTTTTTAATTCACTAGTCGGGATCTCATCATAATTAATTTTTTTTTAAAAGAAAATTCATTAAAACTAATACTTTAAATTTCAATTGTACTTGAAGATCGGTTTTAGGGATCCTATTTCGCGATTATATGAAGAAATTTATATTTTCTGTGGAGATAGAAAATTAAAATTTGATAGGTATATGTAAGAACTGTAAGCTTCTTTAAAAAAAACTTACAATAGTTTTCCAGAAGAAAATTTAATTATTTACAGAAGAAATGTACCTGTCAAATTATAAACACGGCAGGTATTTTTCCTTATAAATCGCTTGGATGATTTTAAGTCAACCCAATCGCACTAGTTTTGCAAACAAAGCAAACAAAAAGGTGTTTAGAAACAAAATTGTAATTATCCGCCAGGGTCATTATGTCATTTTCTTAATTTAGTACCCATGTTACTTTTATAATATAAGTTTTATTATGTATCAAAATTGAAGATTTTAGGAGAATGGGAAATTGAGTTATCGGACTCGAAATATTTTTACGAAAATTCGCTACCATAACGTACTTGCTGCAAACAGACTCTTTTTAACACCTATTTACTATTGCTGTATCCATTTTTGAAAATGATAAAATATTGTAACTCTCTATGTGAAACTGACAGACAAGACAACCTCAAATTCATTTCTGGAAAAATATTTTAGGGAAATGAAATAAGGTAACAATTTGAAAAATAAATTTAAGAACTTATCAAACACATGTCACGAAATATTTTGTTTTCTATAAAACGTGGGGGTTCTCATTCCCCTTCTGCATGCCTACAACCAGCGTCAAGCATAAACAAGACAAATTTTGGGATCAACCCCCAAGAAAGTTACGGGACCTGGCGAATAGGGGTACTGGGCGGGCTAAACAGGATTTTAAGGAGGTATAGCTGCAAAATGTGATAAAGGCAGCTAATAGAGGGCCGACTAAGCTATTTTTTCGCATTTCCGCTCATCTTCTTTTTATCTTCTTCCCCGCCCAGTACCCCTATTCACTATTGGCCCCGTAACTTTCTTGGAGGTTATTTGCAAAAAAAAAATTCTTGTGGTTTGTGCAGATAGGGGAAAGGGGGTCTAAGCATGTTTCTGAGATAATATGCAAATTTACCAGCTAAACTTCTTTTCGGTATTATGTGGTTTGTTCACTTAACATTTTGCATATACTACTTGAGGAGTAAAAGCTAAGAATTAAGAAAACAATAAATACCTACTATACTCATTCTATATTATTAGTTTGAGGTATATTTCTTAAAATAATTTTCTTTTACTTTGGTTATACACTACATTTATTGATGAAAAATTTGAATCTGTGCAGACAGCTTATTTACCAATGTCTTATTTATTTGATAGGATGTTAGAAATATATTATACTACAGTCGGCGCCAAAGGCATTTTTTAAGTAAGAATTAAAATTTTGGATTATTATTTATTTAGTGAATTTTTGTAGAAAAAAAATTACTAATGGGGAGATCCCGATTTTTGAATTTTGAAAAAATTCTTCAAATAAGCGCGAACTAGGACCCCTAGAACCCATATCCGGGGTCAGTTTCAATTTATATATATATATATATATATATATATATATATATATATATATATATATATATATATATATATATATATATATATATATAGGGTGCCGCATGAAAACTAAACAGACGGATTTGCGTCCAGAGAAATTTTTTTAAGAAACGCTGAAACACGCCAATTTTAATATTTAGGGGGACATGTTTTGAAATAAAACTCAACTTTGTCACATCAACCCCTGAAGGGTGGTAACAACAACCCTTATATTTTAAATAGGGAACATGGCTCGAGTGTTACATCATTTGAAATCTCTTTCTTTTCTGAATTCAGGACACAAATTTTTTTGGAAGTTTTATCAACTCGTTTAAAAATTATTCACAATTGGAGTTGCAAGAACGTATTTCATTCATTGTGATAAGAAATGCACTAATTAGTCAATTTTTCGTTAGAAAAACTAAAAAACAAAACCAAACGTTCAAAAATGTTTATTCAGTTAGGTAAGTGTTCAAATTGTTGACCACCAGCTTCCATACAAAAATACAAATTTTGTTCAAAACGAGCTCTGACATTCTGGAGCATTTGTGGAGTTATTAGACGGCATTCTTCAACAATGCGTCGTCGTAATTCTTCCTGAGACTCCGGTTCTGTTGCGTAAATTCTATTCTTTAAATGGCCTCATAGAAAGATGTCTAACGTAGTTAAATCCGCTGATCTAGGGGGGCACTCAATATCACCTCTACGTCCAATCCATTGTTCTGGAACCTCTCTGTTCAAAAATTACTTAACACGTTGTGAAAAATGCGAAGGACCTCCATCTTCTTGAAACACTAATTGATTTTCTTGATAGAAATCATCATTTTCAACAATGTCAATTAGTAGAGGGTAAACGATATCTTCTATTAACTCCAAATACGTTTCGCCACTCAAATACCATCAAGAAAAATTGGTCCGATTAAACGGTCTCCAAAAATGCCAGTCCAGACATTCAGTTTCTGTGGAGTTTGAGTGTGGACTTCGTGAAAATTTCTTGGATTATTATCTGCCCAGTAACGACAATTGTGACGATTGACTGTAGAGTTTAATAAAAACGTACACTCGTCTGAAAAACAGATATTGAACAGAAACCTCCCGTTATCGGCTATTCGTGCAGTCATAACTTCATAAAACTCCAGCCGCCGATCAAAATCATCTTCATTCAGTTGTACAAGATGAATCTTATACGGCTGAAATTTATGATGCTTCAATATTCGCTGAATAGTTCTTCTTTTGATGTTTGAAACAGTGGCCAATTTTTTCGTGCTCAAAGTTGGGTCTGCAGCAATTTGTCCTAAAACTTCAATCTCAGTAGTCTCATTTCTAACCGGAAATTCAAGTTCAGGATACCGTTTTTTGTTGGCTACTGAACCACTTTGTCGAAACTTTGCAACTAACTCCAAAATGTATTTTGTGTTAACATGTCTGTTCGGATATCGTTCATTAAACAAATTTGCGGTACGGTTGGCACAGTCACCGTTTTTGAAAAAAAGAGTAATTATTTCAACTCTTTCTTCTACTCACCGTTTTTGAAAAAAAGAGTAATTATTTCAACTCTTTCTTCTACAGAATACACCATTGCGAAATTAATTTTCGGTAGTACTATCAAGTATCAAACCGACCGATAAACTGAAATAATAAACCGCATTTCTCTCAATCCGATAAGAAGTGTTATGATAGTCAATTTTTTGTTTACAAACCAACAAAACATTGACTATCAGCACATTTCTTATCGGAATGAATGAAATGCGTTGTTGCATCTTCAACTGTAAATACTTTTTAAACGAGTTGATAAAAGTTCCAACAAAAATAGGTTTCTGAATTCAGAAAAGAATGAGCTTTCAAATGATGTAACACTCGACCAGTGTTCCCTATTTAAAATATAAGGGTTGTTATCACCATCCTTAAGGGGTTGATGTGACACAGTTGAGTTTTATGTCGAAACATGTCCCCCTCAATATTAAATTGACGTGTTTCAGCGTTTCTTAAAAAAAAATCTCTGGACGCAAATCGGTCTGTTTCGTTTTAAATGCGCCACCTATATATATATATATGTATATATATATATATATATATATATATATATATATATATATATATATATATATATATATATATATATATATATATACAGTGTGTTTCAATTTAAATGGTGACAATTCATTATTTCATAACGGGTTGGCCAATTTTCAAAAAAAAAATTTTTGAATAAAGTACTTCAAGAGCTCCACATCCTGATATGCATTATTTTAAGATTCGCTTTTTCCATAGCCTACAACGATAACAAATAAGAGCTCAAAAATGACTAAAGCATATTAGGCATTTTTTACGAGAAAAACAAATATCCTTATCGATTTAGGCACAACATCCGCAAGCCATAAATTCCAAGTTTAAATATCATAACTTATACAGAGTGTTCACAAGTTGAGTGAAAAAAAAGAAGAAGAAATCGACTTTTTTGTAGTGCCCTGTGTAAACGCTACTGATTGCCTTGCAAATATTAGAATGCCAATGGATTAAGAGTCAGCTAGTGTATCGACTCACACAATATCATCCTTATATCTTATACAGAGTGTTCATAATAAAGACGGAAACATACCCTTTTGCAATATATTGCCCAATCGGACCAACGTCTTCAATTTTGGAAAGACACCGCTCCATAATTTCTGAAAGTAGCTAAGTGAATATTGTTACTTGCGATAAAAACTGATAAGTAAGATGAAAAATATAATTTTTCATCATGTGATGACGTTAACTTTGTTAGTGAAATGATCGTCGGGATTTTAAAAAGATCTGTTGTGGTGATGTGCGTTGTCCATGTGTGTTTATCAATGCCCATCGCAGGTTTTAATCTTCACTTAGTACTTTCAGAAATGATGGAGTGGTGTCTTCCCAAACTTTAAGATGCTGGTCCGTTCAAAGTCCAAATTGGGTAATACATTGCAAAAGGTATGTTTCCGCATTTGTTATGAACACTCTGTATAAGATATGCGGATCATATTGTGTGAACTGATACGCTAGGTAACTCTTAATCCATTGGCAATCTACTATTTGCAAGACGCTCAGTAGTGTTTACACAGGGCACTCTCAAAAAGTCCATTTTTTTATTTTTTGCACTCAAGTTGTAAACACTCGGTATAAGATACGATATTGAAACTTGGGATTTGTGGTTTACGTATGTGTCTAACTCGATATAGATATTTGCTTTTTTCGTGAAAAACTGCCTAATATTCTTTGGTCATTTTTGGGGTCTTGTTTGTTGGCGAAATGGAAAAAGCGAATCTTAAAAATTACTGTTAATTTTTTTTTAATTTGCCGGCCCGTTATGAAATAATGAATTGTCGCCAGTTAAAATGACACACTCTATATATATATATATATATATATATATATATATATATATATATATATATATATATATATATATATATATATATATATATATATTTGTGTGTGTGTGTGTATGTATGTACGTATGTATCTCCGAAAATAAAAAGGCTATGGTAACCAAACGTGGTAGGCCAGTTAACATTATAAAATGTAAACCATACGCCAAAATTTAGGTCTCTAGGTTAAAATAAACAAAAGTTATAAGCCTTTAATAAAAACATGATTGCTGCCAGGCCATTTCTATGAAGATTCACTACCATAACGCACTTGCTGCGTTAAGACTTGTACTATTTGTATTAACTGCGTCGATTTCAAAGTAATGCACACAGTCCACACGTTTTTCTCATGACTGCTGACATTTGTCACTGCTGTTAAGCAAACATTATTCAATATATATATATATATATATATATATATATATATATATATATATATATATATATATATATATATATATATATATATATATATATATATATATATATATATATATATATGTGTGTGTGTGTGTGTGTGTGTGTGTGTGTGTGTGTATTAAATTTTTTATTTATTCCTATACATTTTTCTGATATCTTTAGATTCAGATTAAAGTTCTGGCAAATGGCAACCCCGCTGATTATTTATTGTGACATATTTTTGAAGCCTGTCCGTTTAAAATGTTATTTGGAAATTTTGTGTGCATTGGCAGCGGAACCCGGATATATCTGTCTGACCTTGTCTAACATTATAAGCATCCATTCAGATGTAATTTCAGGTCATGTCGTATATTATTTCATTTTAATTTACAAAAAACTCCAGATTTACTGAACTAATTAGGTTAAAATTTGGTAAGTAGGACCACCTATACGCTATCTACGTGCGTGTAAAGTTTCATACCAGTAATTTAAAATAAGACTTGACCAACCGAAACGAAAGTTGGCAATTTCTTTCATCTTGTTAATAACTTGTTAATAAATATATATATATATATATATATATATATATATATATATATATATATATATATATATATATATATATATATATATATATATATATATATATATATATATATATATATATATATATATATATATAAGGGTAACTCACCCAGAATGACATCAATTGATTATAGAAAAACCATCATCAGGAAAAATCATCAATTGGAGGAAACTCGGCTAAAGTATTTCGAGACTAGTAGTATTACCGGCTATACCGTAAATAAATGTCAACTTCCTTATTTCAAATTGGACACGCAGTATATTACGACACTTTGAGATTTTGCGTACAATTCTGAATACTTTTTGTGTATAATGTGATATACCTAAGTCTTCTTTTTCTTGAGATATTTGTACTTCTATGCGAAAACTGACGTTTTCAGACCGAAACATATTGATGTTTTATCTCATACACACGACAATTATGTTTACATTGGATTGATTTCCTTGTAGACAAGGACGTAGTCTAAGAGTCATTGAATGAAATTATTGAATTTATTGATACAGAGTGTTCGAAAAGAAAGTACCAAAATTAAGATGAAAAATCTGCAGAAACTTGAGTTGTTCAACTGGAAAGCCCCTTTTTTTGATTATTTAAGCTTATTACGCATTTGAAACCAGGAAAATTACGTATGAGGTTGTTTATTTAAAAAAAAAACGTTACTTTTCGAAATATTAGCCATTTTCTATTTTTCTTTTACAATAGTGGCCGTTTGATCTCACTTTAGTTGGCCATGATGGCGTTTGCAATACAATTGCCAGGCAGGTACTAAACTAATGTCACTTGCTTTTTAATTGCTTCAAACAATCATGCTAGGACGTTTAAATTATTATACAATCGACGATTATTTAAATCTATTTATCATTTTTGAGCAGTGAAATAAAGTTATTTCGGGAACATGTGAAACAATTGCGAACCGATATCCACAAAAACCAAAACCATCAAGAAATACAGTTAAACGAATTATTCAAAACTTCAGAAGTTTTGGATGTCAGAACAAAAGTGTAGAGAAGTAAACCAGTCTTAAACAATGAAAATACTGAAATTGTGATTCTGGGATATTACACACAAAAAGTATTCAGTATATAAAAATCAATTCCTTATTCAAAAGATCTTTTCATTTTCTCTTCAAAAATACTATGCTTTTAAAATTTGTTTGAAAAATTTACAGTAAAAACATTTATATGATTGAGGAACTACGTTACAACACACTAACAACTTAATAACTAATCGCGTTTTATTGTTGACAATTAGAAAAAATAAAAAACAACATAGATGTTCAAAATGGATGCCTATAACGTCTTGGCAGCATCATAATCGTAAATAAAAATATCTTCTAACGTTAATCAACATCTGAGGGGTGACCGAACTCAACGCAATTATTATTCTCCTCACGTTAGATAAATCACGTGGTTTAGTTTTGTATATCATACTTTTCATCCGCATAATAAGATGTCTCATAGCGTAAGATCGGGTATTTGTGCTGGCCATTCTAACGATCCTCGCCTCCCGATCCGCCATTTTGGAAATATTTAGTCGAGGTACTGTAGCTCAGTTTAATGCTTTACAGCAAGGAATGTAAATATTGCAAATAATTAGAGGTCAGAGTTGTATCGATTGACATTGAAAATATCACATTCAGTATGTAAACAGTAAACAAAGCAAATTAGCAAGATACGCAGGAATGTTGCAGTCAGCAATTCAAAAGGTCGTAAAACTAATTAAGAATCAATATAAGTATTATTGTTTGTAAATATAAATGAGATTAATTTTAGTGAGTCAAGATGAGTTAAATCAGTTTTTACAATGTAGACGGTTAATTCAGATTGCTTCAGATGTAACGATGCGATACTTGTAATTTAAATTATGTAAACAATACTGTTGAATTAAGATTCACCATGTCACAATCTACGTAAGTTCATTCATTTGTTATTTAATAATGTTATTGTTGAGTTTTGTGAGTTTAATAAAGTTAAAATTATACCGTTACCTATGTCTATTTCGACGATTTTATCCTATAATTTATCCTCCGCTTCCTGAACACTGTAACTTGTGGCTGTGTTCGATCAGGATATAACGCCAAAGTTTGCACAACAATATTTTGAACCAGTGCTAAACTACTATCTCCTTAAAAATTGCCATCAGTAAAAAAGAGGCAAATGAGATGGTTTCCAACTATTCTTGCCCAAACATTAAGCTTATTAAGGTTGTAGCGTATATTCTTTTCTAATCCAGTGTCGATTTTCTTTACACCAGTAGCGACAACAATTATGGCGATTAGCATGGCCGTGAAGTGAAAAACTGCAGAAAACAAAACATGTTCTAGTTGACTAACCTGTTTGTTACCATTTCATTATTTGTTCACAAAAAGACATGCTTCTATCAACATCGTCTTTCATGAGCTCCTGAGTTTGTATCAATTATAGGGATGAATTTTCTTTTCTTTTAATATTCAAATAACCTATGAAGGGCTAACATCTAATGTTGTGGTTGATTGTCGACTCAAAGCAAGTGGGTTTTCCTCCAACTCAAGCATTACAGCCAATTTGGTATCATTACTTAGTACATTAGAAGGTTTTTTTATATCTTCCTTGCAAGTCCAAGCTCGCAAAATTGGTCTTCAATTTTAATAATTATCCCTTGTAATATAGGCGGGCTACTTCGATATGTGATCGTGTTTTATCTTCGTAACCAATCATTTGTAGAATTGTTGTTTTATGCAGTTTTGTTAACTAAACCATGTTTCTAAATTTTAGTTAACAACTAATAACTACTGTTATGCGGTTATAATCACATAACAAGTTGCTAAGGCGTTTTAAACAAAACTAAGGTTGCCAACTGTGAAGAATATCGAGAAATTTTTTTGCTTGGCTTCTCATTTAAAAAAATGAGATGCTTAATTTTTTAGTGTGTTCTAGCAAAGTTCGTTAAATATATGAATTTCTTGTTTTTACTGTGAAGTTTCGCAATGAATTTTGAAACCCTAGCATTTTCGAATAGAGAATGCAGAGGTCTTCAAATTTGGTATCACAATTCCCTTCTTCCTATTTAGGAATTTGCGGGTTTCAACTGTCAAGGGGGCTGAATGTAAGGGTAAAGTGTTCACGTTGCAGGATATCTTTTTTTTTCTAAAATTGAGGTCATTCTGAATTTTTTATAAATATGCACAATAATTGAGATACTGTATTTATTCAATTTGGCTTTTCCACACTATATATTATTTAAAATAAATGTATTAATTAGTGAACTGAGCCGAGAATTAACCACACGCTTTACAAATTCTGTAATAGAATAAATGTTTCAAGCATCTGGGATATCCAGCCAATGGCTATGGAATCATTTGTTGGCCATTTGGATCGGTCAACTCCATTTAAATCCCTCCACGTCTCCTTTCGTTAATAGAATTTCGTTTACGAGATAAACCGCACGAAACGAAGCTATTTCGGACATGTTAGTGTTAGTACCCAATGCGTCACTCGCCTAATGGATTAAAAAAGAAACACTGAAGACAAGTTGTTAACTTGCACTGTATTGGAAACACTCTTTAACGAATGACGCAATTTTAATTAAAATAATGTTGGTAAGTATCACAAGTGGGCCAAGTTAAATTAATGGCTTTGCTTTGCCAAACTTAATGGGTTCTTTCCACAGTCTAAAGGCGATGTCGCTATGTCGTCCAACCATAAATCGCTGTCTACAGCAGCTCTTTTCATTTCACTGTAGCTCCCGCCATCTAACCATCTAACTAAATCATATTGGGCACCGCTAGATTTTCCTGCTCTATTGAATCTCATATGAGCTATATGCTCTTTGAATATTGTTGTTATTGATATTCGAATTTGCCCGATATAGATGTTCTTGCAATTACTACAAGATATTTTATTAATGTCTGATTTTTGTCAGAAGTCAATGTATCTTTTGGTCTACCCAAAGGGCTCTTCAGATTATTAACTTTTATAAACAACTCTAAAGTGATTATACCTTTAAGTATTTTGTTAACCCTTCTGTAAGAAAAGAATAGAAAGGAAGCACAGCGAACTTTTTGGGTGGTTCATCGGATTAAGTCTTCAATATCGTACGGTTAGATTAAATTTTATTGTGAGTGGGCTATTCCAGTCCATCCACCGCGGCCTTAGGTCTATTGTGGCTCACGTCTAATAATTTAGATATCACCCATCAATTACAGCTCCCTGAGGGAGTCGATCTTTTCTTGAGGGTGAAAGTTTGTTTGGCAGTTGTACTGCCATCTGAGTTAAGTCGCTTACCCGTTTCGAAGCTCGAAGAAAGATAACCTCTCTCCGAGTTCGTCTGGACCCGACATCCGTCAGTGTTTGCCTCGAGGCGGTATGATGAAGTCCCGCTGTCGAGCAGCATCCAATCTCCAGTTGTAATCTACCCCTAGAGATCTCAGCTCCCCTCAGTCTCGTCTAAACCTGACACCTAACAGGGTTAGACTCAAGGCAACATCCCATCGAGTCCCGCTCCCGAGCATCACCCCAGCGAGGCTGTATATCCGTTTCGTAGCACACAGTATGGGCTCCAAACTCCGGGTGTCTACCACTCATCAGAGATCAGAGCCCCCCGGGACGTCTGGACACACGCCAGGGCTCAATCCAGGGCGGTATCATCTGGAACCCCGCTGCCGAGTAATAACCAAGCTAGGCCAACTGTCAGTCTCTGAGGCCATAGTAGAGGCGTCAAACTCCGGATGCATATCACTCCCCAGAGATATCCGCCTCCCCCCAGCCTCACCTGCACGACACCCCCGGAAGTGTTTCATTGACTCGAGGCGGTATCATGAAGTCCCGCCCTCGAGTAGCATCCAGGCGGGGTCGTTAGCCTGTATTGATGCTCACAGAGTAGGCCCAAGTCTCCAGGTGTAATCCACCCCTAGAGACCCCAACCATCTCCGGGTTCGTCCAGGCCCAACACCTACCAGCGTTAGCTTAAATTTCACCCAACAAGTCGAGCTTCCGAGAGGAGACGAGACCTGCGAGGTGAAACTTTGTTTGAAAGATGTACTGCCATCTGAGCGAAGTCGCTCGCCCGTCTCAAAGCTCAAACAGAGATAACCTCTCTCCGAGTTTGTCTGGACCAGACATCCGTCAGTGTTTGACTCGGGGCAGTATCATGAAGTCCCGCATCCGAGCAGCATCCAAGTGAGGTCGTTTGTCCGTTTCGAAGCTCACATAAGAGGCCTCAACCCTTAGTTGTACTCCAGCCCTAAAGATCTCAGCTCTCCTCCGGGTTCGTCTAGACCAGACACCCACCAGTGCCAGACTCAAAGCGACATCCCATCGAGCCCCGCTCCTGAGCATCGCACAAGCGAGGACGTCTGTCCGTTCCGAAGCACACAGTAGGGGCCTCAAACTCCGGGTGTTTACCACTCATCAGAGTTGTCAACCCCCTCCGGGTCATCTAGACACACGACACCCGCCAACACTCAACCCAAGGCGGCACCCATCCGGAACCCCGCTCCCGAGTAACACCCATGCGAGGTCAATTATCCATTTCTAAGCCCAGAGTGGAGGCCTCAAAATTCGGGTGTACACCACTCCACAGAGATATCCGCCTCTCTCCAGGCCCACGCGGACAAGACCCCCGCCAGTGTTTAATTTCAATTAGTCGCCTTTTACGACAGGCAGGAGTTACCTTGGGCCTATTATTTCAGTTAGTCCCCGGACCCACATGGGACGGTTACTTATCGGCATGTTTCACCTATACTTAGTAACTAATCTATAGACAATGGAAATAAACCGTTACAAATCGCAATATCTATGATTTTCTTCATCTATGAATTGTATCGCTTACGTTCAAAGCAAAACTGAATAATTTCCGAAAAATAAAGCTCCAACTCGAGACCTTGTGACCAAAACGATGATTTGAATCTGATGGTATAAAGCGATTTGTAGAAGCCTCTTTCAAATAAATGCCAAATTCTAACCTATCTATATTTTTGATAACAATGGGAAATTGCTTGTCGTTCTCCATTTCGTAAGTAAACTTGATTGAAGATAACATCAATCATTTTGTCAATAAGTTAGCAGCAGATTTGCAAAACGCAAAAACGACCTAGAGCTTACGTACCTACCTTTCATATTCAAATTAAGGGGATGAAAGTGAACGCTGCTAGGGGTTGAATGGTACAAATTCTGTTGGAGTTCAAAAGAGTGTCCCCATCTCAAGCAAAATCGACGTGTTCTAGGGTTTTTCGAAATTCTCAGCAATTCACGGACAAATCCTGGTGCAACCTTTTGCAATGGACACCCTGTATAGTGGTACTTGACCAAAAGATAAAATTTACCCCAGATGTAGCTATATCCACATTGACATTCACCTAAGAGGGCACCAGTTTAGGATTACATTTCTATACCGCAATTTTCAGAAAGTCTGATAAAATAATATCATTTCCTGAATATACAATCTGTATAAATTTGTAAAAAGATCACTCGTGAGGTGCACCAGTGTTGCATGCAAGCAACATTGTTTGCGTACAATATCAACTTATTGCTCGATATGCTGGGAGGAATTTAATAAAGTGGCTTTTCAGATTGTGGTGCCATTCTAGTTGTAGATATTCTATATCACAATATCTCTGTTCACTTAATAATAAATCTCTTTCAGGCAGACAGATTCTCCTTTCTCGATAAAATGAAAACAGTGATATTCACCGCTAACTTAATATGACAGCAATAATGGCAATAAGTAAATAAGAATCGGTTACTACTTCAGGATATTTTTATTCAAAAATTATTCGAAAAATATTCAGATTGCTGAAATTTTTAAGGAAACCATTAAGGTGAATCTCGAGAAACGAATGTCTCCAGAGACATAAAAAACGGTTTAAAGGCATCTGCGAGAAAAAAAAACTGGGCCAGAAAACCTAGAAACAAGGAAACCTTGAATATATTCTCTGGAAGAGAAGCCTTTTCATTCAGTGTTTAATTTGGTCTATCCCAGGCTGTTTGACGTTTACAAGTGAAATTAGATTCAGCACCTTGTAAATAAGATCATATAGAAGGGCCTAGTGCCTAGTGGAAGCCTTATATACAACGAGGCAATCGTTATGGCGCTACGCGATTTTTGTAGATATTTTTTTAATATAGCTTTTTATAAGAAAGATCAGTTCACACCTCTGCTGACAATTAAAAACTGAAGATTTTTGTTGCAAGAAAAATGTAATATCATCATAAGAAGCGCTAAAAGTGATATGTATAATAAAGCAAGCAGTTAGCTGCGGAGAACACTCGTCAGTGATTTTTTTTTCATTTGTATTAGACTTTCCCATACCTGCATTTGTTGTATTTATGGTTGCCATATTGTTTACGTGTTTTTGTTTCCGTTCTTTCTTCAACGTCGGTCTATTTCCGCGACTATGGCCAATCACCGAGGCCAGGGAGCAGCTTCACCTCACTATCTTATAAATTTTGCTGAACCCCTGCCTTTCTTTAAGAAGGGTAGGGATCTTTAATGTGCCCAACATCACAGGGACACGAGATCGACGGCTTTACGCCCCATTCGAAGGGCGGAACGTGCAGATATTCAGCTTGCTCAAATACAATGCCAGAACCTCGGTTGATCTTAATGTTACAGTATGTACCGAAAAAGTGAAACGAGAACGCTGGGGTCGAACCCAGTACCCTTCGGTTGAGAGGCACACGTTCTTACCATTGAACCACCGAGGCTCTGCTTATGTGTTTATAATTCATAGTAGTGTAAGTATATACAAGCGCCTATTATGACGCTGGCTCTAATGGATAACTTTGTTATTTGAAAATACAGCTTAGGTCATATTAGAAAAATGGGCTGAATTTCAAAACAAGCTCAAATATATTCGAGTACCAATAATGCACCGCCTACTTACTGATATATTTGGAGAAAACTTAAAATTGAGGAAATTTTTTTTCTTGAATAGCATAACATTTCAACGAATGAGAGCCATCTAGATCTTGTTTTGTAAATATTTTGGCACAAATGGCCTTTTGAAATAATCTAACACGCTCAATTTTTTTAAACATAACACCAACCTGTTTTTTTTTTTTAAAGGCAATCACAGTTGTCTATGATTTCGATAAAAAGCTTCTGCTTCCAGGGACATAAGGTTTGATATAGTCAAAAATTGTTGAATTGACTGGACCATGTCTGAATTTATTAAATTTTGTGGATCTACTTTGCGGATTTCTAAGCTTTGCAAAACATCTAACCTGCAAATATCCATGGTTACTTTCAATATCTTAAGATTACTACTGCCTACCTTATGTTCCAAGTCAATCATATTGGGCACCGCTAGATTTTCCTGCTCTATGGAATCTTAAATGAGCTACGTGCTCTTTGAATATTGTTGTTTTTAATCTTCGCATTTGCCCGATATAGATGTTCTTGCAATCACTACAAGATATTTTATCAATGTCTGATGTTTGTCAGAAGTCACTGTATCCCTTGGTCTACCCAAGGGGTCTTCAGATTATTAACTTTATAAAAAACTCTGAAGTGATTATAACTTTGAATATTTTTTAACCCTTCTGTAGGAAAATAATCGAAAGGAAGCACAGCGAACTTTTTGGGTGGTTCCTCGGATTAAGGCTTCAATTTTTTAAACATAACACCAACCTATTTTTTTATATGGCAATCACAGTTGTCTATGATCTCGATAGAAAGCTTCTGCTTCCAGGGACATAAGGTTTGATATAGTTATGTCGATTTGTTTGGGTTATGTTAAATGAAAACTAGTTACTATATTGAATTCTTTGGAAAATGGTACACCAAGAAGACGCTGAATGCGTTTGAGATAAACAGCACGTCGATTACAACAACTTATGTCCTGTGTCAAAAGTTTTACACGAGTAGTTACTATGTTTCGAGTCTTCACTTAAATTAAATAAAATTGTTATAAAAACCAGTAACGAAAAAAGTGACATAATTTACTGTACTATGTTAGTAACCGAAACGTTGATGAATCTAATGTATTCACACATATACAGGGTGGCCCATTGAAAACGTGCTGTCAGGCATAACTTCCAGGAAAAGATTTTGTCAAAAAAACCTGACAAACACGTCAAGCTTGCTTGTGAGGGGGACAATCTTTGACACAAAAAGTATAGCCCAAACTTTACCCTCACATATACAGGGTGACGCATTTCTACGGTAAACCTGAATATTTTTGTTAATATACAAGATGCGGGCAAAAATTATATGTGTTAATTACAGGTTGTTGTGAGCTGCATATTATCAAATGATTTTGATATTCACCGAGTGGCCAATAAACCGTTGGTGATACACACTTTCATTTTTTAATAGAACAGCCCTTAATTTATTGCATGTTTGCATTTTCTATTGAATTATAATGCATGTTTATAAGGAAAAAAAATGATATCGTTCATCATTTTTTAGTTATTTCAATTATTGTTTTGCAACTTTTCACGTTTTTGGCACATTGCAAAAACACATCACAAATTGTAAAAAGGCGTTTGTACCAATACAGAGCTGAACCCCATGGAAATTACGCAATCAGAGAGCTTTAATGTAATGTTGGTAATTAATAATAAATGTTTAGTAAGTTATTCTAAATAAAAGGTGTCGAATTTTTGGGAAAAATATAATATAATGTAACATTTTTGTGAAGGCAATTACAGCCAAAAAAAAAGTGAATTTTCGTAAAAGAAATTTTTGCATACATTGTTTTTCTACTTTGGGTCATAAAGCTGTATGTCAATTATATCTTCGCATGTGTGTAAATAACTTAAGGGGGTTCGTTTGCCAGGGAAATAGGACCAGTTTTTTCTGGAACTTTTTAAGTTTATTATCGGAAAATGTTTCTACTTTTTGAAACACCAAAGCTATTTTAATTAAATGTGGTACAATTTTACTACTATATAGGTCATACTGCCCACCAAATGACCTTTTAAAAACAATACATATTTGACATTAAAAACATTTTTACGAAAATTCGCTACCATAACGCACTTGCTGCGCCCAGACTTTTTTATGTTTTTTTTTTATTTATTAGTTTTTAATAGCGTTTATTAAAGTTCAGATATGTTAGTGTTTAATAGTATCTTCACGGGACATAATTTTGTTTTGATCTCAACTATAAAAATCTCAATTTTCTCAAAAACGGGTAGTTTGTTGAAAAATTGACGAGAGAAGAAAAAGATAGAAAGTTTAATTTGCTATAAAACTGATGGACTTTAACTTTCAATTGGGTTGGGGTTTAAAAAATCAAATCATTTAAAGGGCGACCCACCCCTAATTCACCCCTTTTTGTGTTTATATCTACTTCAAATTTTTGTCAAATAACGACGTTGTTAAAGCAAAACCGTCTACCAAATTTGGTTGTTCTATGTTAGGGCATTGCTGCAATACAGCTGTTTCTTGTATTTATTAAATAATCTTCCGAGGTCGATATCTCACCAACCATGGGCGTCAGAGAAACATTTTATATAAAAAGTCGGCATGTTTTGAGGTCCTCTACACCCACACAGTCTGTGTCCTTTGCGTTGCGAATCACCCGTACCTATACAAATGAATAAATGACACGACAACCAAAGGTGTACGCCAGTGGCTCGTCGGTCGAGGGGTATGATTTCCGCTTTGGGTGCTTTTTTCTGTAAATAGATTCATAGTTTATACATTAGTAATTAGAAATATAAGCATCTGTGTGTTTTGTTTCTTTAACATCGGCCTATTTCCGCGACGATGGCCAATCACCGACGCCATGGAGCAGTTTTACCTTACTATCCTGAAAATTTTGCCGAATCCCCGCCTTTCTGTAAGGAGGGAAGGGATCTTTAACGTGCTTAACATCGCATGGACACCAGACCGACGGCTTTACGCCCCCTCCGAAGGGCGGAACGTACAGACATTCAACTTGCTCAAATACAATGTCAGAACCTCGGTTGATATTAATGTTACAGTTTATACTGAAAAAGTGAAAGGAGAACCCTGGGATCGAACCCAGTACCCTTCGGTTATAAGCATCTATATATGTATATTATATAGGTCATAGTAATAAGAATTGTAAATATTTGATTTATATTTGTAATAACTTCAAAGACAATGGTATAGCCCTATTAAGCTGGAACTTTGTAAATAATCTATAGAACCCTTTCACGTAGATTCTTGTATATTATCCTAGTGAGATCAATAAATGTTGTTTAGTTTGAGTTTGAGTCCGTTTAGGGTGCGGGATGTCCCGGGTCAAATCCCGGACGAGCCCAGCTACTTTTTATAACAGATTTCCATATCAATGATTTTAGATATTTCTTAAAAAGTTTCTGAACATGTGCATGTATATATATATATATATATATATATATATATATATATATATATATATATATATATATATATATATATATATATATATATATATATATATATATATCTATATATAAGGGATAGTCCCATGCCGTTTTGAGGCATGTATCGGTCACTTCCGCGGCACTTGGTCAGTTCAAGCTCTGTTATGGAATTATTTTCATGGGAATCGTTGATTTCCAGGACGTCCTGGAAAATTTTAGAAATACTATGGCGCGGTCATTTCTGAGACTGGCTTGGGAATATGCTATTGATCATTAGAAGGTCAATTCCAAGACAAAAAATATTTAGTAATGGCAGCAAGGCTGATGATTGTCTATTACCGAGAGCTGTCATTTCCCAGACGAATGAAGTATTCAAGACCGCAAGTGGATTTATCATGATATCTTTCCACACAACATCGCCTTAGCAGCTGATCTAATAGGAACTGTGACGCACGCGCTAGTGATGCAAAAGTACATCCAGCTAGTGATGGCCGTTAACGTTATATCATAATAACCGTTGAAAATAACAGCTTCAGTTATTTATCTGTTATTTTGAACTGGAATGAGTTGAAGCAAGAAAAATAACAAAACTATTGCAGGCTATTCATTACACACTTTTAAAACTGATTTTTTTAAATTGTTTTTAAATTACCATGCAATAAATAGCAAGTTCAGCAGAATGTACATATAAAATGTATTTACCGTTAGAACCTACACTACCTATACATTATATTATAGGTTAAGAAAGCACAATAATATAATACAGTAGTTGTATAAAAGTTATATTCATTCTCTTTAAAGTTTATAACAACCCATATTATTCATTACCTTGCTATTTTCAACCGTACTACGTTACTACCATTCTAGGTAGGTATAACCTTGTATTCTATTGTTATTGTTACTGCAAAATGTACAATTTTATTTTTCTGACCTAGTGAACTAGGGATATATGTCTTATGTCCTATGTTTACTAAACTTAATATTGCAAAATGCAAGGTTATTTTATTTCATCCTGATTTTCATATAGGCATTTTCGGTGGTGAATTTATCATGATGAATCCACTTGTGGTCTTGAACACTTCATTCGACTGAGAAATGGCAGCTCCTGGTATTTAGCGAGTTCACCAGGCGCCTACAGCTATCAGCAGTTACATGGTTATGTCAAAAAATGTTGACGAATGTCAACATTTTGTCAACAATTTTTGACATAAGAATGCAGCTGCTGACAACGTTGGCGCCTGGTGAACTCGCCCAACGATTAATCTGCTTACTGCCTTGAGTCTTGATCTAACTCTGAGACTAATCAAGAATCCTGGTAATTTTTTGTGAGGTTAATACGTTCAAACTTAAAAAACTTGATTTGAGTTTTATTGTTTATATTATGAGTTAGGTATTAACGTAAACACATAATTAATGATTTAAAATTCACACTTTTCTATTTTCATAGTATATAGTTTCTGGTGCTAGTTGCATCGTGCTATTAAATTGGCGCCTCAGGCAGATCTATATATTTTGCAACATTACCAATAAATAATATGCAAAAGGATGCTTAGAAAAATGAAAATGCACAATTAAAATAATTTGTGATTGGGGGGTAAAATTCGTATTGTGAACATCTAGCTAACAAATACGATATAGAATAACAAATCAGAAATAATTTTTCCGCCAAAAGTAGTTCAAGAAAGTCGCGAATAAAGTGACGAATATTCTGAAGTAAATAGCGACATTAGTTTCATGACAAATGTAAAATATAGCGAGTCAACAGGATAATAATAGGAACGCGGTAATAATTATTTAATAAAAGTATGACCAAATCATTCGGGTTATTCAGCCACATTTTTTTTTACATCTTTCCGTTCTAATTGTTGGCTATATAGGTCATATGCATGACATAGTGTAGTCATTAATTATGGGTAATATGTGCTAAAGAAAAAGTAGGTCTATGATCAATGCTCGGAAGTACAAACACGACATGAAAACAAACCCATTCTCAATAAAATACGATTTACTGCAAATCAATTATCTATCTATCATCTGACTAGTGAAGACATACAAAAACTTTCATCTTAATTTTTGTCTTTTGAAAACATCAAAATAAAATAACTTCTTTGACACTTGTGATAAATTATAATGTAGATCATGCCATTAGCGCGGGCAAAACGTTCAAGTCCCAATAAAGATGACCGTAAGTGAAAATATTCATGAATCTTGAACAATATTATTCGTTGCAGTCTAAAACGCTTAATTGCCAACAGCTGTTTTATCGCCATTAGAGAGTAAAGAATGTGAAGAATGTCAAATGTAAAAACGGATTTATCTCTGGTCTAATATAATAACTTTTACAATTTTTCCACAGGTTGCGAGAAGATATCACGTTTTTCTTTTTCACTTTCGTGGTAATGAAGAATTAGAAACTAAAATTTAAAATTTTCATATAACTATATTAAGCTTTCTGAATTTTCCCGCATTACTATTACTTCATAAAATGATTTCTGAGTGTCTAAGCGGCCTAGTGGTTAGTGTGTTGGACTTGCTAACCCGAAGATCCCTGGTTTGATTCCCTACAGGGCCATAAACTTGCATTTTTAGCTTAAATGTTTGCCGAGTTCACCAGATGCCAACAGTTGAACAGTTGTGTCATCGTATGCGTACACCAGTCCCACTATGTTTCTATTGGAACTCAACTGTTACCGGTTTGTAAAAACCGAATGACAGATAAACGTCACAAAATAATGCTTGAAGTCAGCAATACGTGCATTAGGATCCAACCGCTGAAATGTATTGGTAGTCAGCAGATAAGCGCTTAAACTCAGCTGTTGGCGCCTGGCAAGCTCAAAGGGCAGTTCACCAGGCCCGATTGTTGCCAGGAGCTGCATTGTTATGTCAAAAAGAATTGACAAAACGTTGACATTTGTCAACATTTTTTGGCATCACAATGCAGCTGCTGGCAGCAGCCGGCACCTGGTAAACTTTTTCTTGTCTTTTTAAATGAAATCAAACTGTCAGCATTCATCAATATCATCTCAACCTAGCTTTATTTCCATATTCTCTTTTTTGCAACAGAAAGTGTGTTAAACGCGTTAATATTAATAAAAGCACATAACGAAGTCGCAAATTTCTGAGGCAGAGCCTCGGTAGTGCAGTGGTAAGAACGTGTGTCTCTGAACTGAAGGGGGTAAGAACGTGTGTCTCTGAACCGAAGGGTATTGAGTTCGATTCCCAGGGTTCCTATTACACTTTTTCAGTGCGTACTGTAAAATTAACATCTACTGAGGTTGTGGCATTGTGTTTAAACAGGTTAAATGTCTGCACGTTCCGCCCTTCGGATCGTCGATCCCGTGTCCATGCGATGTTGGGCACGTTAAAGATCCCTACCCTCCTTACAGAAAGGCAGAAGTTCAGCAAAATTTAAAGGATAGTGATGTGAAACTGCTCTCTGGTGTCGGAAATTGGCCATAGTCACGGAAATAGACCGACGTTAAAGTCCAAAAAAAAATTTTGTGATTTCTGTATTATTAAAGCTTGAAACGATATTCCGAAAATTAAATGTATGTATATTCTAATTTTCTAAATGCTTTGCAAAACGAAACTTGAGATTCGAATGGGTTGGGAAATGAGCATGGAATAAGTGTATATTAGTATATGTATGTATGTATATTATATGTATATACATACATATATATGTAGACATATATGTATGTATATACATACATGTATATTATATGTATATACATACATATATATGTAGACATATATGTATGTATATACATACATATATGTAGAGATATTACCCGCGGATACACAGTTATACGAATAAGTGACAACCGTGTAAGATGACCATTTGGACACGTTCAGCAGAACAAAACGGTTACTGTTTGCGTTAGCCAACACTTGGGAGTATTTTTCTGTTCTCGTGAACGATTTATTGTTGTTTATGTCAACTCTAACGATGAACAACAGTTATGTTGTTTTTCGGTGTTTTGATTGTAGGTAGACCTTTAAGAAAAAGAAAAGGCTTTCCTGCTTTTAGTTTAGGATTGTGTGCTATGTTGTGTAGTGTACTAGTAAATTATTATTAAGAATAGTACCAGAGGAATACTACTTCCTAGTGGGATTTTCCTTTCCCTCCTTTATGCCTACAACCACCCTCAATGCATAAACCACATTAAATATCAACCCCTAAGAAACCTACGTGACCTGCGTAGAATGCGGGGTAGACAGGGTTTAAAGAAGGTATGGCTGCAATATATAAAAAAATACTTTTATAGGTCTGACTAAGCTTTTTTCTTGAATTTTCCGTTCATATTCCCTTTTTTTATTCCTCGCACAGTACCCCTATTCACTCCTGGTCCTGTAACTTTCTTGGGGGTTGTTTGCACGAACTTTTTCTTGCGGCTTGTGCATCCAGGGTGGGTTCTAAGCATGTTTATAAAAAAGAATTTCTAAGAACCCTCCAGGGGGTAAACTGATATTTTACTGGAATATAAACATTACTTTGTAACAATCATTGTTCCTTTCTATGCCAACAACCACTTCAAATAACATTTTAGCACATCCAAGGAATCATGTGAATAAGTGTTGTTTGCAGTTATTATTTTGCTGAATTTAATTATAGCTTGTAGATTTGTGAAACATTGTAAATTGTTTTTAGGTGTTATTGGAGGAAGTTATATGACTCCTGGTGGTCACATTTCACGTAGTAAAAAGCTTCTGTCAATATAGGCCTATTTTTAAGTTTCCCAGTTAAATTATAACATAAACTTATAATCACGTATACCTATAATTTTACAACCATGTGCTAGAGATAGAAAAAATATCACTTCAAATTACAAGTAGCTACCGCACGTATGACATATTTCTGAAAATTGTACCTATTTATAAATAAACACAGTGCAGTATTACTTAGCTTGTAAAATGGCATGAACTTCTTCAGTTTCGACTATATTGTATAACAGTCCGTTGTATACATAATAGATCCCTTTTAAACAGTTTGCCATTTCCTACAAAATACCACGCAGCAGACTAATTATTGTTCCTTATTTCTTATGCTGTGACAATACCTTGAACCGAATAAATACTTGTGATCTGCGTTGGAAAAATAGCGAACGTTAGCCTACAACGACCATCTCGCGACAGTAAAAAACCGGTTGCAATGATCATACGCAACTGTTTATCAATGGGCGACTTCAATACTGACGACTGGTGAGCTCGCACCTTATCAATGCCACTATTACTACTACTTACTATTGCGTGATGTATCACGATTACGGTCATCATAGAGAAAATGTTAGATTGTGCAATATACAAACAAGCATCGTATTGACGTATAGTTTAAATACCCTATATTATACTTTTTTATATCTCTTTAACATGTTTAGATTTCAGAAACAATTTTGCATTTGTATATATTGTAGTCTGCGTGCACAGGCAGATCGTATATGTGAACCTATTGGTTCTTGGTGAGACTTACAGAATAAAAGGAAGGAAATAGCTGTAAACCGCGAAGAAACACTATCCGTGTTAAAGTAGGCCCTCGTGGAAACGAGGGGAATAATTAAGTCTACACTTCATACTTGGATGAACATTATTTACAAACTTTTATTTGGAGTTTTTCATTTGAATACACAAAAACGTTCCCTGGCATTTTCTACTACAATTATATTTTATCTACCTAGCCAAAGTGACCAACAACTAGCATCAAAAATAACTAAATGTTATTGATTTTGTGACAGTGACATATATATACGCAACTTTGACTAACAACGGAGATGCAAACAGAGTTTTTCATTCTGCATTGCTACCAACATATAAAACATATTCCATATTTTCAGTCACAATACTGTTGTCACGTCTACTTTCAGTGTGAGATTGCCGAACTTTACATCGCCCTCTAAACTAATATAAAACCTAAGAATGGCCACTCTATGAAAACATTGTACCTACTAAAATTTATTCCAAACTAATCTCAATCGTCACCTTAAAGAACATCATGCGTTAAGCACTGAGATTATTGCTTACGATATAAATGTTAAGTCGTTCAATTGATTAGAACAGTGTAATATTTAATTTGAATTGCATGCTGATTTAGTAGGTACGACATTTTAAAGATGATCATAATTTCCTGGTGGAACAAGGGGAATATTATTCTATAAAAGTTAAAAGCATAAGTAAATATAATACAGGCAGAAATATATTTTGTCGTATTAAAAGTTATTTTTATCAAGGTGACAGTTATGAGTTACTCAAATTTGACGCCCTCCAGGGCACACATAGATAAATAGTCACATCATCAGCCCCTTTGCAAGTTATGAAAAAATTTATGAATTTGACGAGAATTACGATTTGATTCAACTGAATTTATTTCAATTCGTTTTAATTTAACTCATCTTACCAACCTATTTGCAACCCAAAAAATGAACGAATTTCGCACTATGTGTTAGTGTATATATTTATAGGTAAGGTGTTGGGTATAGTTGTTTTGAATAAATGCAGAAAACTCTTTATAAGAAAGAAATTGGTTTCATCAAGGCAAATTTGTGGAGCAGTATTTTTTTTCAAACTTGACGCCATTCAAGAGACGCATGTATGAATAGTTATATATGGCAACCTCCGATTTTAATGCTACGATTAGTCCCTCCCGAGAGTGGAGTGTAGTAAATAGTAAGGTATAAGGTAGTTTTTTTGTGGCTTTTGTTTTCGCCATTCTAGTTTCAAATTTGCAAATTGCTGCTAAAAAGCCGAAAAGGTTGTCATCTTAGACAGATTTTTTCGGTTATTTTCTTTCACTTGTATGGTGACAAAGAAGCTTCGCAAAGCCACTCAATTTTTGGAGGTTAAATGATATTCGTGACACGTGATGTTGGAATACGCGCCATTAGTTGTGACGTCAGACAACAGCGCGAGGAGCTGTTGTCCTGGTTACTCAATCCAAACATTCATGATTTTATCTGGGCCAAATTATTCTTTCTGCTTTTCTTCAAATTATCAATGAATGTGTACAGATGCTTATAAAATAGACTTGCAATACATCATTTTAGTCTAGGGTCACGTTTATCCTTCGCTACTTGCTCTATTGTTCTTCATTAGTTTATATTATTTTGCATTACAGATGGCTGTGGAAGTTTAATTTTATGTTGGTCACCCTACTGTTACATTTGTGTTAAGGATTTTTCAATCAAGTTAAGCTTTTAACTTCTGACATCTCCTATAACTATACTTGGACCTGTTATGTCGGTCTAATGCCACTTAACTGATGTCGCTTTAATACAGGAGGAGAGTATAAACAATGAAGTATGCGCATATGCCTCGCACTTTCTGTGATATGACGTGGAGAGTGACCCCATAGAAGGCCAACTGCACTCACAACAAGGTTATTCACATAACATTTCTATAGGTCGATAAAGCAGTTGAAATTACATTCCACTTCTTCGCCTACAATATCTTTTTCAGGTAATATAGAATACAGCACTAAACTCAATGACCACTTTTTTTTTATATTACATAATATAGGCACCATACAGAGTAACATTAGTAAAATAACTAATTTGTTAAAAAATTAAAGTTGTGACGAAACGTCAAACTTCACTTTACGCAAATAATAATTTATTATGTTGCACTGGACTCTCCACACGACATCATGCGAGAGATAGTTCACAAAATAGGTAGCCGAAATGGGCGAGTTCACCAGGCTCCAGTAGCTGCCAGCTGCTCTATTGTTCTGTCAAAAAAATTGCGTTCATCAGATCCTAACGTTGTGACAACGTTAGCTAACGGCTTCTATTAATGTTAAGTCGGCTGAACGCCTGCGCTGACACCTAACGTGTTGGCTAACGGTAGCCATTTTTTCCAACGCAGATCACAAATGTTTATTGGGTTCAACTTATTTTCACAGCATAAGAAACAATCGTCATTATTAAGGCAGAAATCGGAAATGGCACAGGTTTTAAAAGGGGTCTATTATGAATACGACGCTTTGTTGTACAATATAAGTCGAAATTGAAGAAGTTCATAAGACTTTACAAACTAGGTAATACTGGTGTGTGTTTATTTATTAATAAAATTTTCAGAAATATGTCATACGTGGTAGCTACTTGCAATTTAAAGTGATTTAGATTTATTCTATCTCTAGCACAGGGTTGTAAAATTATAGGTAGATGTGATTATAATTTTATTTTTTAATTTAACTGGGAAGTAAAAAGCTTTTTTAAATTCAGCAAAATTAGTTCTCATAACTTCAAACAACACTTCATTTTGTTTCCTTCGATATGCTAAACTGTTCTCTGAAGAGTGTGAAATGGTTGTTGGTATTCAAAGTAATGTTTATATTCCAGTAAAATGTCAGTTTACCTCCCGGAGGATTTTTAGAATTTTTTTTGCAGAAACATGCTCAGAACACACCCTGAATGCACAAACCACAAGAAAATTTTCGTGCAAACACACCCCAAGAAAGTCACGGGACCAGGAGTAAATATAGGTACTGTGCGGGGAAGATAAAATGGAAATATGAGCGAAAAATGAAACAAAATAGCTTAGTCGGGCCTATAAAATCTGACCTTTTCAAATTTGGAAGCCATACCTCCTTCAAACCCTGTCTACCCCTCCTTCGCCGCAAGTCTCGTAGTTTTCTTGGGGGTTAATATGTTTTATGCATCGAGGGTGGTTGTAGGCATGCATGAGGGAAAGAAAATCCCACTAGAAAGTAGTATTCCTCTTGTACTATTCTTAATAATAATTTATCAGTACACCACAACCATAGTATACAATCTGAAACTGAAAGCAGGAGACGCGTGTTTTTTTTTCTTAGAGGTGTACCTACAATCCTAAATACCGAATAAGGACATAACTTTTGTGCATCGTTACAGTTGACATAAACAGCAACAGATCGTTTACCGGAACAAAAAAATACTCCCAAGTTTTGGCTAACTCAAACAATAACCGTTTTGTTCTGGTGAAGGCGGCCACTGTTAACAAATGTCAACATTTTGCTAACATTTTTTGACATAACAATGGAGGTGCTGGCAGCTACTGACGATTGGTGCACACCAATTATCATATTTCTAGTTATTTTTATCATGGTTACTAGATACTACATTACCACAGTATAAGAAATCTTATCATGTGACATTGGGCGAGTCCACCAGGCGCCAGCAGCTGCTGATGAACTCGCTTATTACTTCCCTCCTAAAGGTGGATGCAGTTAAATGTAAACAAGCTTGTAAAATAAGGGATATGTAGCTGGTCAGTAGGTCAGAAAAGTTAAATGACACATTTTGCAGTAATAATAGAATGCAAAGATATACAATGGGTGAGGTCAGTAGGCACCAGCATCTGTATTGTTATGTCAAAAAATGTTGACAAAAGTCAACCTTTTTGGCATAATATTGCCGCGCTGACGCCTAGTGAAGTCGGCCAATGATATAGTAATGTCGAAAATAGCAAGGTAATGAATAATATGAGTTATAAACAATGTAAACATTAAATGAATGAATTTAACGTATATACAACTAACTCATCCAACATTTAATAACAAACAAAAATTCTTTAAAAATTACTGACCGATACTCATGGCATATAAAACAGCGGTCCTTATACAAAATGCAAATGGCTAAAAAACATGGACACCTCATTTTTTAAAGACTTGTATATTTTAAAGACTAGTCTTTGGACTAGTAGTAAACAAAGAACCTCGGTGGTTCAGAGGTAAGAACGTGTGCCTTTGAACCGAAGGGTACCGGGTTCGATCCCGGGGTACTCCTTTCACTTTTTCAGTACAAACTGTAAAATTAACATCAACCGAGGTTCTGGCATTGTATTTGAGCAAGTTGAATGTCTGCACGTTCCGCCCTTCGGAGGGGACGTAAAGCCGTCGGTCCCGTGTCCATGCGATGTTGGGCACGTTAAAGATCCCTGCCATCCTTACAGAAAGACAGGGGTTCGGCAAAATTTCCAGGATAGTGAGGTGAAACTGCTCCCTGGCGTCGGTGATTGGCCATAGTCGCGGAAATAGGCCGACGTTGAAGAAACAAAACACACACAGACACATAGTAGTAAACAACACAAATTAAAACTATATAGGCTTACGCATGTTAAAAATGATCCGGCAGGATTGACATCTTAGAATTATTGTCCAAAAAAAAAAATAATAGAAAATGACTTTACCAATATTAGTATCCGTTGCTTAACACTATTTTTACTTACTAAATCGCTTATTCAAACAAAATTTAACAAGAAATAAATAATGTTTATAAATTTGTAGGCTAACTAAAATTACAATCATTATGGAAATGGCGAATTAAAATTGACGAATTTTCAAATGTCACTTGAGTTTTGGGACACTTGTGTTATGTTACCATTACCGGTATGTCTAGCACTCAAAAATGTTAATTAATACTGCAGCTTACAGATAAAAAAATGGCTTGAATATATATAACCCATTTTCTAGTTGTAAAAGAAACATAAAACTTTTACAAGCCTCAACCTTAAAGTCTTTTATCGTATAAACGAAGCAATTTTAAAGATAATAGGTCATCGTACCTCAATCGACATTTTAACCATAGAAAACCTCTAGTATGACGTTGTATATGGTTTATCTGGACACCTGTATATTGTGTATAGTAAATTCCATTCAAAATAAAAGACAAAGTTCAAATTTCCAAAATGTGTGTAATTATAATATGATATGGTCTACACATATGTACTTTAGGGACTGTCTATTTTTCATTGTAATAAAACAACAAAAATGCTTAGTCATTGCAGTCGATCATATTATAATATGTAAATATGTATATTCATGTACCTATGTCATATAATATACGTTATTCGTTTCAGTAATATTGTATCTTATATAAGATAGAGCTAATTACCTAATATTTTAATATTTGGCATCTGAAAATGCATTCATAATGTGTTATCGATAATAATAACATAACCTATTACGAGCCATTTAAAGTAGGTAGTCCCTGAAGTGAACGCAAAGCACATGTTTTGTATGTATACGTATGTATATACATTAGAGATGTCCTGGAAGTAACCGATATGTTCTAATTGTAAGATAATTAATTAAGGTGATTATACATAGTAAAACTATATGGATGTATATCATTGTACATGCTTTTTAATCAGATGTATACATTTAAAACAACATTATTTTTAATGTCCCTGAAAGCCACACTACATATACATATATATATATATATATATATATATATATATATATATATATATATATATATATATATATATATATATATATATATATATATATATATGTATAAATTAAAACTGACCCCGGATATGTGTTCTAGGGGGCTTAGTTTGTGCTCATTTGAAGAAAATTTTTCAAAATTGAAAAGTCGAGACCTATGTTTTAATGCACACATTCAGAAATGTTTTCTTTTTTTTTTAAATTCACTAAAGATGAATAAATCTAACACGTAACATTTTCGTATATGATAAGTATATGCTACATAATTGGCATAATTTTTTTAGCGAAATAGAAAAGGTAAAAATATACTGGTGTTCAATTTAACATAACAAAGTTGGTGGTCACAGCTGCCATTGTACCAGTAATATTTTCGAAAATACAGATAGTTCAAGGTCACAGTTCACATGGTGTGTATGTAGTTTGTTTTAATATTTTTTACACTTATAAAACATTTTTTAGAAAATGTAAAATTACTGTGACAGAAATATATTATAAAAAGTAATTGGGCTCGTCTGAGATTTGGACCCGTGACCTCCCGCATCTTAGGGGGAAATCATACTCCTAGACCAACGAGCCGCTGGCGTATACCTATGGTTGCCATGCGATTTATTTACATATTTATTTGTATACTGCCTATATACTTTCTCTTAACGTACATGTTCATAAGGTGTTTAAAAAATATTTAAAATCATTGATATGGAAATATGTTATTATAAAAAGTAGCTGGGCTCGTCCGGGATTTGAACCCGGGACCTCCCGCACCCTAAGCGGAAATCATACCCCTAGACCAACGAGCCAGTGGCGTACAATTTTGGTTGCCGGTTGATTTATTCATTTGTTTAAGAACTATAATAATATACCTACCTTGTTTTAATGGACACATTAAGAAATGTTTTCTTATTTATTTGTATAGGTACTATACACTTTGTTTTAACGGACACATTCATAAATGCTTTCTTATTTATTTGTATAGGTACTGCATACTTTGTTTTAATGGAAACATTCCTAAATGTTTTCAAGAAGATAAAAAAAATCAATGATATCGAGATACGTTATAAAAAACTAATTGGGCTCGTCCGGGACTTGAACCCGGGACCTCCCGCACCCTAAGCGGAAATCATACCCCTAGACCAACGAGCCACTGTGGAAGTGATCGTCTCATACAGGCAGATACACTACTGCAGCTGTTATTTCAGTTACTAATAACTTGATATTCCGCTGGAAAAAAATGTATTAGTCTTTTATGTAAGACGTATCTACGAATGTTTAATAGCAGGTTAATGTTCTAATTACAATTCGTATTACTGAACCTACCTGTTTGTTTTTACTTTATGGTGTGAATAAAATGAAAATAAAGTAGGACAAGTGTATTCCTTAGTTTGCAGATAACAGACTTAGTCTATTAAGTAATTTGAGGTATTTACGAATGTTTAATAGCAGGTTAATGTTCTGATTACATTTCTTATTACCGAACCTAAAAGTTTGATTTTACTTTCTGATGCGAATAAAATAAAATAAAGTATACAACGGTATTTGTCAGTTTGCAGATAACAGCTTTAGTGATTATTAAATTAAGTAATTTAGCTGTATCATACTACCTTTTTTTTTTTTTTTTTTTTTTTTATGTCAACAACACACCACGAGGGCTTACAGCCTAAATACTATCGTACCGTGGGTGTTGACAAGGAGGAAAGAGGCAGCTTGTTAATTCTGGACTTAAAGGTTTGGAGGTTCGGAGGAGAAGGAAAAACATGTGCCGGCAAGGAATTCCACAACTTGGAAGTCCTCGGGACAAAAGAGCGGGCATAACAAGATGTTCTATGTCTGGTGACCTGGACGTTAAAAGGGTGCATTCGCTCTGTTCCCCTGGTAGATCTGCTGGGGGCAGCAGGTGGGGGAATTATGGAGGAAAGCTCCTCTGAGCAGTGCCCGTGCAGATATCTATAAAAGAGAGAGAGAGGTCACCAACGGCACGTCGGTGGGCAAGGGATGGAAGCCTTTGGGTGAGGGTAGGGTCACCGATGAGACGTATAGCTCTCTTTTGAATGGAGTCCAGGATAGCGAGTGTAGAAGCGGCAGCTGCACCCCAGATGTGGGAGCAGTATTCGAGGTTTGGCCTTATTTGTGAAGTGTATAAGGTATAGAGATTAGTTGGTGAAAAGAATTTGCGAGCCCGGAAGAGGAAACCCAATTTCTTAGCAGCCGCTTCTGCAATTGATGTAACATGTTGGTGCCAATTAAGATTTCGATCCACAGTAATGCCAACAAGAGAAAAGGACTCATTACTTTGAATAACTTGGTTGTTCATTGTGATGGGTCTAGGGCTGCTGTATCTCTTGTGAGAAAGAAAGCAAGACTTAGTTTTGGTGGGGTTGAATTGTACAAGATTTCTACTTCCCCAGTCTAATATTTTTTGGAGGTCTACGGAGACAGAACCCTCCATGAGTCTGCGATCCTCATCTAATTGGGCTAAAGAGACAGGCTTAGAATATTGTATGTTTGAGTGGAGGGTGCTGTCGTCCGCGTAACTGTGAACTGGGTTGGATGTGCTAGAGAGGAGGTCATTGATGTGGAGAAGAAACAAAGTAGGGGCTAAAGCTGAACCTTGAGGAACTCCTGCATTAATTGGATACAGTTTAGAGGAATGGCCATCCACAACAACAGATATGCTCCTGTTGGAGAGGAAATTTGCTGTCCAGGTACAGAGTTTTGGTGGTAGGCCATAGGCCGGAAGTTTATTAAGCAGCGCTGCGTGCCAGACCTGGTCGAATGCTTTGGATATGTCTAGAGCAACAATCTGGGATTCACCGTGTTGTTCCATAGACTTGTTCCAAGAATGGGTGACAAAGGAAAGGAGGTCGGCAGTCGATCTGCGCTGACGGAATCCGTACTGCCTGTCGTGGATTAGACTGTGTTTTTCAAGGAATTTTAGTATTTCGGTGTTTATATACTTTTCCATCACTTTAGAGATGACTGAAAGAAGAGAAATAGGCCTGTAGTTGCTAGGAAGCGCTTTGGATCCTTTCTTGGGGATGGGTTGTACTCGAGCAGTTTTCCAGTTACTAGGAAATATGCCTTTATTGTAAGATATCTGAAACAGACGAGTCAGGACAGGAGCAAGTTCTGGTGCGCATTTTTTGAGAACAATTGCTGGGATCTCGTCAAGGCCAGAGGCTTTCCTGGTATTAAGAGAAGAGAGCATCTTTCGTACCTTTTTAGTTTGGAAAATGATATCAGTCATTTTATGCGCGACATTGGGGACTGTTGGTGGTTGAACATTTGGAGGTGGGTTGAGAGTAGAATTTCCGGCGAACAACGAAGCAAAAAGTTCAGCCTTGCCCAGGGCGGTAGAAACAATTTCATCACCTGAGACAAGAGGTGGGAACGTGCTCTTGCAGAAATTATTCCCAATAGACTTAGCAAGAGTCCAGAAGGGTTTGCCGCCGTTGGAGCTTGAGAGGACTTTGTTTTTGATGTGGTTATTAAACGAGTTTTTTGCCTCAGAAAGAATGCGGACATAGCGGTTTCTTGCGTCGTTGAATGCTTGACGATTTTCTTGACTGGGATTGTGTAGAAGCGTTTTGTGAGCTTTGACCTTTTCAAGTCTGGCCTTGTCACAGGATTTAGAGAACCAGGGCTTTTGAGTGGCTGAAGAGGTTTTCTGTGTACGTGGAATAAATAATTCCATGCCAGCTTGGATAATTTCGGTGACGTTTTGTGAGATATCAGAGGGGTCAGGATGAGAGAAGCAGACAGACGCCCATGGAAATGAGGAAAAGTAATCCCGCATTTCGTCCCAGTTTGCGGAGTTGTAGTGCCAAACGATACGTGGGTGTGATGACTGTGTGACCTCGGGTTGCATTGCACAGAAAGCAGTGACCATGCCGTGGTCTGAGCGACCAAGGGGGGCGGTGACTGATATCTTATAGCATTCAGGATTTGTAGTAAGAAGGAGATCCAAGGGATTTGAGCTGTGTGTTGGGATACGAGGAAAGTAAGTAGGTTGCTGTACCATATTGGCCAAAGAATTGCTGACTGCAAAGGCCTCCGCTGCTCTCTCTTGTGGATCGGTTTTTGAAGATCCTAGCCATTCCTTATTATGGACATTGAAGTCGCCAAGAATAGTGACCTCGGAGGAAGGATATTCAGAAATCAGATAGTCGGTTTTTTCAGAAAGGTAGTCAAAGAGCTGGACAAAGTTGTTGTCAGAAGGTGACCGGTAAATGCAACAGATAAATTTAGTTGCAGCCCTGAGAGAGAGTTTTATCCATAGTATGTCTTTTCTTCCAGCTTCTAAATTGGGAAGTCTGGTGCAGGGTAGATTGCTACGGACGTATGCGCACACGCCTCCATGCAATCTAAAGGCAGTAAGGAGCTCATACCCCGGGAAATTAAGGTGATTAGTGGCTGTTTTGGCACTGATTTGGGTTTCGGTGAGGAAGAGGAGTTGGGGCCTGTTAGCCTGGAGGAAATGGTGGACGGAGTTCAGGTTAGAATTTAGGCCACATATATTCGAAAAGGATATGTTAAATCTTGATGTTGGCACCCCCTGTACACCCCTCTCCCGGAGATCCGAATGGAGGGGTATTTTGCCTCCGGAATATTTTATACAAGGAGGAGCCATCATCATTTTTGCTTATAAGGCTTACAAAACTAAAAAATAATAAAATATTTACTATAAAATAGCGCAGACAAAATACATCAGAACGAAAGCGAATCTTGTTGGTGTAGTCATAAATTAAAGAAGGTCGGTACGCAGCAAATGCGTTATGGTGGTGAATTTTCATAGAAATAATCTGGCATCAAACAATCCTAAATGCTTCTAACTTTTTTTCTTGTAACCTAGAAATCTAAAATTTTGTGTATGAGTTACTTTTTATAACATAAACCTATGTACAAAACTTCGTTACTATAGCTGTGTTATTTAATGTAATTCCACTTCTTTCGAAAAATCTAAATTTTATTTTTACAGGATGTTTCCTAATCACATGTATAAAATCTAGCGTCGTCTTTTGCTAATTTTTATTGAAAAAAAATTCGCTGTTAGAGAGGTACTTATCGATGGTGAAAGTTTGCAAAAAATTTCAAATGAACGCGAATTTGGGCCACTAGAACCCGAATTGAATTTTTATATGTGTAGGTATATATATATATATATATATATATATATATATATATATATATATATATATATATATATATATATATATATATATATATATATATATATATTGAAACGGACCCCGGATGTGGGTTTCAGGGAAACTAGTTCGCGCTTATTTCAATAAATTTTTCAAAATTTAAAAGTGGGCATCTCCCCATTAGTACATTTTTTCTACGAAAATTCATGAAAACGAAAATTTTAAAAATCTGTTTTTTCAAGACAACTAGAAACAAAAAAGATAATTTATTTTAACGGACGCCCCTTACGAGGCCTCCTCATTGCGCAACTTTTATCTAATTTGACACCGACCTTGTATCTCTTACGATTTCCGAGATCCCCATTCATACCTTGGGTACCCTATGTATATATATATATATATATATATATATATATATATATATATATATATATATATATATATATATATATATATATATATATATATATATATATATATATATGATATGTATCTGAGCGGTAACTCAAAAAATACCAAACTAATTTGAACGCAACTTTGTAGGTATCATCATTTTGTTAAGACCGCGGACGAGTTCGTTAGCCAGAGCGATCGGACCACTGAAAAGAAAATTGTATCTCAAGTGTACTTATCAGGACTCATCACAGGTTCGAATCTTGACTTCGTGTTTTTTGACTAATTACAGGGAGGGAAGTTTATATGGCCATTTATACAATAATGCTTCGTTTCCGAGATACGGTGTTTTAAAGCTGCAACGTCAAAAGCACTTTGTCTAAGATAATTTTCGCACGCTTCATTACATATTAACGAAAATCGGTACACAAATTAGGCTTCCTCCTTGCAATAAAACGGTGTTACAAATAAATTTCTCTGATTAACAAAGTCGTAAATATAGGCTGGGGCCAATGATCATTTATCCATAAGAAAAAATACAGCTAATGTTTGGCACCAATATCGGAATTTTCAGGAAGAGCAATAAAAAGGTACTTTTGTTTCATTTCGAAAAGGTACGTTTGTTTCGAGAAAAACAAAATATATTTTTAATTTCCTGTAGTGGTGCACCACTGGGATAACAAATCTAGAAAAATCATCTTGGAAATTTACTAACCATTTAAAGACCCTAAAAGAAGAAATAACTTTATATGAACTTCGGTATCAAAATGTTTCGTTAAGATACCGCGTGATAAAAGCGAAAATAAAAAAATAGAATCCCATGATTTTATCACCCGGTATCTTGATTACGAAACATTTTATTACCAAAGCTCATATAAAGTTATTTTATTCTCTTGGTGTTTAGAGCCTGTCACTGCAATTTAAAGATGATTAGACGCGGTTGATTATATCAGTGGCGTACCACTCCGGGAAACTAAAAACGTATTTTGTTGTTTTTCTGGAAAACCATTGACTCTATCGAAATAAACCAAGAGTACCTATTTGACATAATTTTTAATATTCTTCTTGAAAATTCTGATATTCGTGCTGCAGTTTAAATGGATAAATGAGCATCGGCCTTACTCCACTACTACGTTTCTGTCAATCATAAAATATTATCTCTGACACCATTTTATCTCAAGAAGGAAGCTCAATTTGTGTGCCAATTTTTCTTGAAATAAAATGGAGCGTTCGGATATTAAGATAGAATAAGTGTTTGTCGCGTTGCAGTTTAACACCATGTATCTCGGAAACGAAGCATTATTCAAATGCTCATATAAACTCTTCTTATTGAAGTTACCCAAAGAATAAGCCCCTTAATTTTCTAGACGTAATTAGGAAACATCTTGTATATTTATTCACTACAAAATCTGGAAAAGTTCGCCATCATAACGCACGGAACTTTTAGCTTATTAATTTATGAACAAGAATTTATAATAAAACTATTCAGCCTATACGAAAGAGAATAAGCCAGAATATAATATTTATAAACAAAAGTTATGTTACATTTGCGACTCCAAACTTCCTCTTTAAAGTTAGGCAACTCAATTATCCATTTTTATGAAATTTCCTTTTTATACGCGTATATCCCATGCATTATACGATAGATTACATCACGGCCTAGCAGGAGAGCGGCCATATTCCGTGACCCATACAACACATCGAGTTAATAGAGTTTTCTCTGATGTGTTTTTGTTTTAGAGATATGGAAATCAAGCTAGCCAAGTTTAACAGCTTCGTGGCCTTACACAATAAGCCACACTTTTCATTTGACTTTTTGATTACATATAACGTTTTAAAATTGAGGGGATATTGAAGTTACATATAACGGGTTTTAGGATTTTGCATTTAGGCATTGAAACTTTATAAATAAGCTCTCACGAGTGCTTACAAATTTGCCAGATGGAGTAAAAGTATTTTTGAAACACGCCTACCAATTATTAAAACATATTCATCAGGTATGATTACTTTCTAGATTATATAATCACCAAGAAATGTAACAAGACATTGTTTTAATTCGGGTATACATATCGCGGAACAGTGATTATCATAAACGAGGTGATAATATGGAACCCCAGTTAGTTTTTCTGGAATAACTGGGAAAGTTTTATAACTATTTTCATACTATTCTAACTGGTAGGAAAGAGCCTCAGTGGTTCAGTGGTAAGAACGTGTGCCTCTGACCCGTAGCGTACTGGGTTCGATCTCAGGATACTCCTTTCACTTTTTCAATACATACTGTACAATTAACATCAACCGAGTTTGTGGCATTGTATTTGAGCAAGTTGAATGCCTGCACGTTCCGCCCTTCGGAGGGGGCGTAAAGCCGTCGGTCCCTTGTCCATGCTATGTTGAGCACGTTAAAGATCCCTACCCTCCTTACAGAAAGGCAAGGGTTCGGCAAAATTTCCAGGATAATAAGGTGAAACTGCTCCTTGTCGTCGGTCATTGGCCATAGTTGCGAAAATAGGCCGACGTTAAAGAAATAAACACACACACACATAACTGTTAGGTCTTGTATATATTCTACTTTTGGTTACGTGAAAGAATTTCGAATATCATGTGTAGTTTACATGGTATAAATTAATGGTATAAAAGTATGGACTCAGCAAGTGCGTTATGGTGGTGAATTGTCATAAAAATATTTTTAATAGCAAATATGTCGTTTACTTCCACATCGTCACGTGTGGAAGTATCGCATCGGCGACAAAAATTTCAAATCTTTTTTTTTTGATTAAACGTTGTAAAAAGTATCAAAACATAAAGAAAACATGATTTGGGAACGAATTTTTTTTGTCTGTCGCTCTGTATGTCTGTCTGTTTGTAGCCACGATAACTTTAGAACGAATTAAGATATCGCCTTCAAATTTGGTATACAGTAAGCACTCGACCAACGAACGGTTCGGATTTTTTTTGGGTAAATTCGCTTTAGCGGGTAGGGGATGAATAGGGGGTGATTTGGTGAAAATTGATATTTTATCGTTAAAACGCTAGTAATATAACGTTTTAGAGTTTATTTATCAGAAAACTTTTAATTTCATCAAACATCTGGTATTCTGTGCCTCAATGAAATTAGGGGTTGAATGTGTGGGGGTGGAATATTGTTGACAAAAATTTCGAATTTTTTTGATAAAACGGCGTAGGAAGTCTCAAAACATATAGAAAGCTTGATTCTGGAACGAAAAATTGTCTGCCTCTCCAATAACTTTCAAACAAATTGAGATATCATGTTCAAATTTGGTATCCAGTTAGCACCCGACAAAGGAACGCTTCGAATTGTTTTTGGGTAAGATCGCGGCTGAGGGTAAGGGATAAATAAGGGTTGATTTGGTGAAAATTAAGATTTTTCAATAAAACTCGAGTAAGATAAACTTTCAAAAGTTTATGGGTACAGGAATACAAATATTTTTTTTGTGGTCAAGTCATGGGCCCTAAATTAATCCCATGAGAATGTCTTTGTGAAGAGATAAATTATCACAGCTATGTGGAAGTTATGATTCAATTTGTAGCACTATTAGTGAATTTTCTTAGAAAAAATTCACTAATGAGGAGATCTCGACTTTTGAATTTTGAAAAAATTTCTTCAAATGAGCGCGAACTAGGACCCCTAGAACCCATATCCGGGGTCAGTTTCAATTTTCATATGTTTATATATATATATATATATATATATCTATATATATATATATATATATATATATATATATATATATATATATATATATATATATATATATATATATATATATATATATATGTATATGTGTCACACCGATAACTCAAAAAATAAAGGGCCGATTTTGATAAAATTTGGCATGTACTTTTCTTTTGTAAATAGCTTGGATAAGTTCGTTAGTCAGGAAAATCGGACGAGGTTTTCCGGGAAAATTTTGAGTTTTCATTCGAAAAAAATTATTATCTCAAAAAGTAATTAGCCGATTTTAATAAAATTTGGCATGTACCTTTCTTTTGTAAATAGCTTTGACAAGTTTGTTAGTCAGGAAAATCGGACAAGGTTTTCCGGAAAAATTTTGAGTTTTCATTCTAAAAAAATTTTTATCTCAAAGAATAATACGCCGATTTTGATAAAATTTGGCACGTACCTTCCTTTTATAAAAGGCTTTAACAAGTTCGTTAATCAAAAAAATCGGACAAGGTTTTCCGGAAAAATTTTGAGTTTTCATTTGAAAAAAATTTTATCTTAAAAAATAAAATATCTATGATAACCAAATTTGGTAGGTAGGTTTACGATATAAAAAGCAAACTATATACCAAAATTTAGAATTCTATGTTACAAGAAAAAAAAGTTATAAAATATTTTGTGCCAGATCATTTTTTTAATGAAAGCAGGTGTCAAATTTGGTTACCGGTATAACCTATTTAGTAGAAGTAGTGGTCCATATTTCATTAAAATAACTTTATTTTTTGAAAAAGTACACAAGTTTTTGGAAAATAAACTTAAAATGTTGGTTCCAGAAAAAAACTGGTCTCATTTTCCTGCCCAGCAAAGCTCTTCCAGCTATTTACCCACCTACCGAGATATAATAATATCTTAAGCTTATAACTTATTAAACACTTATTATTAATTACCAAAATTCTACAAAAATGTTACAAAAAATGATTTCTACGGAAACAGAAAACATTTCTGCGAAAACTGACTGATATTTTTTACAAAAAATTTGCTCAAAGAATACATGAAATTCAAATTATATACCTAATCCGTAAAAATCAAAATCCATTACATTATTTTCGACTAATTTCGTTAAAAAAATGTTCCTGAAAACTTCGTTAGATAATTTTTCAAACAAAAATTCGCAACAAATGTTTCTTCGAAAAAAATTGATTAGGTTTATTTATAAGAAATCTCGCTAATGAAAAGAAATTAAATAAATAAAAAAACATTCACACTGTGGTCTAAATACAGTAGTAGATGCTTTTTCTATGGCTTCACAGAGAAAATTATTTAGCCTGGCGATGCTGTAAAACGTCGGGATGCAGCAAGTGCGCGAGGGTAGTGAATTTTCATAGAAATAATCTGGCACAAAATAATTTTTTATAACATTTTTTCTTGTAAAATAGAAATATAAATTTTAGCGTATAACTTACTTTTTATATCGTAAAATTTGGTTACCATAGCTTTCCTATTTTTTAAGATAAAAAATGTATCGAAAGAAAACACAAAATTTTCCCGGAAAACCTGGTCCCATTTGCCTGGCTAACGAACTTATTCAAGTCACTTACAAAAGGAAGGTACATGCTAAATTTTATCAAAATCGTCCCATCATTTTTTGAGTTATCGGTGTGATATATATATATATATATATATATATATATATATATATATATATATATATATATATATATATATATATATATATATATATATATATATTGCTATAGATAGCAAATGATAGGAAAGATTACGAAAGTTTAATGGGAAAACGGGAAATTTATGCATACTAGTATATATAAAATAAATGTATACACCCTAATGTAGCAATGAAAGAGTTTTGGCAGGAGATGTCAACGCCCGACATGAATGTCAGTGACCCATGTAGCAACCCTCGATGTTAAGTTACATTCGAGTAATAAAAAATTATATTATATACTAGAAATATCCGTAAAGAAACCAAGAACAATGCTTCAGTTTTGTAGGGAGAATGAGATTGTAGATAATAAATGTAGTTCTGTTGATTTTATTGTATGTAAAAATATATATGACCAAGCTAGCTAAAGACTCAATGTAGTAAAAGAGCGGAGGTCATTTGTAAAAAACAAAAGTTTGTGGAATATTAAGGTAATGTGCGAGTAAGAAAAAAACGTAAAAAGACACTAAAGGTTTGACGGAAAACTCAACACACAGGTGGTGTGACGAACAATAGCGTTTTTTCACCTGTAAGAGAGTTAATAAAAGCAACGGTCCGAGAGGGTCCGGCGTCTGTCTTTTCCATCCAGTGAATTCATCAGTATCACTTTACCAGACCAGGTGATCATCGTCATAATTATGTAAGTTGACATAAGAGATTCCAGAGTGCATCGAAGGGAGAGTATAAAACACCTCCAGAGTGCTACGACTATGGAATAAATATATCAATATGTTAACGAAGTAAATCCGTTAATAATCAATAAATGGACAGTAAATTATGGCATGGACAAATTAGAAAGATAATAATAATTAATCAAGGGCCGCATTAATGGAAGAACAATAAATAATCCAATGGAAAATATGTCAGTAAGTGTTACCTTTTCCTAAATTGACCAGTGCGGGTTGAATTTCACCATTTTAACAGCACCAATCAAATATTTTTGTGCTAATAAATTTCAAAAACAAAAATTTTGTTTGAAATAAACCGAAAGAGACCGTGATCTCTGTAGAATTGTCGATGTATAGTGATTATGTAGTATCCATGTTTAATTAATTGTGTAATTAGTTATAATGTTGCCAGAATGTTTTAATAGGATTTTTCAAGTTATATTTATGTAAAGAATGTTTTAAAATATTTCTTTGTATTTAACGAGTGTCATATCGGCACAGTTAAATGTTTTAATAGGATTTTTCAATATATGTTTATGTAATGAATGCTTTAAACGTTTCTGTTTGTATTTAATGTGTGTCAAATAGACACCGTAAAATTTGTATAAAGAATTAAATGGAATGTATAACAGATTGTAATTAACGGAAGTATTGTTTTTGGTTGATAATTAATCAGCAAAATTGTTGTATAGCCATCTGTGCAGAGCGAAAGTAATTTTTGATCAAGTAAAAATCAATAAATGAATTTAAATAACACATATTAGTGAATTTTAATTAGTAGAAGCTAGCTGTAATTATAAAGAACCCAACCTGATGATTAAGACATATGTTCTCAGCTCTAAAATAAATTTTTGCAGGTATATACTACCCATAAAGTAAAGTAGAATACCATAGCAATATATATATATATATATATATATATATATATATATATATATATATATATATATATATATATATATATATATATATATATATATATATATATATATATATATATATATATATATATAACATATAAAAATTGAAACTGACCCCGGATATGGGTTCTAGGGGTCCTAGTTCGCACTCATTTGCAAAAAAAATTTCAAAATTCAAAAGTCGGTATTGCCCCATTAGTGAATTTTTTCGATGAAAATGCACTAACAAGGAAAACCGGGTGCATAAAATAAAACAAACACTTCTAAAGGTACAGAAAAAATCTCTTAGTCTGTGTTAACTATGGGACGGTTATACCAACTAAGGGCAACAACAGCTGCTATTAAAAGTGAAATAAAAGTCTTAAAAGTCCATATCTCCTCATTAGTGATTTTTTAAACACAAATTCGCTAAAAAAAATTAATAGAATGACATAATCTGACCAGATAACATTAAAATTGCACCAAAGACAAAAAGTCTTTACGTACCAAGTACGTTATGGTGGTGAATTTTCATAAATTGTTTTTAATAGCAAATATGTGTCTTTTTTTTAAATAAGAAATCAGGCATCAAATTCGGTTACCAGTAAAACCTATATAGTAGAAACAACGGGCCATGTTTCATCAAAATAATAGTAATAGTAATAGTAATAGTAATAGTAATAGTAATAGTAATAGTAATAGTAATAGTAATAGTAATAGTAATAGTAATAGTAATAGTAATAGTAATAGTAATAGTAATAGTAATAGTAATAGTAATAGTAATAGTAATAGTAATAGTAATAGTAATAGTAATAGTAATAGTAATAGTAATAGTTTATTGTAATAATAATAATAACACAACAGTAAAAGAACGTCACCCCCGGAAGTCATAGATTGTGCGGAGGGAGCTTACATACGCAAGAATAGGCGAACGAGCAACTTTAACTCATAAGAAGCCCGCTTTTCTACATTCCAGTAACAAAACCATCACTCTAAATACGGGACGCTAGCCCACGATGTGATACACCGAATTATAAAGGTTACAGCCTCACGAACTTGGCTATTCAGCCTGTATATTATATAAAAAATATTTTAATGAATGTCTGTGGAAAATTTATCATTGATTATTTGCGAGGCAATATATATTTTTAGAGAATTTCAATAAACTCTTATAGTAAATTATTTTAGCATATTTATTTTTAGAATCTTTTTGCAGGTTGTCGTTAAAAAATGTTTTGTTGATTTTTTAGGAAACACTTTTCAATGAGTTTTTGTAGAGAAATTTAATGAACAAAGTTGAATAAATTGTTTTTATTTAACAAAAATATTTAGTGTTGTGCTCTCTTTTGATCTCCTGAAAAAAATTGAATATAATTTAATTTTCTTTAAAGCTAGGAGCTTAAAATATTGTATGCACGAGGCTCTATAAATACTACTTGTGTTTATAATTTTACAAAAGTAACTTTGTTATTTTCAACATTGCAAAATATTTCTGGAAAAGACTAGTTCGAATTGTCTATGCTATTTACATAACGAAGGACATCCGCCAAATTTATAATTTTGCCTTTGTTAGCTTGGATGAGTTTGTTGGCCAACCCAGCGGTTAAACCGGTTTTCCTTGAAAAAAGTTTAGCAAATTTGTATTTTGGATTTTTTTTTAATATTATTTTATGGATTTAAAATGTTTTAACGAAAATTCGCTACCATAACACACTTACTACGTCCAGATTGCTCTGACCTGACGTGATAGAGGTCCGAATTCTAGGTGTTTTGGTATGTTCTTCAACGTTTCTATAACCGGTTTCGCTGTTCGACAGCATCTTCAGCGAAACCGGTTACAGAAACGTTAAAGAACATCTAGAATTCAGAAGGGCCATTTGCTCCAGTAGCCAAATCTGTATGTAGTATGGAACAGTTTCATCAAGTAAGGCAACAACACTGAATGAACTGATAAAACTCATTTGAAAATGCTTTCTGGCAAAAATGTTTTATCAGAAAGGATGTGTCATTGTTGTCTTTCATTCCACAATAACTTTAGTACTTGTAACTACATTTCTAGTCGAACTACTTTTAATACAAAATTTATTTGTTTCAGAAATGGAGATCAGATCACCACGGTTTACGGGTACAAGCTGGCTAGCATTTGGAGCCTTAAGGGGAGCCTACAAACATGTACAGCTGAGTTTAGAACTGAGGCCAGAAGCATATGATGGTATTTTTTTCCTGACGGGGGAACGGGATGACATGGCTGGCGATTTCATGGCCCTCTTACTTCATCAAGGGTTCGTCGAATTTAGGTAAGTAATTTTTTCATGCATCAAAACGTTTCGATTCAAAGTAAACTTGGCGTTATTCAGATTGTAAATAATTAGACAAAACTTAACTGACTGCACATAAAGTATTGCGTTTTTTTATATTATTTCTTATTTAATAAGGATTATCAGTAATGGTAGGTAATAGTAATAGTGATAGTTATTTTTATTGATAATAATTGTACATCTCGAGTTAAGCATCATAACCAATAAGTTTCAAACTTGTGGTTGTCCAAGATGATATTTTGACAGGTTGGATTTGAATATTAAAGGGCGCGTACACGCGTCTGGAATTAGAGCCTCCTGGCGGATTGTCAAGAAAAGTTTGGGTATAAACACAGATATCACGGTGTTCCAATAGTACGTCAAAGTCCAATATCACCTATATTTAAAAGATTTGGAAATATTTTTTATAGAAGTGGTATGATATCAAAAGACGCACATTTTAAAACTATTTCCAAATGTACAGGATAATTCACTACAGTGGAGCCATTTTTAAGATCATTTTTTTGAAAGGATCACTGGTATATTTTCACGTTTTGAAATTTCGCGTAAAATTATCTTTCCGAGAACCATGAACCTTTGAGTTTTTTGTTTTTAATGCGGTGTTGCCGAGGTTTTCGAAAAAACTATGAAAATTTTGGTAGAAACGAGGTTTAACAAACTACACCGCTGGCTAAGTATTACGATCAATTAATAAAACATATTTTACAGTTATGTTGCAAAAGGATGTACTTACACGACACAATTACTAAATATTGATTATATTATACAGGCTGATTTTTACATAAGCGCCAATTTAATACATTTAAAAGTCTGGACGCAGCAAATGCGTTATGGTAGTGAATTTTCATAAACATATTTTTTAATAGCAATAATTTGTGTTTTTTTAAGAAAGCAGGCATCAATTTTGGTTGCCAGTATAAGCTATATAGTAAAAACAATGTGCCATGTTTCATAAAAATAACTTTATTGTGTGAAAATGTACAAAAATTTCCAAAAGTAAACTTAAAGTGTTCCCACAAAAACTCGTTTCTTGGTCAACCTTATAGGTTAATAGCAAATTGAGCTATTCAAATATGAAGCATTTGATCAAAATTCGCTACCATAACGCACTTGCTGCAGCCAGAATTTCTTTTCTTACAAACATGCATTATATTTCGATGGAAAATGCAAAAATGCAATAACATAAGGCGTCTTTGATTAAAAAAATAAGAAAATTTGTATCACCAACGACTTATGGGCCACCCTATGATTGTGGAAATATTTTTTAAGATGTAGCTCAAGACACCCTATAATTAATATATAAAAAATTTTTTCATATCTTGTATAATAACGGATATATTGAGCTTTATTGATTTCTTACGAAAATTCGACAAAAATTATATACCATTAAACGATAAACTCTATAGCTAAGGCTACTGCCAAGCATCAGAGAAAGGGTCTATTTGAAATGAATCTTCTGGAAACATTTTAGTAAAAGAAGGACAATGACGGCTGAAACTAAGACTTCAGAGTTTGTAAAACATTCTTCTTGAGACATTTTCTTTCCATAGCCCGTATTAGATTCAAGTTCTTTGCCTAAATGTTGCCAATTGTTGACGTTTTAAATCGCAACTTTGACATTTTGAGGAAAATCCCAATAAATTTTTATTTAAATGCCTATAACTTTTTTGTCTTTTGATCTACAGAGCTAAATTTTGGTAGGTGGCTTGCGTATAATGATATAAACCCGCGTACCAAATTTGGTTGCCCTTACTTTGTTAATTCCGGAGATATAATTTTTTTTCGAAAGAAAACACAAATTTTTCCGGGAAAACCTGGGCCGATTTTTCTGGCTAACGAACTTGTCCAAAACATTTATAAAAGGAAGGTATTCACCAAATTTAATCAAAATCGGCCCATTATTTTTTGAGTTATCGGTGTGATACACACACACATATATATATATATATATATATATATATATATATATATATATATATATATATATATATATATATAAACATATAAAAATTGAAACTGACCCCGGATATGTGTTCTGGGGGGCCTAATTAGCGCTCATTTTAAGAAATTTTTTGAAAACTCACAAGTCGGGATCTCCTCATTAGTGAATTTTTTTTAAGAAAATTCACTAAAAGGGCATTTTCTAAATTTATTCAATTAAAACAGCCTGTATGTCTGCAAGTCCAAGTTCAGATTTGGCTATGCTATTTTTGTATTATTAATAACCATATTTTTTTGTTCTTTTTGCAAGTTTGCATATAAAAAAGCACACCTCTGGATAGTATATTTACGTGTGTAAGAAATGTTCATATTTTTTTAATTTTTTTTTAGAAAGTTTTATCTCGAAGCGTATTGTCCGTATACGCAAAAAAGGTTTCATAGTTTTAATTTTTGTGTCGAAATTCAGAATACTGGAATACCAAGTGTTATCAAAAGAAAACAGATTTGTCTCGATGGCTTCCGGCAATGCCTATCCATGTCCAACTTAAGCGAGTATACAGATAAATTCGGTGGCATGAACTCGAAGTAGATGAGGATAAAAACACTAAACATGTAATTCAGTTGTCAGAGATGATGGAACGACTCTGCAGGAGACTGGACATGACGGATCATTCTTCATCTGCTCCGTACCCCTGCATGCACCATTATGAAATCTGTACGCAACTTTACCAAATTACCAACACAATTTTATAGCCAACACGAAGTTTTGTAAATGGTCACATACTACCGGTTATTAATCACAAAAGCTTTAAGTAATATTTATTATGATGAAAAAATGCTATACTTAACAGTATTAAATTCAAATTAGAAGTTTACTGGTGCTAAAACTTTTCTAAAGTACAGAAAACTTTAGAATCTATAACAGAGCAGACGATTTTCTGTTAATATTTTATTTAAGAAAAACATGGTTAGATATGCACTGTTACAGGCTGTCCGATTAATTTGCCAAATCAGAATACATTATCCTAAAACAATCTAGGTATAATAGGGAGCTAGGTTTAATACTGTAGAAGGTGTAATTTTAGAATACGCTGGATACTGGTATATTAGAATATATGACCAGACTTCACGGTTAAGACGTTTGACTTTTTAAAACAATTTATTTAATACTTTGGACAATCAATACTTAATTACTTAGTTACAAAAAAATGAATAATATAATATACTAAAAAAAATAATACGATCAACCTACATGTGATCTAATGTCTACGCACTCGGTGTGCTAATGACTAACTCGGAACAAGAATGAACGGTTCTACCTCTGTGATTAGCCTCTTTATAGTCTTCCCTCCAGGCGTGGCACTATTGTCTCTGGATAACAAGGAATCTGCTGATGTTGATTCTCACAGTGATATTCCGTTCTACTTGCACTTTGAACCTGCAAGTTCTTGGCTCCGTTAAGACGGCGGCTGACTCAGCGGTTCTTACCGTGGGAAGGCGACATTGTATTATAATGGGCCATTGTTTGGGCTCCATTTATCTTGCAGGAACAACCATTAACAAGAGGTTCAGCCTTTGATTAAAAAATAAAATGAAACATATATAGGGGAGAGTAAGGCAAAATGACATACTTTCTGGAAGTCGCCAGTAAATTATTACTTCATATACTCCCGATCCTGCTCTGGGGTTATCTAATACTTTATTTACTTGGGAAACACCTGACGGGCTAAACTTATAAAAGATCATCCATACTGTAAAAAACAACAAACATTTAGAAAAAACAACTGTGTCGTTTAGCCATACATGATGAGCAAAGTGACACACTGATTTAATTTGCATCTTCACTTCATATAATTTTCTTTTATCCAAAAGATAATCACTGCAAGCTTCGCACGTAAACCGCTTAGCCTTTCTAGATACACCAGTATAACCAGTATGAGCCCATTGGCCACATTGCCGACGCTGGAGCCATTGCTTATATTTTCGAATGTTGTTTGCTTAGCAGAAGTCTTCATTAATGCACCTTTTAGCTCTAGCTATCTCGCTCAATTTTCTTTTTTCTGTTTTCTTCAGCTTTCTTTTCTTTTACCCCATGTAAAAATGGACTAGCGGTGACAATACTTTGATACGTTTTTCTTCTTTTGACGACGTGATGATGCTCCCGGAGCTGCTTGCGAAACTGATGTCAATTCGTTCAGTAATACTAAGAGATCAGTTTGCTCATTTTCGGAGTGAGCGTTCAAGGGTATGTTACCAGAAGTTGAAGCAATAACATCGCACTATAATGGGTTAGTGTTGCGAATTTTCCCCACTTTCTGATGCCTGCTTGTTTACTGTGTCATCAACATTTCCAGCGATATCAGTAGGAGCGCTCCGTAGATGAAGATGGTCCGGGAAAACATTAGGGTTCAATGGAGAAATTGCGGTTGCTTTAAATCCACGAAGAGCTCTCCCAACGGTGGCCGTTTTATTGTAGGCCTTTGCAAATAATAAAGCCATGTTGACACAGTCCGCCCCAGATGTGCCTTTACTCATGTCGTAACTTCTTGGTCATAGTAAGTTGCTAGAGGTCCAAAAAATGCAACGTCCAGGGGCTGAAGTCGGTGGGGGCAATTAGCTGGAAGACAAAATAATAAGACGTAGTTTTTTATTGCAAATTCTAGAGATTCCAGGTTTTTGTGGTCCGCGTGGCCATCTAAACCGAAGAAGGCCCTATTTCCAAACTTCACGAAGTGTTTAATCCATTTGGAAAGAGGTCTCCCGTCATGTATGCTGATTCGTTGTACAAGCGGAAGGTACCTGGTGGAGCTCCGTCATATAAATTTTGATTGAATTTTTTCCTAGGAAAAATTTATTCTGGTGGAATAAGCTTTCCACCGCTGCTGACACAGGCCCCAACTATGGTATGGACACCTCTTTCAGCACTAATGCGAGCGCCGACCCGCGTCTTAGCTTTTTGAGCAATTCTTTTTTGAGTTCTTTGCGCAGTTTAGTTTCATCCATTTTGAAAATCATTGTGGTTCAATTTGAATTGTATTCAACTTTTGAAATAATTATGCACCTAAGGTCTATTAAAGGCTTGGACTCTTGCAGCTGACGTAGCTTCAGGAACTCTTAAATATATATTTGGATGCCGAGAAATAAAGCCGTGAACCCATTTTATACTAGCCAGTTTTTTATTTGTATTAAATTGGTGCTCATATCCACTGTGCTCAGCTAGTTTGTATGTCAGTTCCCTCAAGTCACGCGTAGTCAGGCCAAAAAGTCCTGATTCTAAGTATCACATGTCTGCAATCAATCTTTGTTCTACCTCAAAACTGAGTGACTTTTTGAAGCTACCTATGCACCTAGTTACACCACGGGCATAAATATGTTTCCCTGAGCGCGCCTTCGCAATGTTGCCTCACGAACATTGGAGGTAGTAGGTGCTTCCTTCCATCCCATTCTCTTATCTTTCACCGCTTATAATGCCTTCTGCATGTAATGAACCTACCAGCATTGTTGAGGCGCTTTTTTCCTGTAACTAGACACCATCTAGAACAAAACAAAACTCGTGATATTTATGTAAGGTAAAATGACACACCCCGTGTGTCGTTTTGTCCGGTTGCGCTCTTAGACACAGGTATGTCAATTGTGAGGTGAGAATGTTTTCGCCGGTCGTCGTGTGTAAAAGTGTGGGAATTCTGAAACAAATAAGACATTCGCTTGCAAGATTGAAATTAAGACATAAATAATTGTTGTTCCTGCTTGAACATCTTGACATCTTCACACGAGCTTGTTCGGCACATGCTGATTCCTCAGTCTCTTGGTGACCTTTCAAATTAGTTTCACAACTAATTCACAACTGCTGATTATTTGAAAACTTTACACAGGAATGACTTCTTCTTCTTCTTTGGGTGCCATCTCCACTAATGGAGGTTAGCGACTACAACAGCAAACTCCTCTCTATCCTTCGCCGCTCTCATCAAGTCCTCAAAGCCCAGACCATATCTTATGTTTCTCAGCCATGACAGCTTCTTTCTGCCTACACTTCTTTTCCCCTCCAGTTTACCTTTAATTATGAGCGGCCCCAATATTTGGGATTGCGCAATAAGTGGCCCAGATATGCTGTCTTCCTTCACTTGACAACCTGGAAAATCTCTCTGTCTCTGTTCACTCTGCGTAAGACCTCTTCATTTCGCACTCTTGCTGTCCATGGTATATTTGGTGTGCGCCGATAGACCCACATCTCGAAAGCTTCCAGTTTATTTATGCTCGTTATTTTTAAGGTCCATGTCTCTACTCCATACAGAAGGACTGACCATATGTAGCATTTTGCTAACCCTAACCTTAGGTTTATGTCGAGATGCGAATCGCAAAGAAGGCTTCGTATTTTTGTAAAGTTGCTTTTGGCTTGTGCAATTCTGGAATTTATTTCTTTTTCTGGGTTTAATTGGCTGTTTATCTAGCATCCCAAGTATTTCTAATGGCTGACTTGCTGTAATATGTTATTATTTATAATGAAGGGTATAGGTACATTCTGTCTCATCTGCATTACCATTATTTTCGTTTTCCTCTCGTTGATCCGCATGCCAAATTCCGAACATGTGTCATTTAGCTGATCTAGAATATTTTCTAAGCCGGTATCCGTATCTGCCATTAATACGGTGTCGTCGGCGTTTATCCGAACGCGATTTACTTTTATTCCTTCGTTAACTTACTGAAGAGCCTTTTTGTACAGAAGCTCGGAATACAGATTAAACAACATGGGTGGCAATACGCATCCCTGTCTTACTCCTTTCCCAATATTTATGCTGTTAGAAGTTTCGCCCTCTATTCGAATTTTGGCCAGTTGGTACGGGTATAAGTTTTTGATTAAAGTTAAGCTCTTGCCATCTAGACCTATATTTCGTAGGGCGCCTATCAATTTCGAATGCTTCACTCGGTCGAAGGCCTTCTCAAAGTCGACAAAACAGAGAAAGATGTCCCTGTGTTGATGGTAACACTTCTGGCACAACACTTGTAGGCTAAACAGCGCTTTTCTTGTCCCCATACCACTCCTAAAACCGAACTGATCATGTCCTATCTCTGCTTCGCATCTTCTAAATAACCTGTTATGTAATATTTTTAATAGTATCTTAAGGGCATGGCTCATAAGACTGATCAGCCTAAAGTCCTCGCATCTGTGGGAGTGTGGTTGTTTTGGCAAGGGTACGAAGATCGATTCATCTGGTATTCTTCCTGTCTCGTAAATTCGACAAGTAAGTCGAAGTTGTTCTCGTTTATCAGTTTCAATATCTCTGGGTCAATTTCATCGGGTCCTGGGCTTTTATTTATTTTAAGCTGTTTAATGGCGACTTCTACTTCGCTCTTCAGAATTGTTGGGCCTTCGTCGTTCTCGACTAAAAGTTCTTCGGTTCTATCTTCTTCGAATAGGTTCTTGATATAACTTTCCCATTTCTTCAATTTAGTGCTCTGTATTAGATGTCCGTTTTTGTCCTCTAGTATATGCTGTGAATGTTTCCTGTCGCTATGCGTAAATTCACTAATTTCTCTGTACATATTGAAAAAATCATGTATGTCCTGTAGTTCCTCTATTACCCTACATCTCTCATTTATCCAGTTCTCTTTTGCTACCTTTATTTTTGTTCTTATTTCACTGTTCAGTCGTTTGTATTCTGATGTATTTCTGTTCTTGTATCGTCTTCGTTCATACATCAATTCTAGTATCTCCGCTGTCATCCAATCCTTCTTTATGTTCCCCTGTGTTCTTGGTAACTGTGTTTCCGTGGTGTTTATCAGTATTTGCTTTATAGGTTTCCATAAGTTGTTTGTATCTGTTGTACTGCTTGCTTGTTGACGGTCTATTTCATATACACTTATTTAACTCTGTAGCAACTATATCTCTAGTTGTTTTATTTCTCAGGCTTTGTGTGTTGGGTTTAGTTTTGGATTCTATTTATTACCTTTAATCTGGGGTGGAAGTTTGCCACAACGGGATTATGATTAGAGTTCGCATCAGCACATGGATATGTTTTTGCGCTTTTGATAGCATTACGGTACCTTTGATTAATCAAGAAACAATCAATTTGATTGCGTACAATTCTGCTAGAGGTATGTTGTGGCGAAGTCCACGTGTAAAGCCTTCGAGCCAGCCCATGTTCTCCCACCAAGTTTGCGAATCGTTCTTTGCCTATTTTGGCATTAAAATCACCTAATACTATGTTGGTGTCCTCTTTCTTTGTCATCTTCAATAGCTGGTCTAGATCTTCGTACCATTCTTCCAGTTCCTCAATTGGCTTATCAGCAGTAGGAGCATATACCTTAATTATATTAATATTTATGGGTGTTCCTCCTATCTGCAACAACATGCATCGATCTGACATCGGCACAAAACTTGAAACTGCTCTGCTCAACTCCGTGCCCAGTATCACACCAACGCCATTATAGTGCTTCGGGTTCTTGTTGCCAAAGTAATATAACGGTTTGCCCATTAGATTGACTAGTCCAGTCCCTGGCCATCTCACCTCGCTTATGCCCAGAATTTGCACTCTCAACCTATTCATCTCCTGGCACACGTTATCTAGTTTTCCAGCCTCGAATAAACTCGTCACATTCCAAGTTGCAACTCGAAACTCCGCCTTGAGTGGTCTGAATTGGTTTGAGTTACTTTCTAACCGTTGATTCCTCCTGGGGATTCTTAGCATCCCCTGACCATCTAAGGTATCTCGGGGACCAGGGGCCATTGTATTTGTTGTACTTGCCATTGTAATATTCTTGGGAAATAATGAGGTAGTTTTCCCTTGCCTTGCTCATCGCTGTGCAGACGCCTTTCTGTGGTTGCCAATCTACCGTCTGTTGTCTAATTCACAACCAATTACGTTTATCTAACTCATGCCTGTGATCAGTTCTGAAGCAGCCAGCTGCCGCTGTTCAGTGCTAGTTTTGGTCCACCCCGAGTTTTTCATTTCCTCGGAACCACCCAAATCTGGGAGGCGTTCCCCTATCCGCCACCTGGGGAGGCGGCCGATGGAGGACTAGCAACCCCACACGGGACGAATGACTTATATTACAATAATTATATAAAACTGAGCGAATTAAAATACATACTTCACTCTTACTTCAATGCCACTTTATTTATATTCTAAAATAAGTGTTATTTTTTTAATCTTTTTAATCTTAACCAATTTAATTATATTTCCAAAACTAATTATGTTGTTATTTTTCGTGATTTGAAATATTTTTATCAAAATTCGCTATCATAAAGGGCTTGCTGCGTCCAGACTTTTTCGCTTGTATACACTCTTAATATGCTTCAGGTAGATTTTGATATATGAAAACTGGAACCCGTGATGAGCACTGATAAGTAAACTTGGAGAACCCAAATCACCACAACACATATTTTAAAGAACTTACGATCGTTTTACTGACAACGTCAGCGCCATCAGAGGATGAAAATTTCTAAAATTAAATCAACAGCGACACTGTATTTATATCGCACCTAGGTAGACGAAGTAATCCGAAGTAAAAATGGTAGTCGGCGACCCACCGTTTGTCTATTGTGTTAATTTTGAACGGACGAGGTTGAAGAACTACTCTAATCTTCTAGTTGACAAATTTATGAGCTTTTATCTAATTTAAGAATAATGGGCTTAAAATGAAAGGTACCGAGATATATATGAGAAAACACACGTTCTTTTTGATCTAAGAATTTCACTGTGTGAATATTGGAGCCCGTGAAGAGCGCCAAAAGACCAATAAGAGCCGCCCACCTTTTTTAAAAAACAAAACGGCTGTTTCCCTCACAATGTTAACTTTAACAAAGGGTAATAATTCAACTAAAATTCTTCATAAAAACAAGTATTTATATTGATTTCTTATTCTACGTAACAAGTATTTATATTGACTTCTTAGATACAAAGAAGACGAAAGGGGATTTTAAAGCCGATAACTAAACGCAGAGCCTAGTATCTGTATAGACCGGCCAAGTTATTGACAACAATTTATTTTTCTGCCAGGCAGATTAGGAGTGGTTAGCTGGTCAAATGCAAAGTGAAAATAAAGCGCTTAAAATTAAAGGTGCCGCACGATTCAATGACGTGACCGTGATATATAAACACTTTCAAAAGCATCAAGCATAGTTTGATGTCTAACCTTTTTGACAAGTTTCAAATTTTCTTTGTCTATGTGGTGATTATTATCCCATATATGTTGTGCCACACATGATTTGTCTACCGTACCCTATCGTAAATGTGCGAGATGTTCACGAAATCTAGTGGCTATGTTCTCTTGGTTTGACCCACGTATTTAAGGTTACAATGTTTGCAACTTATCTCATAAATACCCGACATTTCAGTGGCTTTGTCTTTCGTATTACCCAACAAATTTTTTAAATTACTCTTCGTCGAAAAAGTCAAATGTAAATCGGCTTTCTTAAAAATACTTTCCAAACCCTTTGTGATTCGTGGGTCTTAAGGTAGACACACAAATTTTTTCTCTATTTTATCTTTCTTAAATGTCGTGCATTCAGATATTATTTTCTTTGTTCTGTGTTTATTAACCAATTTGTCCACTAAACCATCCGAATAACCGTTATATCTCGGCACGTTTTTTTATGTACTTTAATTATATATTAAAGGTACTTTTACTTAACGGAAATCTGTTTACCAAGAAATTCTAACTAGCCGTTTTTTGTACAAACGTATGATGTGAGTCGTTGGGAATATAACTAATAGTGGCAGTTTCCTTCCTGTAGACATGGAATTCAAGCGAGCCATTATTTTTATTTTTAATAACTAGTATATCTAGAAAAGAAAGTTTATTCTTGATTTCTGTTTCGTGGTTAAATTATATTGAATCAAATTAACTATTTAGTTTGTCAGTAAATTCTTCAAACATGCATATATTTGTGTCAAACACTGCAAAAGTATCGACGACATAACGAAACCAAACTCTAGGGAAATACCCATTTTTATTTTTTAAATCCGTCTCAAATCTACTCATAAAAATTTGATTAGAAGTAGATTGTGATATAAAGTTGACTGACAATTATGTATTCAAAATCCATAAAATAATTGTTCTCCTGTTAGTGCGTTTTCAAGACAGAGTCACGTTTTTAAATAGTTATTATGGGTGTACCCGAATTCAAACATTTTTTGTTACATGGTGAAAATCCTAAATGTGATAAAAAACTGCTGCGAGAAATTGCTAATTGTATTGAAAAGAAACCACATATTCCGATCAAATTTAATACAGAAAGTCTTTGTATTAGCCCACGTAAAGTAAAATCAACAGCAAATAATTTAAAACAAATGGTTTGCCAGGCATAACTCCACATTAAATATTCAATTTTAATTTATGCGCCTCAATTGTTTGAAAACAACACAAGAATATTAAATCATCTTTTTCATCTAGGTATCATTTCACTCACTAAGCCTGAGAAGTTATAATTGCGAATACATACTTCCCTGTTCCTTCAGAGAAAGCAGATAATTACTACTGCCGGAAAATATAATCCGTTCCTTGGAAATTGAATAACAAGTCTAACAACTAGAATTTAGGAGATTACTCGAATTTAATGTTCCGACAAAATTATTCAAAATTTAGTTAACAAAGAGGCAAAGATCGTTTAAGGGGGTATTGTGTTCATCAAAGAAACAAACATCAAGTTAAGTCTTGAGGGAGATTGACTTGAAACCTGTGTTGTAGCGTGTTTATTTATATCGAATGGTGGTTGCGACTGCCACTTTAACTCACCTAGAGACTTTACAGGCAGGTTAGCAGGCCGTTTCTCTTTATGAGCATGGGGAAGTCGACCGTTTTCCTGCAACACACTATGCTCTGTCGTATTGAATAAAGCCACAGAATACAGCTGTATAGCCTGAGAACACAGAGGGTGCTGCCGGGATAAGCGCTCTACCACATGAAATAATAATGCCCCATTTCAATTATTCTGCAGCTACGTTCGTTATATTCGAATGAGGAAGTTCTAATTTTCTTGTATAAACAAGGAAATGTACATATGGGAATATACTGTACAGATATTATTTCCTGACCCAGGAGCTGCAATGGCATTATAACGATACTACCAGCTGTTATATGACAATACTACTTTAATTGATACATTAGCCTCCTTCGTTAGTTAGATGTTCTCTAAGCTTTGTATATTTGACGAACTAAAAGCGGAATAATGTAATTAAATTCCTAGAAATTCTCAACCAATATGTATCGCCGAGGCATCCAAAATTCTAACAATGCATGTTTCGCTTGAGGTATTTGTTGTATTTCTCGTTATAATATCTCTTTGTAAGTGCATAATACTTGTATGTCTATTTATGAATGAGCAACATATTTCCAGGGAAATAGAAGCCTCGTTACACTGCACATTACAAAACAGATAAAATGTAATAACTCGCAAAATACAGATATATTAGCAGTATACAAGGTTTATAGATTATATGTTTATCTGGTAACTCTCGACCAATCAGAGGTTGGAGCGCGATTACGTCACATGTACTCCCAATTTAAATCTAGTGGAATAATAGTGCATCGAATATTGAAATCAGCCGGCATTTTTATGTTTGTCTTTTAGTGAACTTTCTTTAAACAAAAATTCACTATCAAGGAGATCGCGATTTTTGAAATTTGAAAAAATTTCTTCAAATGAGCGCTATTTGGGACCCCTGGAACCAAAATCCGAGGTCGGTTTCAGACTTTATATGTATATATATATATATATATATATATATATATATATATATATATATATATATATATATATATATATATATATATATATATATATATATATATATGTTTATATATTTATGTGTCACACCGCTAACTCAAAAAATAATGCGCCGATTATGACAAGATTTGGTGAGTACCTTCCTTTCGCAAGTGGCTTGGATAAGTTCGTTAGCCAGGAAAATCTGACTAGTTTTTCCCGGAAAATTTTGCGTTTTCTTTCGGAAAATTTTTATATCTCCGGAAATAACAAAGTTCGGGCAACCATATTGGGTGCGAGGGTTTATATCATAAAAAGAAAAACATGCACCAAAATTTGAATCTCAAAGTTAAAATAAAACAAAGTTATAAGCTTTTAAGTTTTTATTCTTAAAACGTCAAAAAAGTCGCGATTCTAAACGTCAAAATTGACATGTTATAGATAGAGAACTTACATGAACGGCTATGCAGCGTAAGTGTCGTAAAAGAAGTAAAACAGCCTTAAGTTTCAGCTACAATATTCGTCGTTCTTTATTTTATTAAATTATTTGCAGAAAATTAATTTAAAATACACCCTATATGTGATGCTTTGGTAGGAGTTTCAGTTATTTATTTAATTTTAAGGAATCAGATTACGCTTATTATGTAGCGGTTTTTTTTTCAATTGTGCAATGTGGAAGTTTTAATGGAGAAACGGTGTTGGTAAGTAGTTTCTCCTTTCTATGGGCTTCTGCAAGATGAGTTTTTACAGTTTGCAATTGTAGCTCCATTGTAGCATGTTTACCTTGCACAGAACCTCAAATTGACTTTAGGTCTCTTAACTGTATTGTGGAGTTGAGATCACAGCATTTGTCCGATGGTTAATGCATAAAGGGGTTCCTCTAAGCATGTTTCTGATTTTTTTTTTCAAAAAACGAACAGTACGCTAATCTGCTAATTTACCTATAAATGTTATTAATATTAAAAAAATGGAAACAACGCTCGTGCCTGGAATAAAGTTCTCTTCGTCATTTTAACTTTAAATTAAATTTCCTTCTCCCGTTTCGCATCCGTTCAACACATTGGGCACAGAAAATATAGGAATTAACTTAAAATTATCATTTATAATTGAACGAAAATTGAATTGAAATTGAACAATTTGTTCTAGGTATGCAACGAAACAATTCACACAAAATATAATAATTTCTAGATTCTAAAACCTACTGTGACGCTATAATAAAACAACGTCAAATGAATCGAAAACCATTTCTGGTTAAGGGGTGGAAAAATGTTTTTACAGTAAAATAAGCTTTTGTACTCCAAAAAACAACAAGAGTCTTATAAGGCGTAATACAATAGTGCATGATAGTCCAGGGCAACAGTACATGTCATATTCAATTGACAAATTATTTTGATAAATGTCAGATCTACTTTCAAAGTGACATGTAATTAAGTATTTTGTTTTCTGACATTTGTAATACAAATAATGTAGACATGCTCTTCTTCTTACAATCATAATTATTTTTGGCCATCACAATTTTACTCATAGAGTTGGATACAATTTTAGTGACTTTTGAATTTTGAAAAGATTTCTTTAAATGAGCGCGAAGTAGGCCTCATAGAACCCATTTCCGGGTTAGTTTCAGTTTTTATCTGTTTTCATATATACAGGGTGACGCATTTCTAGGGTAAAGCTCAAAATATCCACTATTTTACAAGATGTGATAAAAAAATTTATATGTTAATTATACGATGTCTGGAGCTGCATCTTATAAAATTATTTTTACAATCACAGGTGGCCCATAAGTCGCTGCTGATGCAATTTTTTTCCTAATCGAACACGCCTTATAGTATTACATTTTTTTCATTTTCCATCGAAAGATAATGCATGTTTGTAAGATAATAAATTCGGAATCAGCAACTGCGTTATGGTAGCGATTTTTCATAAAATGTTTCTTTCGATAGCTTAATTTACCATTTACCTAAGGTGCTTTGGCCAGGAAACCAGTTTTTTTTTGGCAAATTTTAGGACTATTTTCGAGAGATTTTTGTATATTGTCAAACAATAAAGTTATTTTGATGAAATATGGTACATTGTTGCTCCTATATAGGTTACACTGGTAACCAAATTTGATGCAAGCTTTTTAAAAATATATATATATTTCCTATTAAAAACATTTTTATGAAAATTCAATACTATAACGCCCTTGCTGCGTCCAAAGATGTTTAAAATTGTGTTCTTTTTGAACTACTAACTAGATTGAATATTTAATAACAAGTTAAAATCAAGATATTTTTCATATAGTAACAGAAAGTATTGAAGTTTTATGATATTAATAGTTTTCAAATTAATGAATTCAATTAATTGGGTTACCTTGAAAAGGATCAAAAAACTTTATTACTATTTATAAAATCATCAACTCACAATGCCTCAAATTGGACAGAATGTTTTTCTTCTACACCACAACCTTGGTTTTTGATCTTTTTGATAGTTTACTTATTTTACAAGCTATGCGTCATTTAATAACATGCAACTAATTACATTAAGTCAATTATTTAACCTTATAATATTTAGGTACGTATGTATTTTTACACATAAAATATAGTAGATTTCTAATTTTACAATCAATTCCGAAGCACAAAACTCAGACTTATATTATCTTATATTTCATTTTAAAATAATAGAAAGTTGTGCTAGCCCAATAAGTAAATTAATAATATATAATAACACTTGTTAGATTTTCAGATGAGCGCACGCAGGACTTTTAGAATTTTTTTTCTGAAGCGTGCTTAGAACCCACTTTGGATGCATAAACCAGAAGGAAAATTTCTTGCACAAAGACCCCTAAAAATTACGAGACCAGGAGTGAATAGGGGTGATGGGTGGGGAGGAAGAAACAAAAATGCGAAAAAAGCTTAACCGGATCTATATAAGCTGCCTTCTATTCTATTTTGCAGCTACACCTCCCTAAAATCATTTTTACCCCGCACAGAGTCCCTATTCGCCTTAGCTCCAATAACTCTCTTGGGGGTTGTTTCAAAGAAATTTTTCTTGTGGCTTATGCATTGACGGTGGCTGTTTGCATGCAGTAGGTGAAAGAAAACCCCCGTCGCCGTCCCATCCTCGCCGCGTCCTTCTCCGAAGACGGGGGTGGGTCCTCTTTCCCGTCTGCATACCTACAACCACCCTCAATGCATAAATCACAAGAAAATTTTCTTGGGTACGGGACCTGATCTGTGCGGGATAAACAAGATTTTAAGAAGGTGTTGCTGCAAAATGGGAGCAGCGTATATATAGGTACGGCTAAGCTGTTTTTTTTTCCGCATTTTTCGTATATACTTCATTTTTATCTTCTTCCCCGCCAAGCCCCCCTATCCACTTCTGGTTTTTGTGGGTAGTTTACACGAAATTTTTCTTGTGATTTATGAATACAAGGGGGTTCTGAGCATATTTCTTATTTTTTTAATAAAAACCCTCCGTAAGCTTATCTGCAAATTTACCAAATACTTTTATTTGTACTTCTCTTTAAAAAAGGACAGTTTATCTCCACTTTTCATTGCTTTTTTTGAACTATTTTTGCACATAAACACTACAAACAACTCCACCAGCCATCTAATCAGATATTTGAGTCAAGTTATTTATTGACTTCTTGTTTTAAGTATATATAACTTTTTTTTCTTCATTAAACACGTATCTAGATTTATGAAGGTGTAGCTACAAAATGAGAGCAGCGTATATATAGGTACGGCTAGGCTGGTTTTCTTTTTTCGCATTTTTCGTTTATACTTCCTTTTTATCTTCTTCCCCGCCAAGCCCCCCTATCCACCAGCTAATCTCTATACCTTATATACTTCACAAATAAGAACAAACCTCGAATACTGCTCCCACATCTGAGGTGCTGCTGCCGCTTCTACACTCGCTATTCTGGACTCCATTCAGAATAGAGCTATACGTCTCATCAGTGACCTTACCCTCACCCAAAGGCTGCCATCGCTTGCCCACCGACGTGCCGTTGGTGACCTCTCTCTCTTTTATAGATATCTGCATGGGCACTGCTCAGAGGAGCTTTCTTCCGTAGTTCCTCCACCTGCTGCCCCCAACAGATCTACCAGGGGAACAGAGCAAATGCACCCTTTTACTGTCCAGGTCACCAGACATAAAACATCTTGTTATGCCGGCTCTTTTGTCCCGAGGACTTCCAAGTTGTGGAATTCCTTGCCGGCATATGTTTTTCCTTCTCCCCGAACCTCCAAACCTTCACGTCCAGAATTAACAAGCTGCCTCTTTCCTCCTTGTCGACACCCACGGTACGATAGTATTCAGGCTGTAAGCCCTCGTGGTGTGTTGTTTAAATTAAAAAATATATGATGGGTCACCGATAACACCGTTCATTCACTGTGTAGTTATGTTTACAACACAAGACCTCAAAAAATTAGATATTGTCTTTAAGACAATAGTTTCGATTTAACTGCTATTTCATACAAAATAAACATTAAAATAAATCCGTAACTGATCGTATTCAAAAATTTTTGAGCAAACTTACACAATAATAAATAAATAAATGTTATTTAAAACACCAAAACGCAATCTGAAACTATAGGTGTTTTTCGCATTTGGAATACACATGACGTATTACCCTCCTTCCGCGTCTCTCTCCCCTCAGACTTACCAGACAACCTATCTAATCTAGGAACCTTGAGCAGTATGTATGATTTATGAAAATTCCTTTGTTAAAAAGATATGGGTATTATTTTATGTGTTTTGTACCATAGCTTCCGAATCAGGCTTTTGTTTATAATAATAGTTAGAAGCTGTCACTATCGGAGCCGGCAAATTTTGGGACACCCAAAAAAGACAAGTGCAATGATTTATGGTTAAATTATCTTAAGGTAATAAAATACTTATAATTAGTTTCCCAATAGGGACGATATGTTCTTCAAACGTCATGGCAGCCACATTTATAAGTGTAGAAATAGCACTAGCTGTCATTCGTGTTTAGTATAGTTTGACAATTCATCATGACAAAATACACGCTTCAACAACGTCTGGTTATCATCCCAAAATTTTATAAATATAAACGTTCTTCGGTTGAAACTCAGCGTGATCTTCGTGAAGATTTTGGTTCACATAATCGTCCTTCTGTGCTGGTGCTATTAGTCGGATCGTTGAAAAATTCGGAACCACTTCACACAATACCAGAACACCAATAAAACAACGAAACGTAAGAAACCAAGATAATATTGACGTTGTAAGTGCCAGTGTTAGAGGAAATGCAAATAGGTAGATTTATCGACGTACTCAAGAACCTGGCTTTTCAAGGCTGACAACTTGGCGTATTTTGAGAAAATATTTGAATTTGAAAGATTATGTCGACTCAAAAACTGAAGCCACTTGGACATGACGCTTGTGTGTTTGCTGATTGGGCTCTACAGCAACTGTACACTGCTTTTTTCAAAAAACTGATTTGTTCAGATGAAACTCATTTCTGGTAAACAGCTCTGCAAAGAAACAAAATTGTGGTTTTTTGTGTAAAAATAATTTAGATTCCTTAGAAGCCGACTGCAACTGCTGAGTTCGGACTAGGAGGACGGTGGTTCGAGACTCACCGGAGAAGATGATTTTCCAATCACTTCTATCGTCGAGATCGAGCTAAGGTGAAGGGTAGGTTAGTTTAGATGAGCAGAAAGGGCCAGTGATGACCTAATTGCCAGTAAGCATCTTGCCTTTTTTGCCTTCAGAAAAAGTTACTCTTTGGTGTGGTTTATGACTTGGTGGCATCATCGGGCCTTATATGTTTTTAAAGATACAAATGGAGATGCAGTTGCAGTGAATGGTAAGCATTATCGATCAATGTTAACAGGTTTTTTGTGGCCAAAATTGTACAAGATTTAGTTGTAAAGCATGTCTATCCAACAAGATGGCACAACTTCGCATTGTGCCAATGCTACTAGGAAGTTATTGAGAGAAAAGTTTGGTGACTGTATTTGAATGTGTTATTTCAAGATATAATTGTCATAAGTTGTACTTTGAAATAAAAAAAGTATTTCTTTTATCTCAAATATTTTGAATTTTTTTGAAATCACATCGCCCTTAAATCTTTTACTTACTCCAAACGTTCAATTTATTTTGAAAACACATTTTGGGGAGGTTATGTAATATTCGTTCAAACACTAGTATAAAAAGTTTGGACGCAGCAAGTTGGTTATGGTAGCGATTTTGGCAATATATATATATATATATATATATATATATATATATATATATATATATATATATATATATATATATATATATATATATCTGTTCTACAAAAAAGAGTCGCTATGCCAACGATATATCGCAGAATGTGCGCTTTTCGGCTTCGTATGTCGGTGTGGTAGCCTGAGGAATGTCATCCCAGGCTTTTGGAATTTAGTGACGAAAGTCAACTAGGATATTTGGTGGTTTCGGTAAATTACCCAGTCGATTGAAAATGTTGTTCGATTGGTGACAAGTCTAGGTGAGAAGGCGAGAAGGCCATGGAAGCAGGGTCACGTTATTTTCTTGTAAGAATCTTGTAGTAACCCTTGCTGTATGATTAGGTGCGTTGTCTTGTTGGCAAAAGGTTAAATTGATTCTTGTAGGATGACAGTGTCACAGGCTATTTCGTATTTAATCATACGCATTCAAATTTCTGTCAAAAAAGATAAAGGTGACCTGCTACCGTATCTTATCGCACCCCGTGCCATCACTTACCTTGTAAGGACCACATCAAATTCTAAGTTTCTGCGTTCTTCACGTAATGTTATTACTCTTCTGCAACCATCGTGGACCCAAAGACAAAATCGGGCCTCGTCAGACAACACAACACGATACCATTCACCATCCCAATTTGATCTGCCGTTACACCACTCAATCCGAGCAGCAGTATGTCGAGGTATCAGTGGGAGACATAAAATGGTATATACGAGCAAAGCGCGAAAGCTCGTATTCTGCGATATATCGTTGCCATGGACTCTTTGTTGTAAAACTTCCAACCAAGAATTTCCAATAGACCGTTTTGTTGCCTTGCAAATTTGCAATCCTCAAATGACGATTTTCCCGTGCTAAAGTTGCTCGAGGTTGTCCGGATCCATGACGATGGTTATTAATTCCTGCTTCAGATCATCTGGACCAAGACTGTAACACTGTTGACACACTGAAAATCTGTCTGATTGAAAAACTTGCTTCCCGCATACCAACAATACACTCCCTTTCGAAATCACTTGAACGGTAATTATTCCTAAAACGCGCCTAGGCATATTGACTTAATAAATTCAGCTACAAAATATTGCTTTAAATTGAAGGAAACTCAAGTTAGACGAGATAATTTTTTGAGAAAACAAAATTAAAAGAGTGTACATTTGCTAAATTTTTCTGGCCATATTGCTCTATGATAAGAAATGGGGATTTTTAATCAGAGACAAAACAGGTTAGTATGAAAAATTTCATTGCAATGGGTCGAGTCTTAATGGGTATTTGGATTTTTTTAAAAGTCAGTATATATGCAATATAGAATAGCTCAAAACAACATCTTCAGTTTTGTCACGGTTCTAGAGTTTTACAGTAGTTTTTACGTCCACAATACAGCAATAACCAAGCTGTGGGAAAATCTAATAGTCTAAGCAACTACTCCCCGGGCTAATATTACGACTCGCGTTGATTAACATCCCTCGCTAAACACCATCACTTCAGCCCCACCGGTACTTGCGGTACGATGGGTAGCAGGAGACAGACCGGTATGCCTATGTTAAAGCTTTTCAGTATGCCACAATTAGGCTCCATCCAGTTGTCTTTAAGGCAGGCATTGTCACAATACACGATGGACAATACCGCAAATCGCCATCTCTGGTTTTGTGATGGTTCTAGGCTTTTACGACAGCTTCCACGTACATACAGTGCAGCGAGAAGAGAGCTGTGATACAACGCCCGTCGTGGTATTATCCAGGGGTGTAGTTGTTTTCGCTCGCTAGTTTCGTCCCACAGCTTTCTCAATAAATAATGGAGGATTTTAAACTCAGTACGTGTATTCCTTAAGGTGACTTTGGTATCTTCGTTTGGCAGCAAAATTTTAGCTTTTTTTTTTCGTGAAAGTTTGGGGTTTCTCTTCTGAATATTTGTGTCTGTTTAAAAAGAGCAAACTTACTGTAACTAAATTTGGTAAGACAGCTGCATCTATAAATCGTATACCTGCCAAAATTTAGATCCCCGCGTTGAAAGAAAAAAGTATCACGCTTTTAAAGAACAAAACATGAAATTGCACTGGAGGTCAAAAAAGGGGGGAAATCCAAAATTATACATGTGGTAAACAAAGTCTATTAAATACTACAGGCAAAGTTTCTTTGGCGCAAAAGGGTAAAAAATGCTAAAAGTTTACTTTGAAAACTTTATACCTTTTTGTTTTAGAAACGCAGTGGCGATTTAAACGTCAAAATTGATGGTTTTAAACAAAACTCTGAAACTAACGCGGATGAAGAACAAATATTGAAAAAAGTGTATCTTGCAAGGTCTGCAATTTTTGATTCAACAGCTATTATTGTTCCTTATCTGACTAAAATATTTGCAGAAAATTAATTTCTTTGGTGTTTTGACAATAATTTAAATTATCGTTTGTGATTTGAAACTTCGAAACAATCCGTCTGTTTAGTCAATAAAACAATGAACCGATAAACTACATAACCAGTAGTAAAAGTTCAGACGCAGCAAGTGCGTAATGGTTTCGCTTCTTCATACACTTTTTTTTACTTCATTTTCTATTAATCTAAAATATTCAATTTTGGCAAGTGACAAAAGTCATTATAAAAGCAAGATACGTAACCAATTTCGTCAAATCAGCTCAAATGTTTTGAGATACATTTTTTTGTCAAAAAACTTCTATTTTTCGGGATTTTGGTTTCAATGATCTTAAAACAAATTCACTACCATAAGGTGCTTCCTGCTTCTAACCTTCTTATATCAATTGGTTTTGATGGGATGTTGTATAATAAGCCAAGTCTTCTGCTATCTGCCTGATGCTAATGCGTCGCTCATGCAGCACAAGATCATGGACTTCTTCAACATGTTTTCGTGTAGTGACTTTTACAGGGGACTACTGACATGTTTATATTCGCTAGAAGACTTACAACATTTGAGTGCTTGATGACAATATGTACATACATTATAAAATGCGACAGTTCAACCCAAATTTTCTGCAAACTTTATCGATTTGAGTAGGCTCATCCTCTTTTCTGGAGGCACTTAATCACGGCTATCTGCTCAACACTATTGATTTTCAACTGTGCAATCACTTTTTTTTCAATCCGTGATAATTAATTAATTCATTGTTGTTGCCATTACCTGGTGAAACTGGTCCATACTATGTACAGATTTGGAGACTACTTCTGTTGGTTTTCGTTTTTGTAAATCAAAGACGTAGCCGGCGTGTAACCTAACTGGGCAAGTGGCTCTCCTGAATTCTAGATGTTCTAGGATGTTCTTCAACGTTTGTGTGTGCGAGTGATGGAATGGTTTTAAATTGAAATCTATCAACCACGGACTTTCTTCAACGTTTCTGCAACCGGTTTTGCTGCTTGACAGCATCCTCAGACAGAATAAAATTGCATTAACACGAAATCATGACAACTACAAATAAAGGCCTGTTGCTATGTTATGATATTTTGATCAAAAAATTCTCTAAAGAAAAAAATAAAACAAAACAAAAATAACGGATGACGCGTTCAAAATGTCTATGTCAATATCTAACATAAAGGTAGTTAAGAATTTTTATGAACTAACACAAAAATTAAATAACTTATTCCTACAAATAGTAAATCAGTCTCGTTTGATGTTTGTAGCATGTACTCTAAGATGCCTCCTAGAGAATGTTTACCTCTATTAGAAAACGTTTTACTAGAAAACAACGTAAATGTCATAAAAAGACAAGAAATAATGGATCCTTTTAACGAATGTATCACATAAAACTATTTGAAATTTAATGATAATTTATATGCAAAAAGAAAGCCTGCCTATGGGTAGACCGTTACACAAATATTAAGTTTACTTTAGAAGAAGGAGCGAATAGTTGTATAATTTTTTAGACTTAACGATTGGAAAGTTAGAAAATAATACATTTGACTTTTCAATATATAGGAAACCAAGTTACACTGACACAACCATAAACCATACCATACGATTCATGTCACCTTTTTCCACAAAAGCTGTCAGCTTATCATTCTATGATACATCGTATATTTTCAATGCCTACGTTCCAAAATAATGTTGAAAAATAAATTTTAATAATTTAGCAAATTGCATTTAATATTGGCTACCATGTTAAAATAATAGATAATTGATAGAGAGAAAAGAACACAAATTAGCCTTTAATTCAATTTATCCAAAGATGAGAGACTAAAAGGACAACATGTATGTTTCGATAACTTATTTTGGACCCCAAGTGAGTGGTGAACGTGTCGCCACCTAGTTCGGAACCAAGTACTATGTTGTCACGCCCGCTCCAAATAACACAGAGTGTTAAAAATAGAGACGGTATACAACTAACTAACAATTAAAAAAATTGTTAGCCCTGGCCCATTTCTACCCCAATATAGGGACAAAGTATGTAAGACTAGATGCATTCTCGCAACAATTAGAACCGTAGACCGGTTTCGCTCTCATTAGAGCTCTTCAGTACGGCATACTAATTGTAGCAAAAATGCACCAAAAATAACACGGCTATCGTATAGCCAGTCTTAAAACACTAAGTGAGTGGTGAACGTGTCGCCACCTAGTTTGTAACCAAGTACTATGTTGTTACGCCCGCTCCAAATAACACAGAGTGTTAAAAATAGAGACGGTATACAACTAACTAACAATTTAAAAAATTGTTAGCCCTGGCCCATTTCTACCCCAATATAGGGACAAAGTATGTAAGACTAGATGCATTCTCGCAACAATTAGAACCGTAGACCGGTTTCGCTCTCATTAGAGCTCTTCAGTACGGCATACTAATTGTAGCAAAAATGCACCAAAAATAACACGGCTATCGTATAGCCAGTCTTAAAACACTAAGTGAGTGGTGAACGTGTCGCCATCTAGTTCGGAACCAAGTAGTATGTTGTCACGTCCGCTCCAAATAACACACAGTGTTAAAAATAGAGACGGTATACAACTAACTAACAATTTAAAAAATTGTTAGCCCTGGCCCATTTCTACCCCAATATATGGACAAAGTATGTAAGACTAGATGCATTCTCGCAACAATTAGAACCGTAGACCGGTTTCGCTCTCATTAGAGCTCTTCAGTACGGCATACTAATTGTAGCAAAAATGCACCAAAAATAACACGGCTATCGTATATCCCGTCTTAAAACACTAAGTGAGTGGTGAACGTGTCGCCACCTAGTTCGGAACCAAGTACTATGTTGTCACGCCCGCTCCAAATAACACAGAGTGTTAAAAATAGAGACGGTATACAACTAACTAACACTTTAAAAAATTGTTAGCCCTGGCCCATTTCTACCCCAATATAGGGACAAAGTATGTAAGACTAGATGCATTCTCGCCGTGTTATTTTTGGTGCATTTTTGCTACAATTAGTATGCCGTACTGAAGAGCTCTAATGAGAGCGAAATCGGTCTACGGTTCTAATTGTTGCGAGAATGCATCTAGTCTTACTTATTTTGGACCCATTTCACAAAATATTTATAAAATTTCAGATACCTGTACTAATACAAAGGTATATTTGGAATCTTACAACACGACGCGTGAGTTGTTATTTAACGCGATAAGTACACTTGGAGAACCCAAATCACCACAATACATATTTCAAAGACCTGACGATCGTTTCGCTAACCAAGCTCACTCTAGCGTTTGTTTTGTGGATACACTAGGAAATAACGACGCCACGTCAAATGATATCAAAATCTCACCTTCCAGTAATTTAACATCTTTAATTTTATCAATAAAATCAAGAGAATTTAGCACGGAACAACTGTTCTGTTTAATAGGTAGGCTTTTAAACTCGATTGACAACTTTTGCCAAATTATGTGTTGGAGAATCTATAGCCGAAATAATAGGCCTCATTGATTTTCCCGGTTTATGAATTTTTGGAAGACAATATTTTTTGGGGACTTTAGGATTAGAAACTTGTAAGCGTCTTCCTAAATCTTTTGTTATGAGATTTGGACATTTTTTTAAACTGTTTTTTACTTCGTTAATCATTTTTGGTAACGGATTTTTATCTAGTTTTCTATACGGCCCTGACTGTATTGCATTACTCACTCGCTCTTTATAAGCACTTTTGTCCATTATCACTACTTTATTGCCCTTATCCGCCTTTATATAAAACAATCCTTTCTCGCAATCGTTTAACTGTTTTTGCCCCCAACTTTCGGCGGCAGATTTCGCGCCAACGAGGGCATATTAAGAAAATTTGTTCTCGAGAATGTTATCTCTTGTTTCTACAGTATCAGATGACGTAGTTTTTAAAAAGACCGTAGTGTGAACATTTTCTCCCACAACTCTAGGTGGCAGATTTCACCGCTAACGAGTGAATAGCAAAAACAATTTTTCTCGAAAATATTATCTCTTGTTCCTATAGTATCGGAAAAATTGATTTTTACAGACACTGTAACGTAAAAGTTGCGCTCCCAGCAATTGGTGGCTGATTTCACCAACGACAAGAAATTGTTTTCGAGACAACGTTATCTCCTATTGCTGCAGGATCGGGAAAGTTTTTTAAAACACACTACTCAGTATAATTTTTGTGCCTGGCGTCTGGGTGCAGCTTTCTTTACCAAGAGTTTAATAACAGAAATGTTTTGAAGAAATATAACAAGCTAGAAATGTACAATATTTTAAAAGAACACAATACACTGCACCAAGAACTAAAAGCTAAAATGCGTTAAAAATAACCCCATAAGTCGAGCAAGAATTAGCGATAACTCAAAAAATGGGTGCCGCCCGCAAATTTCCTTGTCATTTTCGTGATCCGCACACTGAATTACGTGTGTATAGAAAATTTCAGGAAACGAGCATATGGCAGGAAAGTAAACTTTTACCAAATATTAAATCACCCCGTTACAAAATCCAAAGTTACCACCCACCCCTCAAAATAAAGAGGGTGGGTAAATATTAAAGATATGTTTATATATATATATATATATATATATATATATATATATATATATATATATATATATATATATATATATATATATATATATCTTCCTATTACTTCACCAAAATTTCACCAAAAAAATTTAACCGTTTTCGAGATATCCCCTTGTAACACATTGCAAAACTCACCCCTTACCCCGTAGAGTACCTGTAAATAGGTCACAGGGAGCGCATAAGGATTTAGCCTCCAATTTAAATTAAAGAGAACATTTATTTGAAAGGGAAAAAATAAAGTTATATCAACAAAACTCAAGACTGCAACAAAAACCATTACGCATAAGAGAGCAGTTGCCCCAAGCAAACTGTCAGTTAGTGTTGAAATATTTATTGACATAACTCACCTTGTGTTACGTAGCGTTTTGAATTACATATCTAGCATACATGGCAAACTCAGATAATTGACAGGCGTTTTATCTCTGAGAACTTCTTTTATCTCTTTCTCTTTGATGTATGAGTTTGAAACTGCATCTGAGAAGTTAGCATGCCGCAAATGACCTAGAGCCACGGCAACAAGCATAATGTAGCTTGATACTAGTGTGTGTCATGCAGGCTCGAACATCAAAGCTATATCCTGGAATTTCATGATAGACTGAGAATCTGCATAAGGGCCAGGCACTCATGGAAACATGGATATCAGCACTACTGTCAAGGACTTGTTTTTTCCAGAAAGCATTACATTTTAGCGCAAACTAAGCTGCATACTTATATTAATATTCTGTTTCCTTTTTTAACCCAAATTTCATTAAAAATTGTTATTTTAACACAATTTGGTACATATAATGCTTTTATAAGGATTTTATTATGTGGTAAAATGTAGGCTTTTATTCCGTCATCTCCAATTCATTAACTATTGTTGCCATTACTTGATGAAACCGTTCCATACTATTTACAGAGGAGAAACTATTTCTCTGTCTTAACAAAGGTTTGTTGTCATCTCTTTTACCGCTTTTTTCTGTTTGATAGCATCATCAGACTGGAAAAAATTGAATTCATTTCTCCATTTATAAATTCATGAAAACAAAAAATAAAAATCTGTTGCTACGTTGTGATGTTTGTTAAAAAAATTCTTTAAAAATAAAAAGGTTTACCTCAAATTCGTGCCTTGCACACATTTTAGACAAATTGAATAAAGTAATAATTTCAACATAAATTTAAGAACTTATCAAACACATTTTTAAGGTCACAGTGAAAGAATTGAAATAACCCAATCGCATTATAACCCAACTTAATTAATTTTAGATTTTATATTTGGACAACTCCAAGTAAAGCGAGGTGACAGCAAATGCTTTAGAATTGGTGCGGATCGTTCATTGCAGGAGGTGTTATACAAGACTTTAGTTCGGCCAAAAAAGATAGAATCTGTAGGTATTATCTTTTACAGGCCGAGGTGAGTAACCTCTAGAATCGGACTAGGAGGTCGCGAGTTCGAGTCCCGTATTCAGACAGTCGGTCTTTTTTTCTCGAATGTGAAAAGGCCGTCTTTTGATGAGTTATGGGTGGTGTCCTTTGTCTATGCGTGTATGTAAGCTCCCCCCGCACAAGTCAAAGACTTCTGGGTGCGTAGTTTGTCTACTGTGGTGTTATTATGTTATATTATTATATTATATTACAGTTCTTGTCCCATTCAAGAACTATTAAGGGACTAAATTTACCAGCTCCCACTCTGAATGGAACACAGATACAATTTTCTAACAAAGTTAAATACTTAGGGATCTTCTTAGACGAAAAAATGATCTGGAACACAGACTTGGAAAAAACACTTTCGGGAGATACAATGGCAATCTGGACATGCCGTAGATTCGTAGGACAGACATGTGAGCTGAATCCCAGGATGGTATGCTCGCTATACCAGACGGCGGTCAAACCCATGGTCACATATGCATCTATAGTATGCTGTCCGGAAACGAAACAACCCTCAACACTAAGTACGTCGCAAAAATGACAGAGGCTGATTTGTCTTGGAATAACGGGAGCTATGGCATAATGCCCCTCAGCTGCAATAGAGGCAATGCTGCATCTTACTCCACAGCACATATGCGTGAAGAGGGAACCAGCAATAAGCGCCTCAAGACTATTTTAGGCAGACAAGTGCAAACCAGGAGGCTTGGTTGGCCACCTGAAAATCCTAGAAATCATTACTCCAATGAGTCGCAGACCAAATGTCAGCCAAACTGAACTTCAAAATTCCATTCGACGTGGTCATAAACGACCGCCAAACATGGGACAGAGACAGTGCAAGGCTGCAAGTGCAAGTTCGTACAAGTAAGACTCAAAAATAGTTAACTCTGCATCCTTTCAGGCAGTCAGGCAGTACCAAAGACTCTGAAATATTTTAAATCTGAGCTAAAGTGACCTGAGCATGCAAAAAAATCCTTGAAGCAACTGCCTGCGAACAAGAAAGTAGCCTCGATGTGGGTACCACGGCATCATGTTATCGAAGGAAACGAAAAAGCAGATAGCCTTGCAAAAAGGGCAGCAACAGCACCATTCTCTGATCCAGAGCCCGAAGGTGGAGTAACAAAAAGCCACGTAAGAAACGAAGTTGATACTTGGGTGACGGACCAAATGCGGTCCTACTGGAGGAAAACGCCAGGCTTATCGCAGTCAAAACGGCCTATCATCATACATATCAAGAGAAGTCTGAACTGTTTCTTGGATTGAACAGGAACGATCTGGAAATAATCACAGGACTTTTTACGGGACACTCCCCAGTAAGGTATCGCTTATCCAGATGGACAAGGCGGACAGTGAAAACTACAGATACTGCGCTGAAGCAGCAGAAAGAACAGAACACTTGCTATGCTACTACATGGCTTAGTTTACCACAGGAAATAGATAAAATAGCCTCCAAGTAAACAGTGGACTACATAAAGACACTAAACTTTTTGTGCGACTATGGGGGAAAACAGTCATACACAAAAGACGCATTCAGATCGCAGCGCTAAGCAGCCAAAGGCCTATTATACGATCCATTAAACAACCTGTAATCTACAGGCTCTCGGAGTTTATTTGGAGACGGAGGAGTATTTAAAATGACGAAACAAAATATTGTGACCGAATATGTTAGCCAATACCTTGAGGCATCACAAAAAATGGTTTTTTTAAAAGCAGACACATTAATCAGGAATTTTAATGCTCTACTTCAGTGGTCTATTGTTCTCCAGTAGGGGACTTAGATGTTCTTGTTCAAAAACTGGAACAAAAATTGATTAACTTTCAAGACACTTATGAATAAGCCATCTGGATAAGTTTAGTATTCCATTATGATCTCCTTCGTGAGGTGCCTGAACTAGTTAAATATGATAGTCGTAATTGTTGTTCATGTAATACTCTTAAAACATATTGATGAAATATTTGACCCACAATTGCACTTACTCGCCTGGAACTTCTTCTGTGATTATTTTCAACTAAATTTAAGATGGGTTCCTCTCTATCAAAAGCCCTACTTCGTACAATATTATTGTTCTGAGCCTTCATTCTACCACTTCCACGTAAACTGCAATCAACTCAGTAAAATGTGCGTCTACCGGGTTAACGTCAATTAGGACATTTTTGCAAACAAATACGTTTTGTCTTTTAACCATTTACCTCAGCTTGATCCAATCATAAACGCATATCAGCCAACTCTTCAAAAGTAAAATTGTTCATGTTTCTCAATCTTAGTTTGCAACAAAAACTTATTAAAATATTTATTCTGACGCTTCGTTGAAACGAATTGTCATCTCCAAAATGCAAAGCCTGCTATTGAATGTTATTTTCGATATTTCATTGTAAACGTGCTGAAAACTGCGATTACATATCTCGAAAACCCAATCTCTTATTAGTGAATTTTCTTTAAAAGAAATTCACTAATGAGGAGATCGCGACTTTTGAATTTTAAAAAAATTTCTTCAAATGAGCGGTATTTAGGACCCCTGGAACCCAAATCCCAAGTCAGTTTCAGACTTTATATGTTTATATATATATATATATATATATATATATATATATATATATATATATATATATATATATATATATATATATATATATATGTGTGTGTGTGTGTGTGTGTGTGTGTCACACCAATAACTCAAAAAATAATAGACCGATTGTGATGAAATTTGGTGAATACATTCCTTTCGCGAGTCGCTTGGCCAAGTTCGTTAGTCAAGGAAATCGGACTAGTTTTTCATGGAAAATTATGTGTTTACTTTCGGAAAATTTTTATATCTCCGGAAATAACAAAGCTGTGGTTACTAAATTTGGCACGCTGGTTTATGCCATAAAAATTAAGCCATGTACCAAAATTTGGATCCCTGCGTTAAAAGCAAAAGAAGTTATAAGCATTATAGTTTTTCTTCTTGAAACGTCAAAATGTCATATTCAAAACGTCAAAATTGACATGTTCTAAATAAAGAACTTGAAACTAACATTACGGGCGATGTAACAGACATTTTGTAAGAAGTGTGTTCTATAAAACCTTAAGTTTCAGCTTCAGCCACCATTATCCTTCATTTTACTTAAATATTTGCAGAAAATGAATTTCAAATAGACTCTTTTCTTGATGCTTTAGCTCTGGTTTCAACTATAGGGTACATGAAGAAAAACTTTGTACCTACCCTTTGTTAAGCACATTGCGCGCACAAAGCAGTGTGAGATTTGGCATAGTGAAAGTGCATATAAACAAGGAGAGCAGAAAGATAAAATGTATGTATAATATGTGATTAATAGATTAAACCTTGCTTTCTTCTAATTAGACGAGCGTCTCGCGACAGTAAAAACTTTGATGGGTTTTTTTGTGTTTTAACGAAATAAAAGACCTTCCTAACTGTGCTGTGTACACACAATCCTCCCAACTGACCTTCCTGACCCTGCCCTTACATCAGTTTGCCTAATCAAAAGCTAAAAGGAGTTAAAAGGGAAAGGAAAAGTTCATTATGCTCATATAACCTTGATATATGGCAGTGTTGATTGTCCTCCTTTTAGCTTTTAATTCGGCAAACTGATGTCAGATCAGGTCAGAAAAGTCAGTTGGTATGATTTTGTGTAACATCACGTTAGAGAGGTCTTTTATTACGTTAAAGCAACAAAAGCAACAAAAAACTCATCAAAGTTTGTACTGTCGCGAGACGCTCGTCTAATTTGACAGTAGGATTGATTCCCAGTGTGACGGGTAATATATTCGTCAATGTAAAACACATATTATTCTATGGTCGAAAATATGTATGTATACGGATGGGTTCATAAGTTCATACTGAATATTATACTTCAGTTTTAGTAAATGTTCTTAAAAAAGGAGATTCCGACTTTTGAATTTCAAAAAAAAATTCTTCAAATAAGCGCTAATCAGGCCCCCTAAGACACATATCCGGGGTCAGTTTAAACTTTAATATGTTTATATATATATATATATATATATATATATATATATATATATATATATATATATATATATATATATATATATATATATATATATATATATGTGTATATATATATATATATATATATATATATATATATATATATATATATATATATATATATATATATAGATTTATCACACCGATAACTCAAAAAATAATAGGCCGATCTTGATCAAATTTGGTGACTATCTTCCTTTTGCAAGTGGCTTGGATCAATTCGTTAGCCAGGAAAATAGGTCCCAGTTTTCCCGGAAAATTTTATGTTTTATTTCTAAAAAAATTCTATCTCCGGAAATAACAAAGTGGTACACGGGTTTATATAATTATAGGTAAATTACCTACCAAACTTTAGCTCTGTAGGTCAAAAGGCAAAAATGCATTGCATTATAAAGTGTCAATCATGGACCAAAATTTAGGTCTCTAAGCTTAAAGACAAAGTTATGGGCAGTTAAAGAAAAAAAATTTGGAGTTTTCCTTAAAACTTCAAAGTCGCAATTTGAAACGTCAAAATTGGCAATGTTTAGACAAAGAACGTGAAACAAATGCGGATTGTGGAAAGATAATGTTGCAAAAAGAGTGTTCTGCTAACCCTAAGTTTCAGCTTCAACCTTTATTGAAAATTCATTTCAAATAGACCCTTTCTCTGATGCTTTGGCTGTCGGTTTAGTTAAGTTGATGCTTTCGCTGTAGGTTTAGTAAAATTTATGGTTTAACGGTTTATAATTTTTAGCAATTTTTCGTAGAACAAATTCGTTAATGCATTTTTGCATTTTTTATCAATATATGATGCATGTTTGTGAGAAAAAATGGACACAGTAAGTGAGTTTTGGTAGCGAATTTTCATTAAATCCTTCAAATTTCATAATCCAATTTGCTATTAACGTAAGGTTTGTGGGCTAGGAAACCAACATTTAAGTTTAGTTTTGGAAAATTTGTGTACATTTTCAAATGATGCCTGCTCGCAGTTGCTATTAAAAAGATTTTTATGAAAATTCACTTCCATAACGCACTTGCTGCGTCCAGACTTTTAAAATTTTACAAAAGATCTTTTTTTAGACAAAAGACCATCATTTAAAAAAATAATACAGGCGATTTCAAAATCGCCGATTTGTTTTTTTTTATAAAAATATTACGTCTACTGCCACTGGTTACTTTATCTTTTTTGCAATACAACTAAATCGTACCCCCTAACGACATCTGCCAGACCTGGTTATTAAAAAAATTCAAATTTTTTTAGAACTCTTTCCAGGGCCGTACCTTTGGAAATATACCCCACCGACCAAAAGTTTATTAAGACAATGTCCACCATTTACTATAGCCATTACCGTAGTAGACTTTACGACATGTAATAACGGACCAGCCTGTAGATATTCTGAATTTGTGTTCCAAGGACAGTCTCAAAACGATGCAACCTAAAACTTATTTCTGCTTCTTGCAAAAACCTGCATCGGACGAAAGAAAATCAAGAGGCTAATTTTCATCAAAAATAAATGTTGATTTACAAAATAAATTGTTGTAAGCAAAAAACAGTGGCTTACAATTTTATTTTAAAGATACTCATTGCAAATTCCGCACGTACGGAGCTGGCAGAAATTGAAGAAAAAATCGTTGTACATTAGAAAATGCCTCTTAGAACATAAAAGGTTTACACCGAGTTTCACTATGATATCCAGAGCAGTATCAAATTTATTATAAATAGGAGAATTGCTTTTTCAAACTTAACAGTCTGTATTTCAAACGTGTTGGACCTCAATATATGTGATCTTTTTTTCTTAAGATGACCTCAACTGTTCACCTTGATTTTGACGCATGATTTTAGAAACGCTCTGTATAACTAAAATGTCAGATTGTCGTCTTTGACATTTATCTAGATACTCCTAATACCTACTGAGCAAGGTAATATTGCACTAACCTTGCAGAATATTTTCCAAAGAAAGTGTAAGTTTGATAGATTACTTACAGAAAGCCTCCTACAAGTTTGCTGCAAACAGCAAATCTTAATGGAGGATGTAAACCTTGAACCACGTCGAAAAATGTATTTTCAGCATGGTAGTGCTCCTCCACATTTTTAACTAGACGTAAAACAATACTTAAACCACTGGTTAGGAAACCGATGGATCGGTCGAGGAGGGAACATTCGATGGCCAGCAAGTCGCCCGACTTAACCTCAATTAACTTTTTTCTCGGGGGATATGTGAAGCAAAAAGTATATAAAGAATTGCCCACAACTGCGGATGATATGAAAAATCGTATACAATCGGTTTTAGAAGTATTAGCCCCCTAATGTTGAACAGAGTCAAAAAAATTTTGAACGACGACTCCCAATTTGCACTCAGGAAAAGAAAAACATTTTTGAACATGTTTTATGAGTTTTAATAGATTTGTGAACCTAATGTTTGATTTCTTAATGCTTTTATCTATTACCATAAAATAAGAGGTCTACTATGCACAAAGAAAAAATTTGAACCGCTGTACCTCCTTTTGTATTTAGTTTAACTTGTTAACAAATTGTATCATAAAAAATCTAAGTAAATGTTGCAAAATCAAAATTATTAGTTAATTAGTAATTGGCTAGTTAGTAGGCGAGGCACATCCAAAACCGACATGATTAATTAAATAAGTGACAAAATAAGGGTATTTTCTGATAACACCTAGGATAACTTTAAAAAGAGTCGATGTGAGTATTGGCAAAGCTTAATAAAATTAATACAGGAGAAAATAAGGTACCCGATAGCGATATAAAATATAGTCTGTTCTATTTGAATTCGAAAAAGTCTTCGAATCTCGTTGTGGTTCATACTGTATATGATTTCCAATTTGACGGATACTTCTCGGTATGAAAATAAAATAAACCACATTTCGAAAGTATATCGCCATAAAAAATAATTGGTTACGTTAGTTCTTGGGAGATACCAGGTGATCAATACATGTCTAATCAGAGAAACAAATGGTCGTATCTTTAAAAGTACCCTGTATAAAGGGCTGAAACTTCACTTAGCTAATGTATGAAGCGAGGAGAATCCAAATCTGCAATTAGATATATATTACATTACATTACATTACAATCCATTACATTACATTACATTACATTACATTATATATTACATTACATATTATTATGTATGCCATTTAGGTAGTATATCCAGCAATTAAGGTTGCTTAGGTTTGCTTTAAAATGCTTCATATTTTAAGAGCATTACTTATTCTTTAATGGGTCTGTTCAAATTATGGATTTTCTGTAAAATAACTTGAGTAAATATTCTTTTCATCGACCAAATAAATCTGAAATAATTCGCCAGCCAGACAGCCTTACGTAACGCTTCAATTTACAGGCAGAAGAAACAGTCATAAACGTTTAAGTAAGTAAGTCTTGGCCATAAAAAATTCATACCGTCAGTAATTAATTTTTTTAATGCGTAAATTTTATTTTAAACAGAGGAAAAAAAACTATAGTTTTTGAGGGGATAAAAGCCTGGACGCAGCAAGTGCGTTATGGCAGTGAATTTTCATAGAAATGGTCTGGCACAAAATATTTTATTATAACTTTTTTTTCTTGTAACATAGAAAATTAAATTTTGGTGTACAGTTTACTTTTTATATTGTAAACCTACCTACCAAATTTGGTTATCATAGATTTTATATTTTTTGAGTTAAAATTTTTTTTCGAATGAAAACTCAAAATTTTCCCAGAAAACCTCGTCAGAGCCTTTATAAGTACCGACAGTCACTGTTTACATTCAGAAACATTCACCTAAAATAAAGCGAAATTATGACTACAAAGAATTCTTCTTCTGAAGCTTTTGCTGACGCGCGCGTTAGCGCACGCAAGCACGCACACACACGGACGCACTACAAAGAATGAATACAAATAATATGTAACACTATACACATTAGTTTGAAGCACCAATAAATTCTTTCACTTTGGTTTTTTGTTTTATAATCTTCACTTTAATCTTGTTAACGCCAACACCTTAATATCATTGGGTAGAAAATTGAGGTATTCGAAATTCTACTTTGTTTTCCTCTTTTTGTGCAACAGTATTTTTTATTCATGCCTGCACCTGGTATTGATGTTGTGAGCTTCACTATTCAGTGGATATTTTGAATACATATACTGAAGAATAAATATGGCTGGAAGGGTAAATATCCCATTGGTCTTGACCACATACGGGCAGCTTTTTTTTGGGCCTAGGTTACACATCCTTATTGCTTTTTTTGCATGATAAACACGTGTTCCGCTGCTGATGAGTTACCCCATATGAGTGTTCCATACGATAGCATACAGTGACAATGTGCAAAATAAGCAATTCTGGCAGCTTGATGGGTACTGTACTGTTTCACTGTTTTTATGGTGTAGATTGCTCTGGATAAGCATCGTGCTTCCATAGGTTATTCATGCCATTTAACGTTTTGAAATGAATTGGTCTGACTAGGTAAGACACATCCACTGCTTCTAAGGACATAAGAAAGTTCGTATTTAGCAATTACGTTTTCTTTTTCGTTAAGTAGATTTCATAAAAAGAAAGAAAAATATAAATAGGAGCAGCCATCTTAGAATAATTCACCAACTAACATACCAAAATTTAATTATGCAACAGAAAAGTGACTGATTTTATTGAATTCATACATGTATTTAGTATATAGCTGTTTTGGGATTATTAAATATATATAAAAAAATTGCTATTAATTTACCCTTCTAAAAGAAAAAATGCAATTAAAATTATTTGAGAAGCACACATTGGTGCGCAGTTTTCTCTCATTTTCATAATCTACGACCAGAAAAACACGGGTATGCGAAATGTCATTGAAACCGGCCTGGTTTAAAAAAACAGTCAACGTTCACTTCTACTTGCACTATGTAAAAAACGTAACTTTGCAATTTACTAATTTAGGTACCTTAGCTTAGATATATTTGTCTATATGATTCATGTTTCGTTATCCAAACTTCAGGGAACGAATTACTTAATTACCCAAAATTCAAGCAATTTACGCTACAGTAAGATTGTTCAATCTTTAAAAGTTCCAAAAAAGTAAATAGACTCAGTTCAAATAACATTTTATGATGATGAAGTCATAATAAAAAATTTGAAGGATTTAATGAAAATTTGCTACCAAAACGCACTCACTGCGTCCAGATTTTTTTCTTACAAATGCATCATATTTCGATAAAAAATGCTAAAATGCAGTAACGAATTTTTTCTACGAAAATTAGCTAAAAATTATAGACCGATAAACCATAAACTTCACTAAACCTACAGCGAAAGCATCAACTTAACTAAACCGACAGCCAAATCATCGGAGAAAGGGTCTACTTGAAATGAATGTTCTGTAAATATTTTAGTAAGATAAAGGACAATGACGGTTGAATCTGAAACTTAAGGGTTCGCAGAACACTCTCTTGCATCATTTTCTTTTCACAATCCGTATTTGTTTCACGTTCTTTGCGTAAACATTGCCAATTTTGACGTTTTAAATTGCGAGTTTGACGTTTTGAGGAAAACTCCAAAATTTGTTTCTTTAGCTGCCCATAACTTTTTTGTCCTTAAACTTAGAGACCTAAATTTTGGTGCATCGTTCACTCTTTATAATACAAATACGCGTACCACATTTGGTTGCCCTCACTTAGTTATTTCCGGAGATATGATTTTTTGTTAGAAAGAAAACACAAAATTTTCCGGGAAAACCTTGTCCGATTTTTCTGGCTAACGAACATATCCAAGCCACTTGCAAAGGGAACGTAGTCACCAAATTTGATCCAAATCGGTCTTTTATTTTTTGAGTTATCGGTACGATATATATATATATATATATATATATATATATATATATATATATATATATATATATATATATATATATATATATATATATATATATAAACACGGATCTCCCCATTAGTGAATTTTTTAAAGAAAATTCCCTAAAAAAGAAAATTTGAATCACCAACGACTTATGGGCCACTCTGTAATTGTAGAAATATTTTTTTAAGATGTAGCTGAAGACACCCTATAATTAATGTATACAATTTTTTTCCGTACCTTGCATAATAACGGATATATTGGGCTTTAAAGATTTTTTACGAAAATTTGACAAAAATGATATACCATTAACCGATAAACTCTATAGCCAACACTACTGCCAAAGTATCAGAGAAAGGGTCTATTTGAAATGAATTTTCTGGGAATATTTTAGTAAAATGAAAGACAATGACGATTGAAACTAAGACTTCAGGCTTTGTAAAACATTCTTCTTGAGACGTTTTTCATTCCATAGCTCATATTATTTTCAGGTTCATTTCCTAAATATTACCAATTTTGACGTTTAAACTTTGACGTTTTGAGGAAAATCAATTTTTTTTTAAATGCCCGTAACTTTTTTGTCCTTTAACCTACAGAGCTAAATTTTGGTAGGTAACTTACCTATAATGATATAAACGTGCGCCCTTACTTTGTTAATTCCGGAGATATAAATTTTTTTCGATTTTTTTCGAAAAAAAAACACAAAATTTTCTGGGAAAACCTCGGCGGATTTTCCTGACTAACGAACTTATCCAAGCCACTCGCGAAAGAAAGGTACCATTATTTTTTTAGTTATAGGTGTGACACATAAATATATAAATATATATATATATATATATATATATATATATATATATATATATATATATATATATATATATATATATATAACATATAAAGTCTGAAACCGACCTCGGATTTGGGTTCCAGGGGTCCTAAATAGCGCTCATTTGAAAAAAAAATTTTCAAAATTCAAAGGTCGAGATCTCCTCATTAGTGAGTTTTTTTTAAATAAAATTCACTAAAAAAAGAGAATTTGTATCACCAGCGACTTATGGGTCAGCCTGTGATTATAGAAATATTTTTCAAGGTGCAGCTCAAGACACCCTATAATTAACGTATACAATTTTTTTTGTATCTTGTATAATAACGGATAAATTGAGCTTTTTGATTTACGAAAATTCGACAAAAATTATATACCATTGAACGATAAACTCCATAGCTAAGGCTACTGCCAAGCATCAGAGAAAGGGTCTATTTTAAATGAATTTTCTGGAAATATTTTAGTAAAATGAAGGACAATGACAGTTAAAACTAAGACTTCATGGTTTGTAAAACATTTTTCTTGAGACATTTTCTTTCCATAGCCCGTATTAGATTCAAGTTCTTTGCCTAAATGTTCCCAATTTTGACGTTTTAAATCGCAACTTTGACGTTTTGAGGAAAACCCCAATTAATTTTTAATTAAATGCCTATAACTTTTTTGTCTTTTGACCTACAGAGCTATTTTGGTAGGTAACTTACATATAATGATAGAAACCCGCATACCAAATTTGATGCCCCTACTTTGTTAATTCGGGAGATATAAATTTTTTTCGAAAGAAAACACAAAATTTTCCAGGAAAACCTAGGCCGATTTTCCTGGCTAACGAATTTATCCAAGCCATTTGCAAAAGGAAGGTACTCACCAAATTTAATCAAAATCGGCCCATTCTTTTTTGAGTTATCGGTGTGATACATACATATATTGATATATATATATATATATATATATATATATATATATATATATATATATATATATATATATATATATATATATACGTACGAATGAAAGGCTAGAGTGTGCACGTGTTGCGATCGCTCCTGCAATTTTTGCAAAAATAGACTCAATAAAGTGACTAGTATTGAAGTGTATTGTGCACAAGTGTTCTAGAAGTAAAGTAGTGTCTATTGGTGGTGTTACCTACAAGAATGGCGTTTACGAAACGGCAATTAGAACAAATTAATGAATTGATTGAGAGTTGTGTGTCGAAAACTCTAAAAGAAAACTACACGCTCATGAAAGAAATCACGTCTTCTGCCGTGAAGGAAGCTTTACTTGAGATGGAGGAAAGATTGAAAAAGCAAGAAACTCAGTTGAAATGTATATCTGAAGAAAACAAAAAATTGATAAAAAGACTTGATGTATTGGAACAACACAATAAGAGAAAAAATATAAGAATTTTCAATATACCAGCTGAAATCAATGAAAACATTTTAAATAAAGTCGTAGAATTTTTCAACAAAGATATGAATGTAAACATATCTGAAAACAACATTCGCACCTGCTACCGTTTAAAAAACCGGAATAATCAGAAACCTCCGATTTTGGTATCTTTCACAGACATTGAATATAAACATCGAATAATAAGAAACACAGCTATATTAAAAGACAGGGGAATTTTCGTGGCAGAGGACTTGACTTACAGTAATCTTAATCTTCTAAGCAAGGCTAAGGAAGTATATGGCAGAAACAAGGCCTGGAGTTGGAACGGCAACGTATATGTTAATACTGGTAATAAACAGAAGCTCCGTATTGCATCACTGGATGATCTACCTAATCCAAATATTTGAAGTTAAGAAGTTTGATAGCTGCAATTTTCAATCTGTTATATCTAGTTTGCTTTGTTGAACAAAAGTTTGGTTGTGTTTTATATATTATGCAGGTTGCTGTCGCGGGCTGCACTCGAATTTCTTTTTATTTTTGATAACTTATCACACTTTATCGTTTCCTTTTTACAAGTAAAGTAAAACTCTTGCTTGCCTTCTTATCGCTTTTAGTTATTGTATTTATATCTACCTAATATTTATTATCTTTACTGTCTATATAATTTTTAAAATATGAATAAAAAAGAATTTAATAAATATAGTTTTGCGCATATAAATGTAAGATCTTTACTCTCTGATTTTGCAGCTTTTAGGATTTTAATTGAAGAAAATAATTTTGATATTGTGGCTGTGTCCGAGACCTGGCTAACTTCTAATGTTACAGATGAGGCTATACAAATAAAGGGCTACAATATTGTGAGAAAAGATAGGTTAAGTGGCCGCGGTGGTGGAGTCTTGTGCTACGTAAGTAACAAATTAAACTGTCTTATAGTTTCAACTAGCGTGAATTCTGATGCCTTTGAATATCTCACTCTGTCAATTAAAATTAATGATGAAAGCTTTTTGATCTGTTGTTTGTACAGACCTCCAGATCGGAATCTGCTTAGTGCGCTGGATGGCTTTGATGAGCTTCTTTCTTTAATAGTTCCTGCATATGATCATATTGTTTTACTATCAGATTTTAATATTGATCTACTAAAAAACAGCACAGCTGTTCTGAAATTTTACGAAACTCTTCACTCGTACGACCTGCTACAACTCATATCAAAGCCGACTAGACTCACGCAAAATTCACAGTCTCTTCTTGACATAGTTATAGTTGATAAATCGCTAGGTGTATTAGAAGCTGATACAGTCGATACTCATGATATCTCTGATCATTGTCTTGTATATTGCATATTATCTTTGGCTAAAGCAGAATCATTAAAAAGACAGTATCATACCTTTAGAAGTTACAAAAATTTTAATATTAATCAATTCAAAAGTGATTTGTGTGCTGTAGACTGGATGCATTATTATAGATTAAACAGCGCTGAAGATAAAGCAGCATCACTTACTAATGTTTTGAATAAACTTTTCGATACGCATGCCCCTATCGTTACGGTACGAATAACGAAAAAGCCGGCTCCATGGCTAACGGATAATATCAGGAATATTATGAAACAGCGTGATAAAGCTTATAATAGGTTCAAAGATAGTCGCGATCCCATTGATTGGCAAAATTATAAACTAATTAGAAACCGAACTACAAATGCCATAAAAAAAGAAAAACTTGCATTTGCGGAGCGTATGCTGTCTGAAAGTAAAAATAATAGGACGGCCTGGTCTTTGGCTAATAGATTTGGCATTATTACAAAAAAAGACAATATGTTACCATCACATTTGAGTGACGCAAACAAAATAAATCAATACCTCACGTCTATTAACAGTAGTAAGGCTGATATTAGCGAATTAAAAACATATTACAATAGTAATATTTACAAAAATGCAAATAACTTCCATTTTAAACTTGTCAATGAGACAGATATTATGAGGCATATAGCCTCAATAAAAACAAGAGCTAAAGGCTTTGATGGTGTGAGTGTCGACATGATTCACCTATGTCTCCCGGAAATTCTCCCTCAGCTGCTTCATCTTGTAAACTTTTGTATTGAGACAAAGTGCTTTCCCAAAGTTTGGAAAGTTGCAAAGGTTTTCATGTTTCCAAAAGGAAATAATCCAACTGAGTTTAATCATTTAAGACCTATAAGCATTTTCCCAGTTCTTTCAAAGTTATTGGAGAAAGTGATGTCCGAGCAGATAACTGCTTACCTTGGGGACAACAACATCTTGCCAAATGTACAGTCCGGATTTGTTAGGGGCAGGTCCACCACAACAGCATTAGCAAATATTAATGATGACATCCTCACAGCTAACGATAAAAATCAAGTTACAGCTTTGGTATTGCTAGACTACAGTAAAGCTTTTGATACGATCAGTCATGAACTATTGTGCTCGAAGTTACAATATATTGGTTTCAATCATGACGCCGTTCAGTTTATAGAAAGTTACTTTTCAGATAGGGCACAGAGGGTTGTCTGCGGGTCGGATGTATCGGATTCTTTGAGTTTATTAAAGGGGGTTCCACAAGGCTCTATCTTGGGTCCCCTTTTATTCAATATTTATACGTTTGATTTTCAAGAACAAATTATCTCGAGTAAAATACACTTCTATGCCGATGATACCCAGCTTTACAAATCCTTTCCTGTCGAAAATGCCTTAGACGCTATAACAAGTTTAAATGCAGACCTTGATAGGTTAGTCAGGACAGCAAAGAAGCATGATCTTGCGATAAATGTCAATAAGTGTTGCGTACTTTATTTTGGCAGGAAAGTCAGTAGGAATAGGGTTTGTTCTCAAAATATTGATATTTTGATAGATGGGAGTCGCTTGGAAGCAAAACAATCTGCAAGGAATCTTGGTCTCATAATAGATAACAATTTAAAATTTTCTGATCACGTCACTAATCTTCGTAGAGCTAGCTTTGGCCTATTGAAATCTTTTTATAGCCACCGAAATTGCCTTCCAGTGAAAGTAAAAGCTCTCTTGGTAAACTCGATGATTCTCTCGCGCTTTAACCATGCTGATGTTGTGTATGGACCTGCCCTTGACAGTTGGGATCGGCAAAGAATAGAAAAGGTTCAGAAGTCATGTTTACGGTTCATCTTTAATCTAAAAAGAACAGATCGTGTTTCCTATAAGTTAAAAGAACTAAATTGGCTGAATATGAAGAATCGCTGGAAAGTACATCTTCTTTGCTTGACTCACAAGATTGTCCTCGGGGCGGGGCCTGATTACCTACATCAGAAGCTCTGTTTTCGGAGACAAATACATTCGCTCAATACAAGACTCGATCACTTGTTTGCCATACCTAAATATTATACGAGCCAATATCGGGGGTCTTTTTCCTATGTTGCACCACATCTGTATAATAAAATACCTTTTAAACATACTTTATGTTCTCTGCCAGGGTTTCGGAGATATGTTACAGATTTTTATAAAAATAGTCAGTTTGCGTAGTGTAGTTATAATAAATCATATTCATATTTAGGAATTCCTTTCTTTCAGCTAAATTTAAGGCGCACAATTGTCAATGTTTTGTTGTTATATTGTTTTGTTGTTTTGGATACTAAGGCATTTATGATTTGTTTATTTTATAATTTGTTTATTTTGTAAATCCTACATTTTAAGTTATCTTTTAAGGGTTAAGTGGAAGAAAATTGTAAAATTAACTTCGCCCTAATAAAGACCTCTTATTATTATTATTATTATTATTATATATATATATATATATATATATATATATATATATATATATATATATATATATATATACATATACATATATAAACATATAAAAATTGAAACTGATCCCGGATATGTGTTCTGGAGGGCCTAATTAGCGCTCATTTGAAGAAATTTTTTCAAAATCCAAAGTCGGGATGTCCTCATTAGTAAATTTTTTTTAAAGAAAATTCACTAAAACAATAATCCGCCATTAATGTTAATGAGGCGGGCGCGTTAACGGTTCGCGGTTGGCGTTGGCGTTGCTATCCCAGTAAACACATGTTCGTTAATTAAACGTTTAAAAGGAAACTGCTACCTTACGTTTAATTTTGGTAAAAATGTCGCCCGAATAAACATATAATTAAACAAATATAAAAACGTTTTTATACATGTATGTTTTAACGTTTAAATATACGTTTTTCTTACATGTTTATTAACAAGGATTTTACAACGTTAATTCAACCATCATCTGTAATGGAGAATATACGTTTATAATTACCGTTTATCAACGGGAATTTGTAACGTTAAACTATTTGCCGTTAATAACGTAAAATATAGATTTTTTATACATGTTTATTAACTAGGGTTTTGCAACGTTGATTTAACCATCATCTGTCATGAAGAATATACGTTTATAATTAATGTTTATCAACGGGATCTGTCACGTTAATCTGCTTGTATTAACGACGTATAATAAACGTTTTAATTACAACTAATACATACCTACCAAATGATAGTTTTTCAACCCAGCTGACAGCAGAAGATGAGTACGATAATTTTTTTGACGATGGCAACTTATAGGACAAACGATCATTGGGTGTAGAAGTGTAAAACTGGACCTCATTGCGGTGTAGATACTTACTTTAAGTGCTCATTGCTCATCAAAACTTCTAAATTCGCTACTCTGTCAAATTTTATAAACCTACCATTGACAAATTATTATTTATGTTTATAATTTTAAATGGGCTTTATAAAAATGGATTAGATCACAACAAGTCAACTGTCAAATAAAAATAACTTTATTTAAAAAACAAAAATATATTTAAAAAACTTACATTTCATTATCAAAAAACTAAAATAATTGATACCACATTCTAAAAATATAACAAGCTTCTTCAATCATAGCGTCTTAATCATGAAATAAATATATTTCTTAAATTATTTGTCAACTTCTCAACCCAAAAAAAAAGTATTGCTCCATTAGTTTTTTGCTCTGGACCTTTTCGAAGTAGCTAATTTCAACCAATCCTTAACAGCACAAAAGATTGCTCTGTCGCCTTTTTCACGTTGGGAAAAATTTAGCTTTGCAGCATCTAAAATTATAAACTACTAAATAGAAATAAATAGGTCATAAAATTGTGATTACCATATACTACTGCCATTATTCTCGTGGGTTCCAATGAAATTATATATATATATATATATATATATATATATATATATATATATATATATATATATATATATATATATATATAAAAGTGTACATGTATCGTGCACATTAAATTAAACTGGGGAAAATAAACAAATACATCAGAATTTATAAATGCTAAACCCGTAGCTAACCATTAGTACTCTCATTCGAAAGTTTGATTCACGAACAATCAAAATAGAGGAAAAAAGGTGTATTCATAAACGTTAGATATACGTCTAATGCCTCAATAAAATTAAACTTGAAAATATGAGAAAGCAACCAACATGGCCGATTTTAAACACGCCGGCTAAACTCATAAGTCCCAATTATTTATTCTACCTAATAACGCTCTATAGCAATCAAAGTACAAGAAATGTGATTAACTTCGACAACGTTTGAAGACAATTATTACATATTGTGATACAGCTTACCTTAATATAAGACATAAAACTTGACACTTTGAACTGTACCTATTTCCAAAACAATCGCTACAGGATGATAATCATTCTTTGTAAATATGTATAAAACAATTATAAATTATAGAACAGACCACCATTCACCTAACATACAAGTGCCACGTACTGAATATAATATTTAATAAAATTTAATTCCAAGCACCACGTTACACACTGTACGCCATCACTTTACCTGTTCTGTATTTTATTTCTATTTCTATTTCTTGTTCATTCTCGTTCAGCATGCGCACAAACACTTACTAATTTACAAGGACAAATATGTTTTATGTATTACACAGTGGAATGCAAAAGAGAAAATAGGTAGCTCCTTTTAAAACATACACGCATTGTCGAATACCTCTCAGATTGATTATGTGACAAAATTTTTTAAAAAGCCAGGAAAAATGTAACCTATATAACTATAGGTACATAATATAATGTATCACATAATATCTCACCCTAAAATAATATCTAGTAAGATACGTATATTTTATGTATAAATCACTACTTAATGTATATTTTTATAGGCGAAGCTTGTTGAAACTACGTCTAAATATTATGTTTAAAAACACTTAATTAATAACGTCTTTTACAACGATAAATTGTTAAGTAATTTGCTTTTTAACAAAAATTAGAAAAATAGTGGTTTTAAATATATCGTTTATATCACATAAAATATCTTTCGCTTAAAAAATGTCTGGTAATATACGTATATTTTATGTATGAATCCCTACTTCGTGCATGAGTTTCATAGGCCAACTGTGATGAAACAACCTTTAAATATTATGTTTAAAAACACTTAATTAATAAGTTCTTTTACAATGACAAATTGTTTCGTTACTTTTTTTTTACAAAAATTAGGAAAACAGTTGTTTTAAACATAACGTTTATATCACATAAATATCTCTCACTTATAAAATGTCTAATAAAATACGTGTATTTTATGTATGAATCCTAACTTCATGTATGTTTTTGGTAGGCGAACTGTGTTGAAACAACGTTTAAATATTATACCCTTCATCAATAAAGTCATTACAACGAGAAAATGTTTACCTAATTTTTTCACAAAAATTAGGTAAATACCTGTTTTACATATAACGTTTATACCACACAAAATATCTTTCGTTTATAAAATGTTTAATAAAATACATATATTCAACGTATTAATCTCAACTAAACGTAGTTTTTTGATAGGCGAAATGTGTTTAAATAACGTTTAAATATCATGTCTAAAAACTCTTCATAATTAACGTCTTTACAACGAAGAAATGGTAACGTTGCTTTTTTAGCCTAGAATTAAACGTTAATTTTTATAACCGATAACGTTTTTTCAACGGTCTTTACGTAAAATAGACGTTTATTAAACGCACGTGTGTTTATTGGGATGCTGAGTGCTATGCTAAAAGTTTACAAATTAAATCAAACTTTCAGAAACATTACAAGTAACTTTACGCGAGCTTACAAATGAAGAAACGCAAGCTGACAAAGGGTATATTACATTTGAAGGTTATCTTAAAGTTTCATTACTAAGTTTGCATTGGTTTTTGGGCTGTAAACATTTAGAAATGTGGCAAACCTAACTTGTTTAATGGTGAATTATATAACGTTGTTTTAAGCATTTCTAAGTTGCTATGCTTAGTGGGTAGGCCGTCACCGAAATTCACCCTGTGTATTAAAAACAGGATATCAATAATCTTGAGATCGACAATTCTCGTGAGACTTTTCAGGTTAGGTTGTTTAAATTCATATTGCGTTTCAGTTATGAAATTCTTCTCACACCGTGCACTGTTATAAAAATTGAATAATCTTCGTATAGTTTTTAAGCTGTCTTTGAAAACTGTAAGAATGGCGCAGCTTGAGGCATTTTTCAGGATGCTCGTTAAGAGTCTTTTGCAACCATTATTTATCATGAGCGGGTTTGTGCACCCAGAATGTTTGCGAGGCACTCTCAATTAATCAGAATTAGACACATGTATTTACCGTAATCTTTTAGCTGAATAGGTCTGAGGCGGGACTAAGTGAGACTGTTGAATAAACTTTTCAAACATCTTCGACACAAGAACGCAACGTAGGGCTTTAAACTATTCAGCGGCAGCCACGAACTCTAAAACTTGATGATCAATATTGATGGAAGGAAGTGATCTGCAAAATGGTCGGCCCGCACGAATAAACACACACACACACACACACACACACAAACTCTCGCGCACATACATACACAAACAGACATACATGTAGACTCGTAAATAAATAAATAAAAATCTAGGAGTGGTATGCAAAGTGCAAAATAAATTTCGGTTTCGGGATTTGGGTTTAGTTTATATATTTTAAAAGTATGCACACTGAAAAGTAAATACATGAAAAATTCAAGCTGAATACAAAGCCAAGTAGCAACGAAGCAAGTGCGGGATGGTAGATAATTTTCTGTGAGGAGATCGCGACTTTATTGAAAACATGTTTTCAAACGAGCGCGAAGTAAGCTCTCTAGAACACATAATACAGGCAATAGAGAATTTGTTTCTACATTAAACTACAGGAGTTTTTTTTTTGATAGATAGGTTCAGAATTACGTACTGAATGTAAAAACACAAAATCCTTACAAATTAAGAGGGCGGAAGTGCCGCCATTTTGAGACAAACTGTTTCGGCCTTTATCTCCGTAACCGTGCACTTCAGGCCAAAAATGGTTAAAATCTTTATTGTAGATAATTGCATTTTTCATCTTTTTTGTTAAATAATATTTTTTATATCACTCACCGTTAACAACTTATACGACTATTAGCATTCATTTATTGACTGACCTGACCTGACCTGACCTGACCCGCCCGAAAAAAAAATTCAACTGTACGCTAATTATGCCCCCTAGAACATATATCCGGGGTCAGTTGCATTATATATATATATATATATATATATATATATATATATATATATATATATATATATATATATATATATATATATATATATATATATATATATGTACCATACCGATAAGTCAAAAAATAATGGGCCAATTTTGAGAATACCTTCCTCTTACAAGTGGCTTGTATAAGTTCGTTAGCCAGGAAAATCGGCCCAGGTTTTCCTGGAAAATTTTGTGTTTCCTTTCGAAAAAAAATCATATCTCCGGAAATAACAAAGTAGGGGCAACCAAATTTGGTACGCCAGTTTACATGATAATAGGTAAATTATCTACCAAAATTTAGTTTTGTAGGTTAAAATACAAAAACGTTATAGGCATTTAAATAAAAATACATTGGGGTTTTCCCCAAAACGTCAAAGTCTCGATTTAAAAGGTCAAAATTGGCAACATTTACGCAAAGAACCTGAAACTAATATAAGGTATGGAAAGAAAATGTGTCAAGAACAATGTTTCACAAAGCCTGAAGTCTTAGCTTCAACCGTCATTGTCCTTCATTTTACTAAAATATTTCCAGAAAAATTTATCGATTGAAAAGTGCAACATTTAACGCGTTATAACTTTGAAAATATTGATTTGAGAAAAAAAGTTTTCAGTAGAAATTGTAGGAAATTTGTCTATTGAAAAGTTAAGTTAGAAGCATTTTATTTCTTAAAGAATTATTAACCAAGATATAGGTAAAAATCAGTCAATAAATGAATGCTAATAGTCGTATACGTTGTAAACGGTGAGTGATACAAACAAAAAATTAACAAAAAAGATGAAAAATGCAATTATCTACCATAAAGGTCATTACCATTTTTGGCCTAAAGTGTACGGTTACGGAGATATAGGCCGAAACGGTTTTTCTCAAAATGGCGGCACTTCCGCCCTTCTAATTTGTAAGGACTTTGTGTTTTACATTCAGTACGTAATTCTGAACCTATCTATCAAAAAAAAATAACTCCTGTAGTTTAATGCATTATGGACAAGAGTAACGTGCTTCTCTATTGCCTGTACTAACATATCCTTGGTCAGTTTCAATTTATGTATATACAGGTGTCCCATCGGTGTGAGGATGGAAGATAGCTCCTCATTGAGGCTATAATTTAAAGTGCGGTTTTATCGATGCGATAGATGTTACACGAGTGCATATTTTGAAATGATATCCTTTCATACACTGTGCTAATATACAGAGTGTTGCACCAAATTCAATTTTGTTAATTGGAACAGCCTGTATATTATGAGATTTTAAAAAATCCACGTCAATGCGGATCAAACCTATAGTATATTGTTTTGGGTCATTTTTCACCGTTCTCTAATTATAGGGAGTTAAATGTAACAAAAGTGGTCCACTTCAGACGTTTGTATCCATCGACATGCTCGAGATATTAATATCAGGTTTCGTCATAATAATTGTTTTTTTAGTGTAGATTGCGTTTATTCACGGCAATAAGAACTGTTTATTTATCTTTCACGAAATTTGATAATACTTTTTTTTCAAAACAACACCCTGCATATTTTCATTTTGGTTGTTGTTGTTGTTGTTGTGTTCGACGAAGGGATGGCCTCGGAAATCAAGTTCAGCCGGCCACAGTACATTCCAAAGATATAATTCAATTCTCTACATATTATAGAAATGTATAGTGTAGACTCATATACACATATATTAAGAGACAATCATAAACGCAGAAACATGGTAAAAATAATAAGTGGGTAATAAAGTAATTGTAGTCTCTATACTAAAGTTTTAAACTTATTAGCTTATTGTTTTTGTAATTAAATTACTGACGGGTGAAACGAATATGTGTGTTTTACATGTATAGATATATTGGAAACTATTAGTCAGTTTTTCTTCTAAAATTAATTGTGCTGTTTTTTTTTCTGTTAAATTAATTGTGCTATTATGTTTTTTTTTTTTTTTTTTTTTTGATTAATTGTACTATTATGGTTTTTTTTTCTTTTCTTTTTCTTTCTTTTGTTTCTGTTTTTTTTCTCTTTTTTTTTGGGGAAAATAAAACTAGGACACTATGCGTCTCGGGGCCTATCGAGACGGCTTAGACATCACAAAGAGGGCCACGGCTAGGTGAGGGTAAACAGATGGTGAGAGATGGATATTAACTATTTACAATTAATAGGACTTAAATCTAAAATAAACATATTTACAACTGGTGTATTTAACATAACTTAATTTAATATTTACAAACAAGATACTACTACTGCTTACAACCTTCTTTTTTTTTACATAATGATGGTTATAGGGTGATACCAGATTTATTCAGAAAATTAAATAGGCATCTGGCTATCGGTGCATTAACTATAGCCAGTATGTGGGTTAGATTTAATGGAAATTGCACTCCCAGAGCAATTAAGGATATGTATAGTTGGTTTCTTTGCGTATTTAAGAAAGAGCAAGAAAAAAGTAAATGGTTTAAATCAGCGACAGCTTGTCCATCACAAGCACAGGTATTACTTGCTTCTATCCCAATTCGATGTAGATGTGACTGAAATCTACCATGGTTGAATTTCATACGAGTTAACATTATATTAATATTTCTGCTATGACTAGCCCATTGTATCTCTAGGTTTTTTTTCTTAGGCAGTGTAGGATATAATAATCTATAATGATTAGTGGATGTTTCGGTATATTTTTTCCATTTTTCTTCCCACATTTTTAATAGCTGATCTTTTAGTGGGTTAAACAAATCAGCATAGGGAACATAGCTATCGATCGCATTGTCTTCAGCAGCCTGCTTGGCCAACGAATCAGCTATTTCGTTCCCGTGAATACCGGCATGGCCTTTTACCCATAAGTACTTAACTGTCCCGTATGTCCTAATCCTACCATTCATTTCTATGATTTGTCTTATTATGTAATTATGAAAATAAGTCATTCCTAGATTTTGAAGAGTCCTCAGCGCAGACTGTGAATCGCTTATAATAACAGAGTTTATTTCTTGTGCATTCAGGATCCATTTTAAAGCTTCGGCTATGGCATAAAGTTCCGCTGTATATATTGATGATAGAGGAGCTAAAGCAAATTTTAATTTAATATTATGGTTTTGAATATAAACTGAAGCACCTACACAAATTTCTGTTTTTGACCCATCTGTGTAAATGTGATTACTGTTCTTAAAAGTACTCAAGTAGGATTGAAAGATTGATTTGTTCTGAGAATCTTGTTCTGCGTAGGATGGTATTAAGACTTCGAACTTTTGCAGAAATTGCTCATATTCGATTTTATACAGTGGTGGAATTAGAAATGTTCTAACATTTTCTTCAAAGACCATAGTTTTTCAAAGGCGGTGGCTAAAGGCGGATCATTCTTTATTCTCCAGTATTTGTTGCAAAGTGTTTCTATAAAAAGTGAATATAAACTGCTTATCATAGATGGGTTTCTACTTCTCAATTTTATTAAATACTTATTAGCCAGAAAGGATATTCTAAGGTGTAAGGGTGGCTCTGAGGCTTCATTTTCATTTTGGTAAATGCAGGATTTTGATACCATAAGTGTATAAGTTAAATCAAATGCAAACGGAGGTACAGCTATCCAACGTTTTTATTTGTCCATACTGGATATATATTTCCTTTGAATGGATTGAAACATTGAGAAAGCAAACATTAGATGCAACATTTTATTAAAATTTATAAAACAAGTTCAAACATATTTCCGCCTTCCTGAATGAAAACTCAAAGTCTTCTTGCAAAGTTTTCTTCGATTCTGTTCAACATCGGCGGGATAATATTTCTAAAAGCTGTTTGTATACGATTTTCATCTCTTCGGCAGTTGTCGGCATTATTTATATACTATCTCCTTACCAGAGAAAAAAGTCTAATAGGGTTAGATCGGGCGATAATACTGGCCATGAAACGACCAATCCATTGGTTTCCTAACCAATGGTTTCAATACTGCATGTTTATGTGAAAACTTAAAAATATATATTTTCTGTTTTTCAGTCTTAATTACAGATTAGGTATATAGGTAAATTGAATTTTATGTACCCTTTAGCAATTTTGTTTTGTTGAAAAAATGGTTAAATAGTCAGTTGTGGCAGATTTTTTTGTGTTTCTGTAGAAATCATGGTTTGTAAAATTTTTGTGAAATTTTGGTAATTAATAATAAATGTTTAATAGGTTAATTTAAAAGAACGTTTTCGGATTTTCGTGAAAAAATTGTTTGCAAATTTTCATGTGATTTACTTTTTGGAAGTTTCGTTGAAAATCTTTTTGTGAATAATTATATCTTGGGGGTTTAAAGAGCTTTGATGGCTGGGAAAGTTGGACCAGCTTTTTCGGGAAGATTTTAAGTTTATTTTCGGAAAAATGTTCTCCTTTTTCGAACAATAAAGTTGTTTTGATGAAATATGGAATCTACATTATATCTACTATATAGATTATACTGGTAACCAAATTCGATGCCCACTTTTACTAAAAAAGACATATTTGCTATTCAAATAATTTTTATGAAAATTCACTGCCATAACGCACTTGCTTCGTCAAGACATTTTCTTTTCATTAGCAGTAACTAAATTTTCCAGTAAAACAAAAAATTTTTGCAGGCATTCAACGTAAAAGGTTGCCCCAGGGTTTTCCTGAGAACTGCTGAGAACTTTAAACAACCTAAAACACGTCGATTTTTCTCGCAAGGAGGACCCTTTTTTGAACCCTAGCTGACAAAATTTGTAGCATTCAACCCTTAGCGGTGGTGACTTTCACCTCATGAATTGAAATAGGAGAGCTAGGTCGAGTCGCACCTTTTTGAAAAACTTTTGATTCTCTCTTTAAAGTTGCAATTTTAAAATATGCCGTTTTGTTTTTTAGGTATTTGCTTTTAAAACTTAAGCTGCAATTTTTAAATCTACCTATTGTTTTTTTTAACTATTTACTTTCATAACTTTTAAAATGATCGTATTTATTTCGTGTTTGAGGCTGAAATCACAAATAATTCGTTTTTGACCGCAACAACTGATCTTTTTTATGAATATTGAATTACAGTTGTTACTTGTTATAAAAAGAAAGCTTTGGGTGTTTTGGAAAAAATAAATTATCGATTGTATTTTTAATTTAATTATTGATCAAAATGACCACCGTTGGTTTCCATACAATAATAAAGTCTGTAATCAAACCTTCTTCTGACATTTTGCAACATCTCCGGTTTTTTTTTTTGACCTGCAGTAGTAATTTTCTACTCCAGTTCCTGCAGATCTTGTGTCAGTTTTGGCAGCTTTTTTTGTGTTTCCGTAGAAATCATCGTTTGTAAAATTTTTGTGAAATTTTGATGATTAATAATAAATGTTTAATGGGTTAATTTAAAAAACGTTTTTGGATTTTCGTGAAAAAATTGTTTGCAAATTTTCTTGTGATTTACTTTTTGGAAGTTTCGTTGAAAATCTTTTTGTGAATAATTATATCTTATTTTGGGGGGGGGGGGGGGGGGGTAAATAGCTTAAAGACGTTTGATGGCTAGGAAAGTCGGACCAGTTTTTTCGGGAAGATTTTAAGTTCATTTTCGGAAAAATGTTGTGCTTTTTCAACAATAAACTTAATTAATTAAATTATTTTTATGAAAATTCACTGCCATAACGCACTTTCTGCTTCCAGACTTTGTCTTTTCATTAACAGTAACTGAATTTTCTGGTAAAACAAAGAATTTTTACAGGTATCCATCGTAAAAGGTTGCACCAGGGTTTTCCTGAGAACTGCTGAGAATTTTGAACAACCTAAAACAGGTCGATTTTGCTCGCAAGGAGGACCCTTTTTGAACCCTGACAAAATTTGTAGCATTCAACTCTGATGACTTTCACCTCTTGAATTGAAATAGGAGAGCTAGGTCGAGTCGCACCTTTTTGAAAAACTTTTGATTCTCTATTTGAAGTTGCAATTTGTAAATCTACCTATTGTTTTTTTAGATACTTACTTTCATAACTTCAAAATTAAACGTTTAAAATAATACTATTAAATTCGTGTATAAGGCTGAAATCACAAATAGTTCTTTTTAGACCGCAACAACTGCTCTTTTTCATTAATATTGAATTACAGTTGATACTTGTTATAAAGAGAACGCTTTGGGTGTTTTGGAAAAAATAAACTAGCGATTGTATTTCTAATTTAATTATTGGTCAAAATGACCACCGTTGGCTTCCATACAATAATACAGTCTGTGATCAAACCTCTTCTGACATTTTGCAACATCTCCGTTTTTTTGTTTGTTGTTGTTGACATTCAGTAGTCATTTTCTATCCCAGTTCCGGAAGATCTTGTGGTGGTTGAGCTTTAAAGACATTGCTTTAAATACCTAAAAAAATGTCTAGGAGATTTAAGTCTGACGATCGGGCTGGCTGTTAGAACCTCTTGTTTCTACCCACTGACCTGAAACAAAAAATTATATAAAGCTGATTTACAAACAAACTTTAATCTCGAAATATGCGGACTTGATCACAAAGAAAATATTTGTATTCCCGTACACATATACTTTTGAAACGTTATATTACCCGAGTTTTATTGAAAAAATGTCAATTTTGACCAAATCATCCCTTATTTATCCCCTACCACTTGACGCGATCGTTCCGAATTCGAAGCGTTGCCTTGTCGGGTGCTAACTGAATATCAAATTTGAAGATGATATATCAACTCGTTCGAAAGTTATTGCGCCTATTAACACAGTGACGTACATGCCGACAGACTGACACACCGACCGACTGACAGACCGACAGCAAAAATAATTCGTTCCAGAATCAAGTTTTCTATATGTTTTGAAAGTTTTTACGCCGTCTTAGCACCAAAAAAATTTTCGAAATATTTGTCAACAATATTCCACTCCCACACATTCAATTTCAGCACAGAATACCAGATGATTGATGAAATTAAAATTGTTCTAATAAACAAACCCTAAAACGTTATCTTTATCCGATTTTTAACGAAAAAATGTCAATTTTCACCAAATGATCCCCCTAAAGCGATTTTATCCAAAAACAAGTAAACCGTTTCTTGTCGAGTGCCAACTGTATACCAAATTCGAAGACGGTATCTCAATTCGTTCTAAAGTTATCGTGGCTACAGACATACAGACAAAAAATTTTCGTAGCCAAATCATGTTTTCTATGTTTTCATTTTTGAAATTTTTGTCGCCGATGCGATACTTCCACACGTTGTGACGATGTGGAAGTTACAGGCTGTCTTGCGGGACTCGGACCCGCTACCTTATAGTCCGTATTCTATAGGTTACTCGGCCGGTAAATTTTTGTACTTGGTATGTTTATAGACTCATAAACATATGTGTACATAGCTTTCTGGATCAATTATTAAAACGTATTATGTCATGTCACATTTATTTGATTTTAATACCGATTTTAGTCTTGAAACCATTTTTTTTTAAATTGCTATTCATAATCAATTAACTGAAAGTATTTGCCTAATACACAGTATACATAAAATACATGTTGGTGAGTCTTTAATGAACTAGAATATAAACACTAAACACGAATATGATGTAGATAATGGCGCCTGGCAGCGCGTATAGGTAAGTGATGCACTTATTGCTAAAGCATCACCCCGCAGGACAAGTTGATGAGGATGTGGCGTTAATTTGAGCTGATGTACCTCCCTTCCATAACACGATAACCTATATCTAATGATCCGTGAGCTGTTTGGTTGTTTGGCCATCGGTTCATCATCAGTTGGAACAAAACCCGCTGTACGGTTCAGTAAGCCTTTACCTATTCAATGGTGCAGAGCTCTGTGTAGCCACCAATACATTAATGACTCTATACATACTCCCTCTTTGTACCCTTGTACACCCACCATTCCCTCTTGTCTATTAACAATATGCTGCATGCTCTCTGTTGCATCAATCATCGTGAAACAACCGCTAATTGAGGCTGTGGTGTATAGCCCAGTTTTTGGTTTTATTGAGAAAGGGCATAGTTAGACAGAATTTTCATCAATCTAAATTCACGGAAATCTACATCGGGTTTTCGTTTGCAGTATAAATTGCGTCGTCCCATTAGACTTACATCAAAGAAAATTTTGAATTAATGCTTTTCGGAGGTTCTTTATGTATGAATGCATGTTAGCTTATACAAGATATTACATGAGTTTATTGATAATTAACCAACACAATTTAGTTGGAGCCGACGTGACTTTGTGGGAAAATTGATTAACGTCTAGTTGTTAACTTTGCCAGTTCTATTCTGATGTGGTTCCGGATTTTTTTTCTCTTTGGAAACTAATTCAAAATGAACTTTTCATCCCATACTATCCAATTATGCATTCCGCCAGTGGCCATAGTATCGAAGTAGTTCACCAAATAAAAGCTTGGACGCAGCAAGTGCGTTATGGTAGTGAATTTTCATAGAAATGATCTTGCACAAAATATTTTATTATAACTTTTTTTTCTTGTAACATAGAAATCTAAATTTTGGTGTATAGTTTACTTTTTATATCGTAAACCTACCTACCAAATTTGGTTATCATAGATTTTTTATTTTTTAAGATAAAAATTTTTTTCAAATAAAAACTCAAATTTTTTTCGGAAAACCTCGTCCGATTTTTCTGATTAACGAACTTATCAAAGCCATTTACAAGGGGAAGGTACATGCCAAATTATATCAAAATGTGCCCAATATTCTTTGAGCTACAAATTTTTTTCGAATCAAAACTCAACATTTTCCCAGAAAACCTCGTCCGATTTTCCTGACTAACAAACTTGTCAAAGTCATTTACAAAAGGAAGGTACATGCCAAATTTTATTAAAATCGGCATATTACTTTTTGAGATAAGAATTTTTTTCGAATGAAAACTCAAAATTTTCCCGGAAAGCCTTATCCGATTTTCTTGACTAACGAACTTGTCAAAGCCATTTATAAAAGGAACGTACATGCCCAATTTTATTAAAATTGGTTAATTACTTTTTGAGATAGGAATTTTTCTCGAATGAAAATTCAAAATTTTCCCGGAAAACCTCATCCGATTTTCCTGACTAACGAACTTATCCAAGCCATTTACAAAAGAAAGGTACATGCCAAATTTTATCAAAATAGGCCTATTATTTTTTGAGTTATCGGTGTGATACATATATATATATATATATATATATATATATATATATATATATATATATATATATATATATATATATATATATATATATATATATATATATATATATAAACATATAAAAATTGAAACTGACCCCGGATATGGGTTCTAGGGGTCCTAGATCGCGCTCATTTGCAAAAAATTTTTCAAAATTCAAAAGTCGGGATCTCCCCATTAGTGAATTTTTTCTAAGAAAATTCACTAAAAGTCTGGACGCAGCAAGTGCATCATAGTAGTGAATTTTCATAAAAATGTTTTTAATGGAAAATATATCTTTTTTTAATGAAGGTAGACATCAAATTCGGTTACCGGTATAACCTATATAGTAAAAATAATGTACCATATTTCATCAAATAACTTTGTTGTTTGAAAAAGTACAAAAATTTTCAGAAAATAAACTTAAGATGTTTCGCAAAAAACTGGTCCGATTTTTCTGGCCAACGAACATGTTGAAGCTATTTACCCATCTAGCAAGATATAATTATCCACAAAAAGTTTGTCGACCCTAAATGCCAAAATAAATTTACATGAAAATTCGCAAACAATTTTTTCACGATAATCCGAAAATATATTTTTTTTACAATAACTTAATAAACATTTATTACCAAAATGTCACAAAAATCTTACAAACAATGATTTCTACGGATTTATTGATCGAAAATTCGATTTTTTTTACCAAAAAGGGCTTAAATAATATTGCACCAAAATTATATAAAATCTTTATACAAATTTATATAAAGTTTTTACTCGAAAATTTGGTAAATGAATTTGTTTCACGAAAATTTGTAAACAATTTATTTACCTAAATTCGCAAACATTTTTTAGACAATAATTTTTTAAACATTAATTATTATTTGCTGATATTTTACAAAAAATTTACAAAAAATGATTTCTAGGAAATAAAAAAAAAATCTGCGAAAACTGACTAAATTTTGAAGCAAAAATTTATTAATAAAGTACATGCAAGAGGATGAATATAAAAGTCTGGACGCAGCAAGTGCATTATGGTAGTGAATTGTCATAGAAATGATCTGGCACCAGATATTTCTTTGTAACTCTTTTCCTGTAAGGCAGAAATCCAAATTTAGGCGTCTAGTTTTCTTTTAATGTCATAAGCTTGTGTACCAAATTTTATTACCATAGCTTTTTTATTTTTGGAGATAACAATTTTTCCCTGTAGAAAACTCAAAATTTTCTCGGAAAACCTGGTTCGATTTCTTTCCTAACGATGAAGATACATGCCAAATTTTATCAAAATCGGCCCATTATATATATATATATATATATATATATATACATATATATACATATATATATATATATATATATATATATATATATATATATATATATATATATATATATATATATATATATATATATATATATAATGGGTCGATTTTGATAAAATTTGGCATGTACCCGCTTTTATTCCCTCAGGGCTCGTCCGCGACTTCGCCGCTCCGAGAGCACTACAGCCTTTGGCTTATTGTGCATGCCCTTAGTCTTTTTACTTCACCCCTTCTCAAATCACTGTGCCTTGAACTAGTCTGCACAGCGAGTGGTAGGGTGAAATTTTATTTTGCTCTCTCCGGTCTAGACTGACCGTAGATCAGTTGTCTTTCGCGGTCCAGAGCTTTACATTCGCACAAGATGTGCTGAGCTGTTTCCTCCCCCTCGCCGCAGTCTGCATGCGAGGTCCCCCTCGAACCGCCCGATTTTATGCAGGTGTTTCTTGGCGGCCATATGTCCCGTCAAGAAACCTGTTATGTTTCTGAGCTGTGCTATGCTAAGATTTAGCAGCTCCACAGCTCTCTTTTAACTGGGTTCCTCAATTACTGACTTCCCATGTCTGAGCCCTGGACAGTTTGCCCAGAACACATTGTGTTCGTTTCTGACCCAGGACTTAAAGGCTCCCCTGTCCGTGCTCTTTGTAACGCCCAGAACCGGTTTTGGTCCCATAAACAGTTCTTCTGTCCCTCTCTTCGCGAAACTGTCAGATTATTCATTGCCTTTGACCCCCGAGCTACCCGGCACCCAGATGAGGGTGGCCTGCCCAGCTAGGTCGCTCGTCTCGTCTCGACACTCACTCACCAGCCAGGAATTTACCCATGGGCTACTTAGGGACTGGTTGCCTGGCTGTCTGTGGCTATGAGGATCCACTTGTTGGTGTAGCCCCTTTTCTTGTTCTCCCGCACAAGTGCAGGATGGCGTACATTTCAACCTGAAAGACCGTTGCATGGGCTCCGAGGGAAATACTATGACTTACCCTCGGTCCTTCCGAATAAACACCTGCCCCCGTCCCACGCTCCCCGCCGGATCCGTCCGTGAAGCAGACGAGCGCGCCTCGTGGTATACCCGGCGTCTCCTTCCGCCATGCCTTCCGGTCGGGGATTTCCACTGTAAAGTTGTTTTCCCTGCAGATTCGCGGGCTCGCGAAGTCTGACCTTATTTTAAGCATGGGCTCCTTCACGATCTCCTGAATTTTGCAGTGGCCCTGGGTTTATCTTCAGTCTACCATTGTAGGCTAGTCTGTATAGTCCCAGCCTGGCCTCCCCCATAATAACAAAGTGTAGGGGAGCAATCCGGCAACACCTCCATGGCGGCTGTTGGGGTTGAAGACATGGCCCTTGTGAAGTCTAGGCAAGAGATCCTTTGGATCTTGCCTAGGTTTTGTTTGGCACTGGATTGTCTCACCTTAGGCCACCAGACCATTGCCGCGTATGTTAACTATGGTCTGACCACCCTTGTATACAGCCAGTGAGCCATACTAGGTCTTAGTCCCCACGTTTTTCCATATAGCCTAGTGACGGCTAGGGTCATGACTGTCTTACGCAGTATTTTTTCAACGTAACCATTCCAGGTTAGCTTAGAGTCCAATACGACCCCAAGATATTTTACCTCCCTGGCTATTGGAATGTTCCTACCGTATAGAATGAGAGTTCTGTGACTCTCGCACTTCCTCCTCGTAAACGGTATGACGGTTGCTTTCTCGGGGGTCACCCCGAGCTCTTGACCAGTCATACACCTTTCCACCACTTTAAGTGCTGTCTGCATGAGGTCATACACTGATTGTTTAACCTTTCCTGGGGCTATGATGACAATGTCGTCCGCATAGCCCTGTACCTCATGCCCCCTCCCGAGAGCCTCCCTAGCAGGCCGTCCAGGATTAGGCACCAGAGCAATAGAGTCAGAACGCTCCCCTGCGGACACTTCGCCGCGACCTTCGCCAGCAGAATCCCCCTGCGAGTGACGTGAACACCGCCCTGTCCTTGATCATGGAACGGATCCACCTGCAGTAGGTCTCCTCTATTCCACGCTCCCTGACAGTTGCCAGAACCGATCCGAATGAGGTGTTGCTGAAGGCCCCCTCTATGTCTAGGAAGGCCCTCTCTATGTCTAGGAAGGCCCCCAGCGCCACCTCCCTGTTCTCCAGCGTATTTTTCAGTTTCAGCACCAGTTGGTGCAGTGCTGTTTCTGTTGAGACTCCTGCTCTGTATGCATATTGTCCGCAGTGTTGAGGATATGCTTCCAGTACACCGCCCCTAATGTGCCGGTCCAGCAGTTTTTCCATTGTTTTTAACAAGAAGTACATGAGACTTATTGGCCTGAAGGACTTTGCCTGGTCTGTTGGACGCCCAGGTTTGGGAATGAATACAACCCTGGCCAGTCTCCATGCCCTCGGAATGTACCCCAGAGCCAGGCTGGCCCTCATAATGAGGGTAAGCGCCTGTTGGAGCATGATGGGCATTATTCCATCAAATTCCGGTTGTAAGTGGCTTGGATATATATATATATATATATATATATATATATATATATATATATATATATATATATATATATATATATATATATATATATATATATATATATATATATATATAATTAATTCAAAAGTCGGGATCTCCCGATTAGTGAACTTTTTCGAAGAAAATTCACTAAAACGACGCTTATTTCATCATCTTGCTGCTTTTAGTCTGGAGATGCTTTTATTCTAAGCTTCGGTGTTACTTTTGTCTAGAAATCTGAAGACAATAGGTGAAATTTATACTTTGACACTTTCCCATACAATGCAGTTTCTGTAGTACAAGCAGGAAAAAGTTTTTAACCCCTAAGATGGCAGGTGAACCGAAACGCATAGGTTTGTTTAAAAATAGAAAATACGGTTGGTTAGAAAAAGCCTTTAATTATTGTTCCTTTAACCATGTCAAACCCAGACGTATTGACATTTAGAAATTATATCATTTGTTTGAGGTTGCAATTGCACAAAATTACAGGTGTCCCTTTTTGGTTGCAACTGCTGGGTATCTCAGTTATTAGTAAGAAGAAAACCTTGCGGTTTTCGCGAATCTTAGCTCCTTTTTTTGTGAAACGAAAGGTGCCCTCGGTAACAAAATTGTCATAGCCCTCTTGGTTTCCGAGCTACAGAGCGATATAAAAATATTGCATTTTCAGGTATCCCTTGTATTTCAGTTGTCTGACAACTGATTAAAAAGTTAAAAACAGATCCTTTTAGAACTTTTTACTTAGAATCCAGTGGCGTAGTTAGTTTTTTTCTAAATATAACTGTTTTTGAAATATTGACCAATATATACTTTTTTAATGCAAAATAGACACCTGTATATTGTCAAGAAATTACTTTGCATCTTTACAAGCTTCTCAAAAATATATAATATTATGGGTCTTATTTTAATAAACAAGAAAAAAAATCCCGATTTTCTTAATTTGGATTTAAAATTTGGCCGTAGGCCATGCAAACAAATGCAACTTTCTCTTTATGTTTAAATGCTAACAATAACTCGATACGATTATTTAATAGTAGCAATTTATCAATATATCTATTGTTAATTTTCTTACAAAACAGTGCTACCTACCTACATTTATGGAACAAAAGAAAAGAACATTAATAAATAATTATTATCTAATAAGCTTATCAGCAAAAACCAACCTTCAAAATCGTAACATATTCACTAAAGTAGTCTATTAAATTAAAGGAACTGTTCAAAATCATTGCAATTTTGTTGAATTTTTGCTTCGCATACGTTCCCTATTCGTTTTAAGGAATTAAATAAAAGAACGGGTTAATTTTGTAAGTTGCAAAAACTTTCTCTTATTGCGTTTCCTAAATCTTGAGTATTATCAACTGTAAAATTTTTTCTCCAGATATTCCCAAGCAGGAAATCCAATATAGTCAAGCCTATGGACCTATGGAGCCATCTTATACGCCCATTGGTTCAGATCCATTGTTTTGAAAAATTATTCTCCAAAGAAAAACCTCGCCATTTTAGAATTGTGTGCAAAAGCCTCGTTGTGTTGAAAATTAATTCTGTTTACATACGCTAATCGAAGATCAGCAAGTAATTCAGTATAGCGGTCTCTAAAATTTCAACGTAGCGATTGGCTGTTAGATTTCCCTCAAATATATAAAATTGTGTTTGTGTTACTAATACAAAGCAAGACACATTTAGGCTTTATCTGCCCTATTGTCTTCTGGGAAATATTTGGTGTTGGTTTTCCTAGGACTAGAATCTCCTATTGTGCCTATTAAGTATACAAGAATTACTGAAATATGGTTCGTCTGACCTTATAACCTTCATGGAAAAGTTTCTAACCATATCACACCTTTCAGGATACCAATTTCAGAAGACTGCCCGACGTTGGACATCCCCAAGATGTAGATGCTGGACAACGCTATATTTATATGGGTGGTATTTGTGTTTTCTTAGGATTTTTTGAACTTTAGCTTTTGGAATCTCTACGCTCCTTTCAATGGCTCTACAGGAGTTGTAGGGTAAGCTTCTACATTAGCCATAACTGTGACTTCCTCAATATCTCGATTTTCTTTATTTTATGTGTTCGAATGAGGTTTGTGAAATCATCCGTGACCAGGTGAATTCTTTTTTATTCGGTAAAAAGTGGATGCAGTGGGTTGCCTCTTTCTGAACACCTAAATAAAAATTAAGCAAGAGTATTTAAACATAACTGAAAATTTTCTGGACGCAGCAAGTGCGTTATAGTAACGAATTTTCATAAGAATTGTAAACTATTAGTAAGATATATTATTAAAACTCATACTTTAAGTTTAACTGGACCTTGGAGATCGGTTATAGAGTCCCTGTTAGCGATTATTTGAAAAAATTTATATTCTATATGGAGATAAAAAAATAAAATTTGGTCATAGATATAATATGTAAGTACTGCAAGTGTGTTTAAAAAATTGTGTTACAAATTTCATTAAAGTTACAAAAGTTTTTTAGAAAGGAATTAATTATTTACAAATCGAATGTACCTGTCAAATTATAAATATGGCAGGTATTTTTCCTTACTAATTGCTTGTATGGTTTTGTTTTAGCCAACCCATCCAGTTTTTGCAAACAATAAACAACAAAAACGGTTTTTAAAAACAAATTTGTAGTTATCTTCGAAGCGCAAACAACAATAATGTAAACAAGAAAAATTCCTTTGGAGCAACCCCTAAGTTACGGGACCTGCGGTGAATATAGAGGTTCTGCGCGCGGTAAACAGGATTTTAAGGAGGCTGCAAAATGGGATAAAGGCAGCTTAAAGATGTCCAACTAAGCTGTTTCTTTCGCACTTTCCGCGCACATGTCCTTTTTATATTCTTCTATGCCCAGCACCCCTATTCACTCTTGGTTCCGTAACTTTCTTGTGACTGTATATCGGCTGGATATATATATATATATATATATATATATATATATATATATATATATATATATAAACATTTTAACTTACCATGGAAATGGGTTCCAGAGGCCCTAATTCGCGCTCGATTGAAGAAATTTTTCCGAAAATCTCACCATCGATACCTTTCTATTAGTGCATTGTCTTCATGGAAATTCAGTAAAACAACTACTTACTTGTTAAAATACATCCCAGATACCGCTTCAAAAATTACCCAATATAAAGCAAGCTAACATATGGTATTTCTCAAAATGTTTGAAAGTTTGGTTGAGTGCCATAGTCACAAATATACCTTCACACAATAAATAAATACAAAAAAAAACAGCCACATTTGAAAATGAAACACAAAATTTATATAATTAAAACAAGCAGTGACACGGCATAGCACAAATTTTGGAAACTGTCACTTGCTTCCAAGTAAACGATAAACGGCAGCATTTTTTGCATAGCATACTGCCAAATGTTGATTGCGAATTATGAAAATTAGGTTTTTTTTCGTGGTATATTAAAATAGACACATAGTGTTATATATTTTTGAGAAGCTTGAGAGGCACAAGACGAATAATATTATTTTAATGAATTTTCATGAAAGAAAATGGTTTTGGAGGATTTTCGTGAAAACTATATTATCAACTTTTTTTACCACAAATTTTCAGTATTTTTATTTGCCAAATAATTATTGTATAACAGAAGTTATAAAACAGTTACTACATATAACAATTTGTTCATATACGCATTATAATTATAAATCATTATAGCACACACATACATTATTACGTGTTCAGAGTAATTGAGTAATGAACATATTACCTGTTTGGTGTAAATTTGCAACTTTAACACGTTTTATACATCAAACTATATTTTATTACTTAAATATCTTGAAACTATTTTCCAGGCATTGTATTTTTCAGCTCGAAATGGGCATTATGGTCGTTCGTAATGTAATTGTTGCCATCTGTTACAAAGTTTAAAAAGGATGCAACAGAGCTATTAACGTCTTTCTTGACCCAGTTACAAGTACCGCCATTTATATTCGCGTATAATAATGTTACTGCAGCCACTTTAGAAAGTCGTAAAATGAAATAGTGTTATGGATACTCCAGTTATGTTTTATACTTACGAAATATTAGAGTCTGTATAACGAGCATTCCTTGCGCTGGTATTACTATTTGCTCATAAATGTCAACTCTGTTTTAAAATTGTAAAGACTTTTGGTTAAATATTGGTCATAAAGTTCTTTTGATTTTTTAAGCTAAAAAATGTGAAAGCTGCTTAGAATTATATAAAACATAGTTCAAAGAATAATTTTTTGCTACTACTATGCCCAGTTTCACAAAGGTCGATTAAATATTTAACGGGTGGTTAGTTAATCAACGATTCAGACGACCAATCACAGACTGTGATTCGGGTTTTTACCATGACAACGAAATATTTTAAAGCTGTGATTGGTTGTATTAAGCCTTGATTAACTAACCGGCCGTTAAATATTTAATCGGGCTTGGTGAAACCGGACTTTAAAATACATCTTAAAGAAAACATATTGAAACGCTTTGCAATGTGCCATAAGTGCTTTCGTATTCGAGGGTCAATCTGTAAGTACTCGTATTAGAAGACAGGTGGCATTGCTGTGAGAAGCTGGCAATACCGTCGTGTACTGTCATCTGTCAAACGACACCATACTAAATTTCAGAGTGATTTATTTGTTAGTTTTTATTTAGCACCCAGTTTTACACGTGTTTTCCGTTTCTCGATAAAATGGAAAAAGTTCAATATCGATTCGTAATTCGCTTTTTATTTATGGATAGAGAAAAACATGCAAAGAAATGAAAGCGAAGTTGGACCCTTTACCATCTATGACAGCGGTGATATATTGGTTAAACAAACTTAAATGCGATAGTGCATATGTTTTTGATGAGGAGTGGCCAGGCCTCCCAATATACGTGGTTACCGAGGAAATCGTAGTCCACGACATGATTTTCGCTGATCGCCAAAATAAAGTGCACAAAATAGCAGAGGCCGTAGGCGTGTCGAACGGAACGGCAATCAATATTTTACATGATAAGTTGAGTATGGGGAAGGGGTCGGCCCGACGGGTGCCGTGATTGCTCACGGTTGACAACAAGCGGATATAGCTGTCAATGTCTAGACAGTGGTTGGACCACCTCTTTAGGTGAAATTCGCATTTTTTGCGTCAAGTCGTCACCGTTGATGACTACTACTATACGCCAGAGACCAAGCTACAGTCAAAACAATGGGTTTTTCCGGATGAATCTGCTCTGAAGGAGGCAGAGACGGTGCCATCGGACAGGAAGATCTATATCACGGTTTTTTTGGGATTCGAACGGAGGAATCCTCGGCAACTTTTTGCAGAAAGGAAGAACGATCACAGGACAGTACTACAGTGGACAAATTGGACGATTCGATAAGAAATTAAAGAAGACACGGCCCCATTTGGCTAAGATAAAAGAGCTGTTTCACCACGATAACGCACCAGCATAGTCATCCGGAATTATCAAGGTCAAATCACATGAACTGCGATACGAATTGCTGCTGCATCCAACGTACTCGCCAGACCTGGCTCCTGGTGACTTATTTCGGTTCCCCAACATAAAAAGCTGACTGAAGGGGAAAATTTAAGCCCAAACGAGGAGGTTATCTCAGAGACAGAAGCGTATTTTGAAGAGTTTAAAAATCGTATTTTTTGAGGGGTTAAAGAAATGGGGTAAAATGTATCAAAACAAAAAGATATTACGTTGAATAATTAAAAAATATTGCCAAAAGCCTGCATATTCATTCCTAACACGAGTATTTATTGACCGACTTTCGTAAAGCTTTTTTTTTAATTAACTTTAACAAGCTTATTTAGTCACGATCAATCTTCAGAATAAAATTAAAAACGGATATCACCTCGCTTTTCGCGATGTCAAAACCTGTGAAGGGTATCAATCTAACAAGTTCACTTCTTTACTTAGCTTAAGACAAAATTGATAGAAAGTTGATGTAAATTAGAAAAATTCTTCGTTTAGTTAATTTTGTCATGTTTTGACCATGTCGGATTGATAACGTCGTCACATACGAGAAAGCATTGAAAAGTAATTAGCCTGCGGGAGAAAACGCCATAATTTTCAAACAAAATGTTACTCATTTAATATATTCTTTTCTAAGACTTACACTTTCAGCAGTACGTTTAGAATGCCTAATCCGTTCAAACAAATTCTTTATCTTGGTCTTCAAACGACTCGCTCGTTACCTTTCAAATGTTTTTCGAGTTTTTAGGAATCAATAATAGCATGATGATGCTGAGTAAAGAGAATAGGACAGGTGGTCAACCAATTCAAAATCAAGTTTATTAGTTGTCTGCAGTGCAATCTAAGACCTGTGCGCAGTGTGATTGCCTCGAAAAAAAAGCACACCTATGGCCAGTTTTCCGCAGAGATTACGAAATTATCCCGCGTAACATAGTAAGCTACTTATTATAGGATGCTCTTGTGGCAGTTCTAGCTTGTTCCAGAAATCTAGCAAAATGTGACATATATGTTCCATAAAACTAAAGCAAGAAGAGTCGACTTCTGAACGCAGAATTTTTTGGGTCGTAGAGAACAGGGATGTTTTCATTTTTTCGATTGCTCTTTAGTCGATGGTTGATAGTGATGGCCCCATGTTTTCTTCATCGCTACCGAAAAAGTTCGAAGAATATTCTTCAAAACGGTGTTCCATTTTCTTCTACATTGTCAAACTATGGAAATGTTCGAGATAAAACTCCACAATTTATCCAAACTAAAAGCAACCGACCGGCTTAGGTGACGGCATTTTTGCTATCTGGCTTCACGCTAAAAATCTTGGGAGGAGGTCCTTTCTCATCTAAGTAGCATCAACCCCCATATACGGTTCACCATGGAAATAGAAAATAAGTCTTCTGTACGGTTCTGAGATGTAGGTACGCATCACCAAAACCCACTCAGATGATTTTCTTTCACTGTGTACGGAAAACCAAATCACACAAATCGCTACCTTGACGCTCAATTCACCATCACTTATCGCAACTTAACTTTGTGCTCGGAACAGTCGTAACACGATCTCTCAGACTCGCCTACAATACCAACAAACGGACAGAATTGAACCTTTTAAAACAGATATTATTACAAAGCGGATACGACAACAATCATATACTGAGGCATATTAGAGAGGTCCAAATACCAGCCACTAAACCACAGCAAGGACGGACAGAGTTTTCTCAACAGCACAAAGCCTTTCTACCTTACATTGAAGGTGTCACCGAACAAATTTACCGAATTTTTAGGACCACAACATCAAAACAATTGTTACAACAAACGAAAACTGTAAAGTCTAATAAAAGCTTCCAAGGGGTCTATTTCAAACGAATACCATGGTGTTGACGAAATTCCTTGTGACTGTTCTCAAACGTATGCAGGACAAACAAATAGAAGTACTCACAATAGAATATATTATAAACATACCCTAACATTTAAGAACTCTGAATCCTCATCAGCAATGGCCACGGATGATATTCATTGCAGGACGGCAAATAGGCTTTGGCAATTCGGAAACCATGGCTCCTGTCTAAACCTTCAAAACTAGATATATCCGCGAAGCGATGGCGGTCGAAATCCGTCCCAATTGTTTAAACAATCTTCGTCCTCCGATTACTTGAAAACCTATTATATCTTCATTGCAAATAAACAAGTCGGCGCCATTGAATCAACAAACAGATTTACTGCCCTATTACCTAACCTAACAAAACGTTTAATACGACTAGTGGCGCGGGGTATGATGCAGGTAGAGGCCTTACTATAAATACGAAAGCACCTTTGAGCGACGGTCAGATCCCTCATAGATTTGGGGTTAGACGCACTGAGACCTTAGAGACGATCTCTAGTGAGATTTGGGGAGTACGCGAAATCGCGCTACAAGGACCCAACTGATCCTTATCCACCGATCTAAGGAGTAGGCAGATTGGGGCCTTAAATTTGCTGTTTTAGTGCTTTCTGAGCCACTAGGAAAAATGGCTCCAAAACAGTAGCCGAACCGTCAAGGTTCAACAAATTTTGGACGCGGTGGTAAAAAACTTTCTTTTCGATGAATTACTTTCTTACAGAAAACTTTTATATATTTAAAAGTTACACACCTTTTTAATGAAATTTAGCACATTGTAGACTATATAACACGTACAGATGATTAAATTTCTCACCTTATGGAGAATTGAGTTACAGGCATTTATATTCATGTCTGTAATTTAAAAACTGAGACAGCTATTTAAATGAAAATTTGTCAACGCTTTGCTTTGTAGAGACTTAAGTAATTACCAAACTTTAAATTTCCAGCTTTAGGAGCAATTGAGTTATAGGCATTTTTTTCTAATAGCTTCTTCGGGGAAGCAAAGAAAGGCTTAAAATTTTGAGTTTTTGTATGATAAACACAATGCATTACATTTTATAGACGAAGGAGAAGTTAGTTTGCGTTAAGGTCCTAAAAATTTTTAAATTAGGTCTGTATCAAAAAATCCTATAAGTTAAGACGAAATTATGTATATAGGAAATGATAATTTATGGTTGCCTTTTCAAATATTAACGACCACTTATTTTGGCAAAATTCAGATAATAAACTAGCAGACTAAAAAAAAGTAAGTATTCATGTGAAATGTAAATATGAATTCTTGGGTCAGCGTCGTAGGTCGGGTACGTATCGATGTTACTTAATGGAGTTCAAAAACTTACATTACACCGTTAGTAACTGGATGGGTGACCGGTTTCTGATCTTGTCCGCGTATGATAAAATTCTTATTATGCAAACCCCTACTATAATAACCACAGAGAGGATAATAAATATAGTAAAGGGTTAATAAAAAATGTATAAAAGGGCGAGTGTGCTTTTCATCTTATATTTCCTTACGTTTTGACTGGTTCGAATCTGCGCTTAGCTAATTGTCGAGAAAAAATTTTTATAAACGAGAAACTTTTATATTTTGACAGGTGTAATTTCTTGGATAAAATCGTTGGCCAAGTGAATCTTACCAGTTTTTTCCACAGTTTTTTAAGTTTTTTTGTGAAAATTTTGTATATTTTAAAATAAGTTTAATGAAATGTAATATACAGCTTTCTGCTATAAATATTTTACCATCCACCCAATTAAAATTCTTTCCCTTTAGTGAAAATTGACTTATTGGCTTCAAGGCGTTTGTTAGAAAAATCGCTATCATAGCGCACTTGCTGCGCTAAGAGTTTTTTCTATTTTAATTAAGGGATGGTTTTGTCACATGTTAATCCCTTATGAGGGATTACCGTAACGAACTGGAGACAGAATATGTTGTCTCTAGTTCGTTACGTGTTCTAAAAATAAACCATATTGTTTAGCTTAGAGAAACTCGTGAGGAAATTTATTCGACTGAACTCCTACTTGTGCAAATACAATTTGTAATTCTGACTTTAATATCACTATTTACAGAAAAAATACAACCCATGGAGCACTTAATTGTGGATGAAGATACGAACATTTATCTTGAGTATACTGAGCCATCTTTCACTTTTAATGACGTTCCTTTATCTGAAACTTCTCCAGCGACTAATAAAGAACTGCTTACTGCTCACTTCTTCATATAATTTAAATTACACACGATATTAACGGGCTTATAAAACGCAATCTATATCTGCAAAGAGCTGTTAACAAATTAGAAGCAAAAGGGGGTAAATGAAATATATATATTTTTCTTACAGTTAGCTTATTTCTTCGAGTGCTTCTTTCTGGCTTAACCACATCACACATTAAAATAGGGCATAAAAAAATTTGTTATTAAGAGAAACAGTTGTTTGTCGAATTGCAAAGCCAACACAAAACACTAGAAGAAAAAGTTAAAAAGGGAAATAAATATGAAATAAGAGAAAAGGTAAAATGATTTGTAAAATATGTGTTTGACATTCTAGTAATTTATTTTTTGATAATTTTTATTAAACGGTTCGATACGTGCTGCCACACTGTATTTGTAAGTCTGTGGTGAATTGAAGGGTAGATGCATCTTCCGAGGCCATTTCATATTCTCTGTACATGTGTGTGTGTGTGTTTTGTTTCTTTAACGTCGGCCTATTTCCGCGACTATGGCCAATCACCGACGCCAGGGAGCAGTTTCACCTCACTATCCTGGAAATTTTGCCGAACCCCTGTCTTTCTGTAAGGAGGGTAGGGATCTTTAACGTGCCCAACATCGCATGGACACGGGACCGACGGCTTTACGCCCCCTCCGAAGGGCGGAACGTGCAGGCATTCAACTTGCTCAAATACAATGCCAGAACCTCGGTTGATGTTAATTTTACAGTTTGTACTAAAAAAGTGAAAGGAGTACGCCGGGATCGAACCCAGTACCCTTCGGTTCAAAGGCACACGTTCTTACCTCTGAACCACCGAGGTTCTAACCTCTGTACATACATCTATACAAAACACCTAAAATGACTGTTTTCCAAAACAAAACAAAAATGATATATTCCTAAATAGGAACTATGGTCTATAAACCAATATTACATTGTCAAAATTGTTAAAACAGGTTCTGAGTTTGCAAATGCACAAATATACCCCACATTCAGTGCAATGAAAGAAAGCTCTCAGTCCACAATTTGGTAGTTTGAACCTTTGGCTAATATCTTTTTCGCATGACCAATGTCAAATTTTATTACGACAGACGCCTATTTGTGGAATAGGCTTTGTTTGTCCTTTATTCTTTTTATTTTCAATTTCGATTTCTACTTGCCCCCGTTTCTAATTTAAATAATATATCATTTTAGATAATATTCTGCTATTTCCGTACGAAATGATAATAAGTCGAGAATATCTTTATTTTGCAAGCCACTTTGAAGAATTTCGTTTCTGTATTGGATCCAGGTCGTTACCAAACATCAATCAATAAAATGGAAAAAATCAGGTACCATCCTATTAAATGAATGAAGATTCGGTAACAAGGAATGAGATCATCAAGTAAATCAACACCACCCAGAAATATGTTGTAGTGTTTGAAGATTCTTCTAAAAATCATTTTACGCAATCCATTGGTATGGCCTCACAAAACGTACTTGCAAGTACCACACTTTAATTATTATACCACTTGATTTTTACATTCCCTCCTATTGATTTTTGTTCTTAAAATGAGCCCTTACCTTCTTATTTCATAACAGTGTCAGTCTCTAACGTTATTCCTGAAATACGATTAATTCTAATAGTACCCAAACTGAAAATGCCATCTCCATAAAGCGTCGTCATTAGTTTTGTGAAAGTAAACCAATTGTCATAAAATAGTAAGTCATTTATATGTTTTTATATTGCAGTTGCCAATATCAACACTAAAAAACCTCGGTGGTTCAGGGGTAAGAACGTGTGCCTCTGAACCGAAGGGTACTGGGTTCGATCCCAGCGTACTCCTTTCACTTTTTCAGTACAAACTGTAACATTAACATCAACCGAGGTTCTGGCATTGTATTTGAGCAAGTTGAATGTCTGCACGTTCCGCCCTTCGGAGGGGGCGTAAATCCGTCGGTCCCGTGTCCATGCGATGTTGGGCACGTTAAAGATCCCTACCCTCCTTACAGCAAGGCAGTGGTTCGGCAAAATTCCCAGGATAGTGAGGTGAAACTGCTCCCTGGCGTCGGTGATTGGCCATAGTCGCGGAAATAGGCCGACGTTAAAGAAAGAAAAACAACAACAATATCAACACTATGTTAGTGGCGGCACTTAAGGCCTATTTTTCAGGTACTGGTAAAATCTTGCCGGTATGTACTTGAAAGTTGTACATCAGGCACTTGTTATCACACAAAATAAATATTTTATACCCCTGCTTATTGGGGTTTGATGTTTTAATAATGACTATCCTTTGCATGCAACAATTTGTTCGTCAACGCAGCGCATTTGGAGTTTATCTGGTTGTTAAAACACTTTAAGTAGTGCATCCACAAGTCACCTAATTTTGAATAACATATCTCGATTCCTCGATTCGGATAATCCAATCTTTGATAAAGATTTTCGTCATTGTCGATGATCTTTTCACACCGATTTCTAGACCTTTGATCTGCAACTTTTGAAACTTTGCTGGCAGCAGACTAGTAAAGTCGATGATGCGGCAAATCACATATTGACCCATACATGACGGTATGAATTAACGTTTCCAACCCCTTACGCGATAGATTCAAACACTTGTTTGTTTATTAGTGAATTTTCTTAAAAAAAATTCACTAATGAGGAGATCTCGACTTTTGAATTTTGAAAAAAAAATTCTTCAAATGAGCGCTATTTAGGACCCCTGGAACCCCAATCCGAGGTCGGTTTCAGACTTTATATGTTTATATATATATATATATATATATATATATATATATATATATATATATATATATATATATATATATATATATATATATATATATATATATATATATATATATATATATATATATATATATATATATATATATATATATATATATATATATATATATATATATATACATATATATATATATATATATATATATATATATATATATATATATATGTTTATATATTTATGTGTCACACCTATAACTAAGAAAATAATGGACCGATTTTGATAAAATTAGGTGAGTACCTTCCTTTCGCGAGTGGCTTGGACAAGTTCGTTAGCCAGGAAAATCCGCCGAGGTTATCCCGGAAAATTTTGTGTTTTCTTTCGAAAAAAATCGAAAAAAATTTATATCTCCGGAATTAACAAAGTAAAGGCAACCAAATTTGGTAGGCCGGTTTACGTTATTATAGATAAGTCACCTAGCAAAATCTAGCTCTGTAGGTTAAAGGACAAAAAAGTTACAGACATTTAAAGAAAAATAAATTTGGGTTTTCCTCAAAACGTCAAAGTCGCGATTTTAAACGTCAAAATTGGTAATATTTAGGCAATAAACCTGAAAATAATATGAGCTTTGGAGGGAAAATGTCTCAAGAAGAATGTTTTACAAAGCCTTAAGTCTTGGCTTAAATGGTCATTGTCCTTCATTTTACTAAAATATTTCCAGAAAATTCATTTCAAATAGACCCTTTCTCTGATCTTTGGCAGTAGTGTTGGCTATAGAGTTTATCGGTTAATGGTGTATCATTTTTGTCGAATTTTCGTAAAAAATCTTTAAAGACCAATATATCCGTTATTATACAAGATACGGAAAAAATTGTATACATTAATTATAGGGTATCTTCAGCTACATCTTAAAAAATATTTCTACAATTACAGGATGGCCCATAAGTCGTTGGTGATTCAAATTTTCTTTTTTAGGGAATTTTCTTTAAAAAATTCACTAATGGGGAGATCCGTGTATATATATATATATATATATATATATATATATATATATATATATATATATATATATATATATATATATATATATATCGTACCGATAACTCAAAAATAATAGAGCGATCTTGATCAAATTTGGTGAGTACCTTCCTTTTGCAAGTGGCTTGGATATGTTCGTTATCCAGGAAAATAGGACAAGGTTTTCCCGGAAATTTTATATTTTCTTTCTAAAAAAATTCATATCTCCGAAATAACAAAGTGTGGGCAACCAAATTTGGTTTGCGTATTTGTATTATAAAAAGTGAACCATGTACCAAAATTTAGGTCTCTAAGTTTAAGGACAAAAAAGTTACGGGCAGCTATAGAAACAAATTTTGGAGTTTTCCTCAAAACGTCAAACTCGCAATTTAAAACGTCAAAATTGGCAATGTTTAGGCAAAGAACGTGAAACAATGTACGGATTGTGAAAAGAAAATGATGCAAGAAGAGTGTTCTGCGAACTCTTAAGTTTCAGATTCAACCGTCATTGCGCTTCATTTTACTAAAATATTTACAGAAAATTCATTTCAAGTAGACCCTTTCTCCGATGCTTTGGCTCTCGGTTTAGTTAAGTTGATGCTTTCGCTGTAGGTTTAGTGAAGTTTATTGTTTAACGGTCTATAATTTTTAGCTAATTTTCGTAGAACCATTTCGTTACATTTTAGAATTTTTTATCGAAATATGATGCATGTTTGTAAGAAAAAAATCTGGACGCAGTAAGTGCGTTTTGGTAGCAAATTTTCATTAAATGCTTCAAATTTCAATAACTCAATTTGCTATTAACGTAAGTTTTGTTGGTTAGGAAACCAACATTTAACTTTATTTTCGGAAAATTTTTGTATGAACGCAGCAAGGGAGTTTTGTTTGCGAATTTTCATTAAATGTTTCAAATTTCAATAACTCAATTTGCTGTTAACCTAAGGATCATTGGCCAGGAGACCAGTTTTCTCGGAAACATTTAAAGTTTATTTTCGGAAAATTTTTGTACATTTTCAAATAATTATTTTGATAAAATATGGTACATTGTTTCTACTATATAGGCTATACTGGTAACCAAATTGATGCCTGCTCGCATTAGAGCGATATATTTGTAATTAAAAACATTTTTATGAAAATTCACTTCCATAACGCACTTGCTGCGTCCAGAGTTTTTATAAATTAGTTTGTTCTAAAGGGTGTCTCGCCATTTTGTTTGTGCGAGTAGTACGGTGTTTATTTGTTGACAGCTGTCATGTACATATCACGCCATCAGAAGTTATGTAGCAGTATTTAAACGAGCAATGTTTAATTATTGTGAAAACTCACTACAGAAATGAGGAAGATTTCGCGGAAAAAGTTTGCAAATTACGTAGAATTTTCGGTCTCAGTAATGCGCCAAATGAGTCGACAGTTCTCTGTTTAATTAACAAATTTGAGACAATTCACGTTGATGGATGAGAAGACCACTCTTCGTGGCCACAGGGAGGGAAGGTTTGGCCGATAGTGCAGGCACTTCCATTAGACAACTTGGTCAAGAATTGAACATTTCTACACCCACTCTGCAATGAATTTTGACAAGATACATGCGTTTGCACGCATACAAGGTTCAATTGACGCAAGAAATCAAGTCAAGGGAGCATGTGCAGCGCCGTGGATTCTTTGATTGAGTACTGCAGCATTTTTAACTCAACGGGTACGCAAATAAGCAGAACTATCGCATTTGGGGTGCTCAAAATCCTTGTCTGTTGCGCATTTTGCGCTGGCAAATGCACAACTGTTAACGGTGTGCGTTATCGCAAAATGTTAACTGAGTTTTTCTGGCCCAAATTAGATCGAATTGATGTGGAGCATATCTTTCATCAAGAAGACGGTGCGACTTGCCACAAAGCACGCGAAACAATGGAGTGTGTACAGAGCAAGTTTCCAGACCGTGTCATCTCTCGGTTTGGCGATGAAAATTGACCACCAAGATCGTGCAACCGAACGCCAGTGGACTTCTTTCTATGGGACTACGTGAAGGAAAAGGTGTATGCGAACAAGCCACAAACAGTTGAACACCTTAAAGAAGAGATACGGCACTTCATTAGCGAAATTGAGGTATCGTATTTCGTGTTTAATGGCAAATATTCCTCTTCACTTTGAAATATAAGTATTCGCTTAATTCGAAAAAAAGTATATTTTTCTTGAGAATTAAATCCCGTGCTCCTGTTGACACACCCTTTCCTATATAAGATCCAATTGATTGTCTGTAAAAAGCTGAAAACAGTTAAAAGCTCTTCCTGTCTCTGATCTATAGTAAGGATCTGGTTGAATAAAATAGGGTAAACATAATTGAACCCAATCTTTCTTAGTCCACTTAAACTTAGGAATTTGCACAGCTGTGTCTTTCTCATGAAATGTTTATCTTGTTCCTTTTTTCTGTGCCGCCCATGCAATCTCGAATGAGATCAGGTGTCAAAAGATAGGGGAAATTAAAATTTATGGCCTTAACAAAAAAAATACCGGATATGCATTCTTCTCAGCGGTCCTATTGTAGTAGCACGTTTGGAGATAAATAAGAAATTATCATAACAGAGTAAGGAATCTGTGACAGTTCATTATACTACTACATACATACTACTACATTGCAGGTTCTAACGATTTTCACAGTTTTATTTTCCTAATGATATTTGCAACCTAGTAATTATAATAGGCACACCCGTACTTAGATAGTCGTTGGTTTTTATTAGATATATTTATTAAATTTGTGCGACAAGACACAAAAAAAATTGAAATTTTGATTTGAAATTGATCCATTTCTCAGCGCGGATGATCCGCACACGAATAATTGAGAGTACACTATATATATATATATATATATATATATATATATATATATATATATATATATATATATATATATATATATATATATATATATATATGTAGACACAAAGAGGAGGCAGCACTAGTAATTTAATACATGGTGTGCTAACTGACATTTCAGGAACTATGCATATTTGTGGACAAACAATTCTCTCATGGCGAGGTTAAAATATGAATATGACCAACAAAAATATTACATAAGTGGGGAACATAAATACATGCAAGTAATCATGGTAGGAGCACCAATTAATTGATTGAGGAATTTATGTTGATTTCAGAGACCCATTTATCCACACCTAATAGAAAAAAACAATAAAGGTATATTTATTATTTACAGATAGTTGGGGTATAACTTTATCTATACGTAGTGCTCAATCTTTTTACAATGAAAAATACTTGTATAGCATCTAATTAATAAGAAAAATAAATAACCTATTATATTTATATTTAGTATATTTATTTATATTAATCATACAGTTTATCTTACAAAATAAGCTTAAACTTGAAAACGCAATTTTTTCATAAAAATTCAAAATACCGATTACTATCCAACACATGTTACTGTGATACAAGCAACAACATGAGAGTTAATTCTGTCAGATTAGTTATTTCATAAGTTCATCCAATTAGACATTGTTTTAACGATATCAACATAAATTCGTTGGATGAATTAATTGGTGCTCCTACCATGATTACTTGCATGTATTTATGTTCTCCACTAATGTCATATTCTTGTTGGCCATATTCATACATAGAACATATTTTAACCTCGCCATGAGAGAATTGTTTGCCCGAAAATATACGTAGTTCCTGAAATGTCAGTTAGCACACCATTTATGAAATTACTAGTGCTGCCCTCTCTTTATATATATATATATATATATATATATATATATATATATATATATATATATATATATATATATATATATATATATATATATATATATATATATATATATATATATATATATATATATATACATAGGACGTTACAGCAAGAGCTTCAAACACGAACTGATGTGTCGCTTTACTTGCTGCAGCGTTTACAATTATGCTTACATGCAAATTATAACAAACCCGTGAGAAATGCAACTCCAGAATAACTGTGCACTGGATATGTCACAGGGTCGCTGTCTCTAGATAACTGATTCAGCTGGTGATGTAACTATATATATATATATATATATATATATATATATATATATATATATATATATCCCGGTTTTCCAAACTATCTCAATGTAAAAGCTTTGAGAATTTCTTCTGCGTTCCATTTTGCTTTTGTTTTGCTCTTTAATACGACTTCAATTTGGTTTTCACTTAAAAGGTGAGAAAGAACTTTCTTAACATGTATGTCTACTTTCTTTTGTAAATTGTTATTTTCTTTTTATATATTTTCGTTCCCTAACAAATTCATATATCTGCAAGTTCTTCTGTATATTTTTTAATTTGGTCTTTTTTTTTTCTCCGTCAAGGCTCGTCCGCGTCTTTGCCGCCCCGATGGCACCGCAGCCTTTGACTTACTGTTCATGCCCTTTGTCCTTTCTACTCCACCCATTCCAAAATCACTATTCCTTGAACTAGTCTGCACAGCAATTGGAAGGGTGAAGTTTTATATTGCTCTGTCTCCGGTCTAGGCTGACCGTAGTTCAGTTGTCTTTTGCGGTCCAGAGCTTTACACTCGCACAAGATGTGCTGGGCTGATTCCTCCCCCTCGCCGCAGAGTCTGCATGCGAGGTCCCCTTCGAGCTTGTAAAGCCTCCCGTGGATGTTCTAAGGAAGCCTATGTTAGTCTGAGGGCCCTTGGACAGGATATTGTGTAGTCGAGCACTATCGGACGTGTTTTCCACTTCCTCGCAGTGCCTCTTGTGCGAGTGTGGCACAAGATGTGCTGGGCTGATGCCTAACCCTCGCTGCAGAGTCTGCATGCCCGGTCCCCCTAGAACCGCCCCATTTTATGCAGGTGTTTCTCGGCGGCCATGTGTCCCGTCAAGAGTCCTGTTATGTTTCTAAGCTGTCCTCTGCTAAGACTAAGCAGCTCCACAGCTCTCCTTGAACTGGGTTCCTTAATTACTGACTTCCCATGTCTGAGCCCTGGACAGTCTGTCCAGTACACCTTCTGTTCGTTTCTGACCTAGGACTTAATGGCTCCCCTGGCAGTGCTCTTTGTCACGCACAGAACCGGTTCTGGTCCCATAAATGGTTTTGCTGACCCTCTCTTCGCGAGACTGTCAGCTTCTTCATTGCCTTTGATCCCCGAATGACCCAACACCCAGATGAGCGTGACCTCATTCTGCCCATCCAGGTCGCTCGTCTTGTCTCGACATTCACTTACCAGCCTGGAATTTACGCGTGGACTACTTATGGCCTTAAGCGCTGCCTGTGGCTATGAGGATCCGCTTGTTGGTGTATCCCCTTCTCTTGCTCTCTCGCACACAGTGCGATATGGCGTACATTTCGGCCTGAAAGACATGGGCTTCGAGGGAAATACTATGACTTATATTCGGTCCTTCCGAATAAACACCTACATCCGTCCCACGCTCCCCGCTGGATCCGTCCGTGAAACTTATGTCCGGTCCTTCCGAATAAACACTTGCATCCATCCCACGCTCCCCGCCGGATCTGTCCGTGAACCAGACTAGCGCGTCCCGTGGTAGGCCCGGCGTCTCCCCCCACCATGCTCGCGGTCGGGTATTTCCACTGTAAAATTGTTTTCCTTGCAGATTCGCGGGCTCGCGAAGTCTGACTTCATTTCAAGCATGGGCTCCTTCACGATCTCCTGAATTTTGCAGTTGCCCCTGCAGCCTGGGTTGATCTTCAGTCTATCATCGCAGGCTAGTCTGTATAGTCCTAGCCTGGCCTCCTCCATGATAAATAAGTGTGTGTGTGTGTGTGTGTGTGGGGGGGGGGGGGTCCAGCAACACCTCCGTGGCGACTGTTGGGGTTGAAGTCATGGCCCCTGTGATGACCAGGCAGGCCATCCATTGGATCTTGCCTAGTTTTTGTTTGGCATTGGATTGTGTCACCTTAGGCCACCAGACCAGTACCGCGTATGTTAACGATAGTCTGACCACCCTTGTGTACAGCCAGTGGGCCATACTAGATCTTAGTCCCCACATTTTTCCATATAGCCGCCTAGTAACGACCAGGGTTATAACTGCCTTACGCAGTCTTTTTTCAACGTGACCATTCCAGGTTAGCATTGAGTCCATTATGACCCCAAGATATTTTACCTCCCTGGCCATTGGAATGTTTCTACCGTATATAGTGAGAGTTCTGTGGCTCTCCCACTTCCTCCTCCTCGTAAACGGTATGACGGTTGCTTTCTCGGGGCTCACCCCGAGCCCTTGGCCAACCGTCCCCCTTTCGACAGTGCTGTCTGCATGCACTCCCACACTGACTGTGTAACCTTCCCTTGAACTATGATGCCAATGTCGTCCGCATAGCTCTGTATCTCGTACCCCCCCCCCCCCCCCGATAGCCTCCCTAGCAGGCCGTCCACAACTAGGCACCAAAGTCGGGGAGACAGAACGCTCCCCTGCGGACACCCCGCCGCGCCCCCGCCAGCAGAGTTCCTCCTGCTAGTGAGGTGAACACATTTGGTCCTTTGCTACATTATTTTCCGCTAAGCCATCATAGAATCGTTTCAGATTCCCAAAATCACTTTTAATACTGTTACCAGGCAAGTCATCAATGTTTTGTACTGATGTGAGTTCAAAACAAGTAAAATATTCTGTTTTTAGAAGCTTTTGAACAAGTTCATTTTTCTTTCTTTTGTGTTCTCTTTTCTCTTTTACTTTCCTTAAAAGTTTCTCGTGGTAATAAGCGTTCCGATGTGGACTGGCTGAAAATAAATATAAATTTTAGAAACTGATGGTTGTGTTAGGCAAATTCACCAATAAAATGAAATTACCATATTTATTTAGCATTTTTGGTGGAACACCCAATATTTTTGCCTCTATTGCATATGCATAATTATTTTCAGTGGTAAAAGGTTTGCTACATATCTCCTATTGTGACCTATATCAAACTTGTCCTTTCTATGACATCTCAGAACCCACACCTTTTGTAGAGCTGTACGAAATTTTTTCTCCAGTCTTTTTTGCCTTTTATAAGCAATCACAGCACACAAATACTCAGGCATCTAATATATATATATATATATATATATATATATATATATATATATATATATATATATATATATATATATATATATATATAATTAATAAATAATTTTCTTTGAGATACCTGTAATAAAATTATGTTTTATTTAATAATGAGAAGTAACCGAACACATAACCTATCAGAAGGACCCGGAAATTTCGGAAATATTAGCAACATTGTCCATCTGAATTTCATAAGATGATTGTATTATAATAGCGCAAGCCGAAAACTAATAAATAATACGCCTATATCATAATATCCAAGTTTAAAAGAATCAGACTACATACAACACAAGCCTACTTACAATAACTAGAACTTTTTAACGTTTTTTGAACAGCAGGCAAGATACTATATCAACAAAAGTCTTCAAATATAGTCCATAAAACTTTATGAAACAATGTTCGAACGAAAATATGAACTCAAAGCACATAAACACTTGAATAAAGAACGAACCGAAATCAACAGACTGTCAATAACTGAACATTGGAAAAGATGACGTCAGAGTTCCCCCCTAGCCGATACCCCTCCACAGTTATGTGGTAACCTATTACTTTATAGATCTTGGGAAATAACTACCTATGTACTTTTAAATATCAGAATCACTCCATGTCACAGACCAATTTTATCTAAAACAGTTTTCTACGTAAGTCCCAAATAGAGCATATAAATAAATTTTTTAATTAAAACATGAACGTTGGCGTGCTGTTACAATAGACAGATAAATAACCCGGGTCGTAGCAAAAGAGTAGCACAAAGCAGAGATTTATCAGTCCAGTATCAGGAAGAGAGGGTTGCAGGTATGACAGTTTGTGCGTGTACATGTCAAGTAAAGCCCGTAGATGCCTGGCAAAGCTGACGTGCTAGCATAGCTCGCAAATACCGTAGTTACTAGCAAAATTGCATACTAAACCGCTTTAATGCTGCTCTGAAATGTGGATTACGACACAATAAAATACGTTAACTATGGAAATGTAGCTGTTAGTTTCACACGCCCGAACAAGCTTATAAACATGAACAAATAAAAGTCTGGACGCAGCAAGTGCGTTATGGTATTGAATTTTCATAAAAATGTTTTTAATAGCAAATAAGTCTTTTCTTTTAACGAAAGCAGGCATGAAATTTGGTTACCAGCATAACCTATATAGTAGAAACAATGTACCATATTTCGTCAAAATAACTTTATTGTTTGAATATGTAAAAGATTTTTCGAAAATAAACTCAAAATGTTCCCGAAGAAACTGGTTTCTAGCCAACAAACGTTAGCCAAATAGCAAATTAAGCTATTGAAATTCGCTACCATAACGCACTTGCTGCGTCCTGAGTTTGTTTTCTTACAAACATGCATTATATTTCGACGGAAAATGCAAAAATGTAATAATGTAAGGTGTGTTCGATTAAAAAAAAGTTTTTAATAGCAAATCTGTCTTTCCTTAATGAAAGCAGCCATCAAATTTGGTTACCAATATAGTAGAAACAATGTACCATATTTCATCAAAGTAACTCTATTCTTTGAAAAAGTGCAACATTTTTCCGAAAATGAACTTAAAACGTTTGCGAAAAAACTGGTCCGACTTTTCTGGCCAACGACCTCTTCAAGTTATTTACCCCCCTACCAAAATATAATGATTCAAAAAAACATTTTCGACGAAACTTTAAACAAATTTAATGAAAATTTGCAAATAATTTTTTAAAGAAAATTCGAAAACATTTTTTTATAATAGCTTATTAAACATTTATCACTAATTACCAAAATGTTACAACAAAAATTCTTACAAAAATTTATTTCTACGGAAGCACAAAAACTTTCTGTAAAAACTGGCTAAATAATGATTCAAAAAAACATTTTCGACGAAACTTTAAACAAATTTAATGAAAATTTGCAAATAATTTTTTAAAGAAAATTCGAAAACATTTTTTTATAATAGCTTATTAAACATTTATCACTAATTACCAAAATGTTACCACAAAAATTCTTACAAAAATTTATTTCTACGGAAGCACAAAAACTTTCTGTACAAACTGGCTAAATATTTTTTACACAAAATTTTGCCAATAGAACGCAGAAAATTGAAATTATATACCTAATCTATAATTAAAATAAAAAATAAAATGGTTTGTTTGCAAGAAAAGCCATTAAAACATTATTTTCGACGATTTTCGTTTAAAAAATGTTCCATTCACAACAAATGTTTCTTTAAACAAAATTCCTTAAATCTATTTATAAGAAAATTCGCCATTAAAACAACATTTTGTACAAGAAAATTCGCTAATAAAAATAAATTAAGTAAATTAAAGGAACTGGTCTGATTTGCCTGGCCAACGAACCATTTCATTTACCCACCTGCCAAAATATAATTTTTACCAAAAACTTTTTCGACGAGAAACAAAAATCTCATGAAAATTGACAAGCAATTGTTTTAAGAAAATCCGTAAACATTTTTTTATAAAAATTAATTAAACATTTAACATTAATTACCAAAATTTCACAAAAATATCTTTAAAAAATGATTTCTACGGAAGCACAAAAAAAGTTGTGCGAAAGCTGGCTGAATATTTTTTTATGCAAAATTTTGTTAAAAGCATACATAAAATTCAAATTATATACCTAATCTGTAATTAAAATTGAAAATAAAATAATTTGCACGAAAATCCATTAAAACCTTATTTTCGACGAATTTTGTTTAAAAAATGTTCTATCAATTGAAACAATTTTCACACAAAAATTCTCGACAAATGTTTCTTCAAAGAAAATTCGTTAAATTTATTTATAAAAAAATTCACTATTAAAAGAACATTTTGTGCAAGAAAATTAGCTAATAGAAATAAATTTTAAAATACTCAAAATCTAATCTAAACACAGAACTAGATACTTATTCTGTGGCTTCACAGAGAAAATTTTTTTGCCTGTAGATGTTGTAGAAACTGAATCCGGTTGTAGAAGAGAAAACAACCTCTTCTCGTGTCACAAATCTCTACGTCTTTGTTACTGTGGAACGGTTTTACCAACTAAGGACAACAACAGCTGCTATTGAACTTGAATTAAAAGTCTTCAAAGTGCTTATCTTTCCTTAGTGTTTTTTTTTAACAAAAAGTCGCTAAAAATATTGGAAATACATCAGATAACTTTATAATTGCATCAAAGACGAAAATAAAAGTTAAAAGAAAGCTATAAGAGAAATGCATTCTAGAGCAAGATTTGAATCAGCATTTCTTTGCTTATCAGCAAGGTCTTTAACCATTCAACCACACTAACACTTAACGCGTAATAGTCTCCAGTTATTTATTTATAATATGTAAGGTCGTTAGAGGCATATTTTGCAACTATTTGAACAAATGAGATGAGTAGCATAAATCTAGAATATTCTAATATACATTTTATGCAATATTTACGAATCATAAAACACAATAGTTATACTATTTTATTTTTCTGGTACTTCTTGAACTTTTTGGGGCTAGAAAAGATAAACGTTCTCTGTATTATTTAACAGATTTTGTTTTAACACATCCATTATATATATATATATATATATATATATATATATATATATATATATATATATATATATATATATATATATATATATATATATATATATAAACATATAAAAATTGAAACTGACATCGGATATGGATTCTAGGGGGCTTAGTCCGCGCTCACTTGAACAAATTTTTTCAAAATTCAAAAGTCGGGATCTCCTCATTAGTGAATTTTTTTTAAGAAAATTCACTAATATCAGTGAATATAGTTTCTTTATATATTACAATAATTGTAACGATGTTGTATTCATTTACTACAAATAGTAAAAATGTACTTGTTTACCGAATAGAGGCTATATTAATAACGCAAACCTTTATAATTTGGCGGTGACGGAAGAGTTATCAGCCAATAATAAACTTGATTGAATTATATTTTTAACATGCGAGAAGAGGTGGATTTGCTATTTAAATAGTGGTCTGGCGGATAAAATGTAAGTACAAAATTGCGATTTTGAGTTAAATGCAGTTGTTAGTCATTCATTCGGGATTTTTTTACAACTACTTTTTTTTTTTATTATGGCCATAAATATCCCAAAAATATATTTTACACAGACCGTAAGATTTAAGTTACTTTAAAAAGTGCGGTCTGCTAGTGAATTTTCATAGAAATGATCTGGCACAAAATTTTTTTTTTAATTTTTTTCTTCTTTAATATAGAAATATAGATTTTGGTATATAGCTTCCTTTTAATATCGTAAACTTGCATACCAAATTTGGTTATTACACCTTTTCTATGTTTTGAGATAAAAAAAATCCGAAAAAAAATCCAAGATTTTCTCGAAAAACCTGGTTTAATTTTCCTGGCTAACGAACCCATCCAAGCCACTTACAAAAGAAAGATATTTGTCAAATTTTATCAGTATCAGACCATTATTTTTTGAGTTATCGGTGTGATACATATATATGTAAAGATATAAAATATATATGTAAATATATAAACATATAAAAATTGGAACTAACCCCGGATGTGGGTTCTATGCGGCCTAGTTCGCGCTCATTTGAAGAATTTTTTTCTAAGGAAATTCACATAAAAATATAACCTCAATTTACGATAGTTTCGTGAAAGCTAATTTAATTGTGGCCACACTGTATTACATAGCAATTACTATATAACACTTAATTAAACACAAAATTTTATAAAAACAATTTAATTTTACTTATAGCAAGACAAATTATATTTAACTGTTCCTTAGTTAGTTGAATCATTGCGGTTAGCGAAAATGGAGAGACTGTTACAGTGTACTTAATACAGATCACCAAACAATTAAATGGATCTAAAAAAATCAATTTACTGATTATAGCTAGCGAAAATGTATTCATATGACCACACCAAATATCTGATTCCTAACAAAGAGACCAACCTCGGTAGAATTTATTAGTATGACCCCCTTGGGGGATCTAATAATAAATAAAATGTCTCTTTTAGATGCGAATCTATTTAGTAGCTACAACAAAAAGACCTGCGCATTATTTAGATCGGATCGATAATTAGGAAACCACTACGTAGCTTTACCGACAAACACACAGAGGGCTATTAACCCAATAATTTCAACGTAAACAAAGTATTTGGTGAGTACATCACCTGTCGCGTCAAAGACTCTTCGGCAAGTGAATTCCTTGTTGAAACTTATATTTTGTCAACGGGGAACAACTTTTATTGTCATCGCTCGATCCAGAGGCAAGTTTGGGGTAGATTTCACCCGCGGCCACATTTTAGAGTAGTACATCTCTAATTTATATTTACAGAATATTACAAATGCAAACCTTGTATTTCATGAACAAAAATGCGCTCCTCGTTTGTACAATATATGAGTGATTTTAGTTATTTAATTTAAAGATTTCGTTAAGCACAACATTATTTTTTAATAAAAATTGCCTGATACGTATTATTGATATTTTGAACTGCAACTGGTTCACAAGGTTTGATTACATTATTCAATACCACAGGTTTCCCCTATGTTTCCACCACAACTTTGTAAATTTGAGCTGAGCTCTGTACCGTTCTGCTTACCAGCTTTTTATAAGTAACTGGCTGACCAAACAGACGTTGTCCTGTCCTAATTTCAATATGTCAAACGACATTTGCGCATGTAGCGATACTTTCAGTTTTCCCGAATTTTCCAATTTTCCGGGCAACTTTTCCAATGTTTCTAACCCTAGAAACCCTACCCGGACTATTACGAACATTTAAAAAATAAAATTAGCAAAATAGGTCCTGCCGTTCTCAAGTGATGTGCTTACTAACGAAGAGCATTTAATTTTTATTTATATAGATTTGTATCAGAGCATTTTCTTTTAAAGGGTTCGCAAATTTATTGGACCCACCTGAACGACCGGTGAATTTAAAGTCAGTTACATTAAGATTTTGCCTGTAAATAGCGCGGACGAAAAATTTAGGTAGAGCCACCCTATACCATCACTCCCGGTGTAAAGTTCGTATGCCATTCCACAGCAAATTCTAAATTTCTGCGTTCTCCACGTAATCGTTTTACTTTTCTGCGACCACCGTGGACCGAAAGGCAGAATCTAGACTCGTCAGTGAACACAACACGGTTCCATTTACCATCCCAGTTTTATGTGCCTTTGCACCACTCAAGCCAAGCAGCACGCTGTCGAGGTGTCGGTGGGTGACATAAAAATGGTCTATCCTACGAAGCCCACAAGGGCGTATCCTGCAATATATCGTTGCCATAGAGACTCTCCTGCAAAACTCTCAACCAAGCATTTCCAATCGATCGTGATGTGCCAACTCTGTCTTGTAGAGCCGCAATCATCAAACCTTCCCGTGCTAAAGTTGGTTAGAGTCGTCCGGATCCATATACAGAGTCCTCGCTACAGCACAAAGTCTTTCTACCTTACATTACAGATGTACCAGACAAACACAGCCGAATTTTTAGAACCCATAATATCAAAACCATATTCACAGAACAAAAACTGTCAACTCTAATAAAAACTCCCAAAGATACGATTCCACAACAATCCCACGGAGTTCACGAAATTCCTTGTTCAGACTGCTCCCGAACTTATATAGGACAAACGAACAGACGTATCCACAATAGCATCTACGGACACGCCCTCTCAGTTAGAAAAACCGACCCCTCATCCACACTGGCCATGCATCATATTCATATAGGACACAAAATAGATTTTGACAATGCCGAAACAATAACTCTGGTTCACAACTTCAAAACCAGAATTATCCGCAAGCGATCGAGATCGAAAAACGTTCCGACTATTTAAATAAGAGAAATGATAGTCTTGGCCTCTAGATTACTTGGAAACCAGTTATAGCCTCATTACAATTACAGAAAAAGACAATTAATTCAATAAAAAATTTAACTTCCCCGTTACCTGACCCAAAAAATATCTCTTATCCGGTTAATCCTATAAGTAACGTTACGATATTACCTCAATAAACCTTGACCCATCTAATTACACCGATGACGAGGGAGGTAGACGAAATGTTAGAAATAACACAAGACGAACTCTCAGATCTCTCTAAGGCCTAGAGTTGAACACAATGAGACCTTAAAGACGATATCCAGCGAGATCTACAATAATCTAACCTATCCTTATCCACCGCCGTAAGAAGTAGACAGATTGAGGCCTTAGAGTTCATTTCATTAACCTCTTGAACCTCCACAACAGGAGCCGAACCGTCGAGTTTTCATAAATTCTGGACACGGTTCAACCCGAAAACTAAGTATGTCTCACATTTATGACCGCGGAAACATTTCCGAACGTTTAATATATATATATATATATATATATATATATATATATATATATATATATATATATATATATATATATATATATATATATATATATATATATATATATTGTTAGAAACTAAAATATTTCAAATAAAAGTAGTTTGTTGAGAATTAATATAATTACTATAATCACATGCCAAGAACTCAAAATAATCTAAATTGAATGTTCTTTTTTAGTACATCCAGGGATACCCCTTCATCCTTGCCCTTCTTACATAGCGTCGCTCAGTCTGTTTACTTAAGCCATACGCCAACTACGTGTGACTACTTACACAACCAGTGTTGGCGCACTTCTAAAATTGCTAAACCGTTATTTTTCATAACTCCCTTCATCAGTCGCTATGGGTCTAGGAGACCCACGACTTCGTATTTCTTATTACAGTATAAAAACAGGTGGCATGCGGTACTGTGCTTCTAGGACAACTCAAATGGATCCCTTCGGAATGTATTTCCAAAGCTGGATGTATATTGTTAGTTTTATTCAAGCGCTATTAGATCGTTTGTGCATCAACGCCGGGCGTGGGCCTAATAAACCCATAGCGACTGGTCGTGCCACCACCGCTCAGTTATACGTTCTCTTTTAACAATGCAGTTTGCATAGCGTTATATCTTTACTGCTTAGCTTGCATTATTCGTTTGTGTCTTTGTGTTGGTGAAGTGCAATTTACATACTAGAAAAAAATGCGTAAAAGGGTGTATAACCTGGACAACCCCGCCGACATAGAAGAGCTGAATCCGTTAGCTTTCGAAGACCTCAACGTAAATGCATCGGATGAGAATTTTGATGAATTTGACAGATTTGACGAATCTGATGAAGACATTATCGAGACAAGATCCGTTCATTCCGAAACGGATCATGAAATCGACGAAGCAGAGGAATAAGATGAAGATAACGGAAATCAAGACGATAACTACTACAATGGCAAGTCAAATGCAAATTGTAGCTAAAACACTCAACACTTATGCTCAACAAATTTTTATAGGTAGAGATGGCACACAATGGAAAAAACACAGTGGAAAGTTACTCGGACACAGCCACATCATATTCTAGTAAAATTACCTGGTGTTGTTGGCAGAAATGCGAAAAACGCTAAAAGCGAATTGGATGGTTGGAAACTGTTCTTTGATAATAATATTTTGGCCATTATTGTAGAAAATACAAATAAGTTCATAGTTACTGTGAAAGAAAAGTTTGGAAGAGAGAGGGGCTATAGACCAACCGATAATGTTGAAATGATGGTATTGTTACGTTCTACGGGGTTCTTGATTCGTTGACTAACAAAACACAGCTTTTCAAACTACTAATTTATTATGAGCACCTATTTTCCAACACAAGTATCAACTAAAATATTTCACTCTATTATTAAATGCCCATAGAACTAGATTCCACTATTCGCCTTCTATCATCGCTTCTTGAACACCAACACTTACTGCTGACTCGCTTAATACTCTATGATCACTATTCTACACCACACCGACTTAATACTGAACTGACTTACTCTGCGCACCGCTCGTCTGTTTATACTGTCCATAGAGATTCTAGACCTTCTACACTTTTCTATACCTGTCACTTCTGGTCCCTTCTAGAAATATAATTCCAGAGTGTTCGCTCTTACCAACACACTTTATAATTGACATCTGACCATAGAATAAACAAAGTCCATAAACTTAATTCTCATAGACAAATGTGATAGTATTTTTGGGGTTGTTATATTTAGCCGGTGTTTTCCGAGTGGGTCATCAAAACATTTACTATTCTTGGTCAACTGATGGCCTTGAAAAGGACTTATTTAGAATTACCATGTCGTAGGTATTTTACAAAATTTTGTGAGAAAAATGAACACTTATATTTTGTAGTTCATAACTTCTACTTATTATTACTATTAGTATTATGATAATTATTATTATTTTTACGAGAGCTACAATCGGAAATGAAATTTTCTTGCGAATTGATGTAAATAAATGTAAATAAAAATAAAATAGAATTTTTTTAAATAATTTTTTTAGCTTTTAGGTATGTAGATTTTTCATTAAATGTTCTATAATAATAGTAAATGTCTACATATTTTGTAATTCATGGCTTGCTGTTACTTCCTTGTAATAGAAAACAGAGATGATATTTTTCTATTTCTTTTTTATTTCTTTTGCTGTTATTTAGGCATTTTATTAAATTTTATATGATAAAAATTAATATAATTTGTAGTTCATAAGATGCTTTTATTTCCTTGTACTAGGACTACAATAAATAGAACTGTGTTCTTACTCGAGCATCAATGCCGAGTAAATGGATGCGGGGTAAGGATTTCAGGCGGGTATAATAGAGGTCTTTAAATTTGTTGTTAACTCAATTAATAGAAGATACTTAACAAATCGCATACATTATACATTAAACTTTGGCTTAGTCACCGCAAATAATTTGTCCGATTATGTAGCAGAAATTATTAGGAAATTAGGCTATTTGTAGCTATGGGTCTAATAGACCTATAGCGACAACTGGCGCTTCGGATGGTGGCGCGACTAATGAAGGGTTAAGCCATACGCCAACTACGTGTGACTACTTACACAACCAGTGTTGGCGCACTTCTAAAATTGCCAAATTCGTTATTTTTCATAACTAGCAATCTTACACTATATACATACATACATACATATATATATATATATATATATATATATATATATATATATATATATATAACTTGAATGCATACAAAAGTTTAAATGCACAATCTTTATTAACATAGTTCAAATCTTAATTTTAATTATTTAAAATTAAGATTTCACCTATGTTAATAAAGATTGTTTAATTTAAACTTTTGTATGCATTTAATTTATATATATATATATATATATATATATATATATATATATATATATATATATATATATATATACCAAGAGCATTAATCGTTGGCGAGTAGAGTTCAATTGAAGCATTTCAAAGGGTTGAATAGTGGTGATGCACACAACAAAGTTTCTCGAAAATAACAGGTGTAACAAAATTTTAGGAGTTAAATTCCTCGTAAAATAAAATAATATTTCCTTAAATACACCAATTTGTTAAAAAATTGTGACATTTTAAGGGTGTACCACCCCTAATCAATCCTTATAAATGCCTTAATTGAACTCTACTTACTATTGATTAATGCCTTTGGTACAATCAAAACGGGTAATAAATGTGTTTTTTCTAAGTTAAAATATTACGGAAGTATTGACTTTTTCGAAATTTGAAACCCCACTTTGAAGGAATATAACTTCTCAGGGGTGCAGCTACTAAGCTGCATCCCTATACTAATAGGGGTAAGTTGCTTTAAACCACCATATTTTACGTTTACCTACATGCCCCTGCCCTATATCGGTTCTTATGCGCAACATCATGTATACATTTTTTGAATGATACAGAAATTAATAAAATGCAAAGATATAAAATATTTGATTTATCTTCAAAATTTACTGATTTTCCACCACATAACTTCCCTTTTATCTATTTTCGTATAAACAAGCCCAACATATATATATATATATATATATATATATATATATATATATATATATATATATATATATATATATATATATATATATATATATATGCTAGAATTTGAACTTCAATCACTCACCCTTGTGTAGGCTACCATATTGTTCCAGTGGCTACACGCACCTGTAAACTCAAGTTCAGATGCTTAATAAGTCAACAATTCGAGTATTGCACATTTATTTAGATTAAGTATGTACTTATAACAAATACAAAGAAATGCCTGAATAAAATATTAATAAAACAATTAAAATTTCAATAACATAAAAATAAAATAAATAAAGATACAGTTTTTGGAGTTGCCAGAAAATTTAATAGCCAAATACAAAGTTTCCGACATGAATATTCGCTGTTACCCCACCGAACTAACTTGAAGTTTGGCTAGACTATTAATCCTACAGGTTTTCAGTGTAGCATTAAAGAAATTGCATTACATAAGAGTACTTACACCTTTATAGAATACAACTAAATTGGACAGAACATGCCACAATATCACACTCACTTGCACTTACACAAACCTACAACTAAAAGTCATCGATCAGACCTTTTGACCCTTCCCTTGTATGGTTGATTTCTGCTCTGCTCTCGCGGATTTGATTTTGACTTCTAAAGCTATTTCCATGTCCCGATGCCCGATGTTTGTCAGCATCAGCTTGGATATTCTGGTTGTGAAGGCATACTTTGGCAAAGTGATTGCGTATCTGATAAATTGCAAGTTTTATTGTACATTTATGTTCCTACCATATATTCAGGTCCACATTTTCTGCACAGTTTCCATAATAATCCTTTGTTGTACTTGATTTTGCTAAAGGCCCAGAATTAATTTATCTGATCGTTCAATCTACATATGGATTTTTATAATTATACAGATACATCCATAAGCAGCAAGTTGCTTCTTAAGTTTCGTCACAAAATAGTAAATGTTCTGGTTTTCTTTTGGATATAAGTTCTAAAATTTTAACATTTCCATATTAATATTTGTCTGTGGCTTCATCAAACCAACGAGAACATCTTCCAGCTTATTTGTCTTATCTACTACAACATAACACATTTTTTTAATTATATATTATACAATATAGATGTACTTATTTCGAAGATTATCCAGTCTCAAGCAAAATTGGCGTACCCTTCGTCAGTGTCCATTACAGGAGATGCTTTAAAACTTGTTTCTTTACTGGGTGCGTTTCAGTGCTTGATAACCTGACACCATCTTTTAGTTGCTTCTGTACTCTGGATCTATATTGGCAATTACACACTGTTCTCCGTGTTTACGTTACATTATTATTTTTAAATAATTATGTTAGAATATAACCTTTCACAACATTGACTACAAACCATTCATGTTGGCATTAATTTTCATTTACGTCTATCGGCCATCTCGCCATCTTCCCTTCTCGGCGTCATGGACCTGCGCTCTATCCCTAAAGAAGGGAATGCCTAAATATACAATTTTTGGATGTGTTTAACATAGAACAGGTAACAGAATCAAACATGCAAAATAGTTACTATTATAATTCTCATCATTGTACCGTAATCATCATCTATCTTTTTCGTTACATTTTAAAGTTATATAATAATATAAGGACATCTGAAGCACATTCTGAGCGATTATTCTGAATAATAATATATCCAAATATTCTCAGTATATTGATGAAAATTTTCTTTGGATGTGATTGAATGAATGTACTCAGAATATTCAAGATGCAGTTTGAAGTTCCATAAATATTATTAGAACATTCCGAAACAAATATTCTGAAAAAAAGAATGTTGTCACATTGTGAGAACATTCTGAGGATATCTTGTGCTGTATGGGCTTCAATGAAAGCAAATACATTTGATGATAGTGAATTACCCTGCAGCATAAAGTTAAAAGTAATATAGTTTAGTGTAAAATAATTGCTGAAAAGTGCCATTAGTGTGCAATATAGTTATTATATAGGTTTTAAATCAAGGGTTCTCAGTATACAATGTAAATATTTACTAGTTTGACTAGTTATTGTGAGCAGTATATCTCCTCATATATGTTTCATTTCATGTATTTTTTGCTTGTTGCCCTGCAATATACTTGCTTCAGAAAAATACCGTCACAAGCCACCGCAATAATAAATATAAAAACTTTGGGCGCAGCAAGTGCGTTATGGAAGTGAATTTTCATTAAAATGTTTTTAATTACAAATATATCGCTCTAATGCGAGCAGGCATCAATTTGGTTACCGGTATAACCTATATAGTAGGAACAATGTACCATATTTTATCAAAATAATTATTTGAAAATGTACAAAAATTTTCCGAAAATAAACTTTAAATGTTTCTAAGAAAACTGGTCTCCTAGCCAATGAACCTTAGGTTAATAGAAAATTGAGTTATTTAAGTTTGAAACATGTAATGAAAATTCGCAACCAAAACGCCCTTACTGCGTTCATACAAAAATTTTCCGAAAATAAAGATAAATGTTGGTTTCCTAACCAACAAAACTTACGTTAATAGCAAATTGAGTTATTGAAATTTGGAGGATTTAATGAAAATTTGCTACTAAAACGCACTGCGTCCAGATTTTTTCTTACAAACATGCATCATATTTCGATAAAAAATGCTAAAATGCAGTAACGAATTTGTTCTACGAAAATTAGCTAAAAATTATAGACCGTTAAACCATAAACTTCACTAAACCCACAGCGAAAGCATCAACTTAACTAAACCGACAGCCAAAGCATCAGAGAAAGGGTCTATTTGAAATGAATTTTCTGTAACATTTTAGTAAAATGAAGGGCAATGACGGTTGCATCTGAAACTTAAGCGTTCACAGAACACTCTTCTTGCAACATTTTGTTTTCACAATCCGTATTTGTTTCACGTTCTTTGCCTACACATTGCCAATTTTGACATTTTAAATTGCGAGTTTGACGTTTTAAATTGCGAGTTTGACGTTTTGAGGAAAACTCCAAAATTTGTTCAGCGAAACTATAGTCACAGAGGCATTGAAGAACATCCTAGAACTTCCAGAATTCAAAGGGCCACTTGCTCCAGTTAGCTCACGCGCTGGCTACGTCCTTCACCACTAAAAACCAACAGTGAAGCCAGAGAAGTATTCTCAAAGTCTGTATCCAAAATTTGTTGCTTTAGCTGCCCGTAACTTTTTTGTCCTTTAACTTAGAGACCTAAATTTTGGTACATGGTTCACTCTTTATAATACAAATACGCGTACTAAATTTGGTTGCCCTCACGTTGTTATTTTTGGAAATATGAATTCTTTTAGAAAGAAAACACAAAATTTTCCGGGAAAACCTGGTCCGATTTTCCTGCCTAACGAACATATCCAAGCCACTTTCAAAAGGAAGGTACTCACCAAATTTGATCAAGATCGGTCTATTATTTTTTGAGTTATCGGTACGATATATATATATATATATATATATATATATATATATATATATATATATATATATATATATATATATATATATATATATATATATATATATATATATATATATATATAAACACGGATCTCCCCATTAGTGAATTTTTTAAAGAAAATTCACTAAAAAAGAAGATTTGAATCACCAACGACTTGTGGGCCACCCTGTAATTGCAGAAATATGTTTTAAGATGTAGCTCAAGACACCCTATAATTAATGTATACCATTTTTTTTCGTATTTTGCATAATGACGGATGTATTGAGCCTTAAAGATTTTTTACAAAAATTCCACAAAAATGATATACCATTAACCGATAAACTCTATAGCCAACACTACTGCCAAAGCATCAGAGAAAGGGTCTATTTAAAATGAATTTTCTGGGAATATTGTAGTAAAATGAAAGACGATGACGATTGAAACTAAGACTTCAGGCTTTGTAAAACATTATTCTTGAGACATTTTCCTTCCATAGCTCATATAACTTTCAGGTTCATTGCCTAAATATTACCAATTTTGACGTTTAAAATGGCGATTTTCGACGTTTTGAGGAAAACCCAAATTTATTTTTCTTTAAATGCCTGTAACTTTTTGTCCTTCAACCTACAGAGCTAAATTTTGGTAGGTGACTTACCTATAATGATGTAAACCCGCGTATGAAATTTGGTTGCCCTTACTTTGTTAATTCCGGAGATATACATTTTTTTTCGAAAGAAAACACAAAATTTTCCGGAAAAACCTCGGCGAACTTTCCTGGTTAACGAACTTATCCAAGCCACTTGCGAAAGGAAGGTACTCACCAAGTTTTATCAAAATCGGTCCATTATTTTTTTAGTTATAGGTGTGACACACACACACACACACACACACACATATATATATATATATATATATATATATATATATATATATATATATATATATCTGTGTATATATATATATATATATATATATATATATATATATATATATATATATATATATATATATATATATATATATATATAAAGTCTGAAACCGACCTCGGATTTGGGTTCCAGGGGTCCTAAATAGCGGTCATTTGAAGAAAAATTTTTTAAATTCAAAAGTCGGGATCTCCCCATTAGTCAATTTAAAAAAAAATTCACTAATAAGACACGGCTGTTGTTTCTATCATTATTAATAATTATGTTGCATTTGTGCCCAGACAATAGCTACTTCCTAGGTATATTATATACTGTATTCTTTATAAAGTATAATCTCTATTATGTAAAATAAAATAAATAAAAATAACAACAAAAGGCATATCTTATATTTAGAATTTACATGGCGATACAATGACAATATTCAAATGAAGCTTACCTTAAAACTGTTAAAATTATATATCAATTCCTTAACATCAAATTTTGAATAAAAAATAAACATTGTCTTTCACTAATTTATTTAATTTTAATACCACCGCATATTTTGAACGTCCTTGTTACTCGAAGGCTTCTCTGAAGAATATAATCTGCAATTCTATAAGGCTCAGCTTGGCTAAATTCGGAAAGACGACGATTCCCCTAATGTAGAATTATTCTGCAGTGTAGACACTTATATTGATCGTAATACCTGGGCAGGTAGCAGATGGGGAATGGTAAACGGTAGGTGGCACACACAGCACAATTCGTCTCACAACAAGTCTCTGCTGGAATGCCTCTCTATCTCTTTATACTAACTCTGCTACCTCATAAACAGCTGGAGTATTAAAGCCTGTTCTGACTTAAGTCGACGCTAAGATCCTGTCAACACGAGAGGAAATATTATGAATCCATAGGGACCTCTCTTAGAATCTTTAATGTTTAATGGATCATTTTTTAGAATACTTGGAAACATATAATCCGAATTATTTATAATTCGTGGATATGCAAGCCCACGAAAAAGTTCCAGACCTACTACAGAGGCAAATAAGATCATTTATGCAAGCTATTTTGTTATTCAACGTAACTTACTCTCTATTTAATTCATATATTACAGCAAACTTGCCGAGCTTTTAGGGAAAGCTTTTTGCTCTGAAAACGACGCTCTACGGCTTTAATCGCCTCTTTGTTCGAAGAAAATATAAGAGCTGTAAAACTTATTTCAATTAAAGGAATAAATAATAGTCCAATGGAGCCAAATCTGGTTACTAAGGGGCTTATCGAGTAATTCAGAAACAAAGTCACGGATTGTTTCCATTTCAGTAATTGTGTTTTGAATCTTATAGGTAATCCTAAAGCACGGCACTGGATACATTTGGAAGTGTTTGACCCGAATGATTCCCTTGGTGCATTTATAATTGTCAGCAGGTTTAAGTTTTATACGCGCTTGTTTATTTTTTCGATAATTGGAAGAAACAGTCTTTTGTACAAAATTTAACACTTGTGAGGGGCTTGGAGATCTATGTTTGTATAACCTTGTCTGCCCAAGATTGACTGGGGGATCGCATCCTGGAGTGTCGCCCCGTACTCAGTTAAGAACCTGTATCTATATACAGGTGTCCGGAAATGATGAGCAAAAAAATCAGGGAGTTATGCTACTAGAAAAATTAGTGCCGCAAGTTCCTTTAGCATTTTTTTGAAAACTTTAGAATAACGGAGTTACATGGTCCTATTATTATTATTATTATTATTATTATTATTATTATTATTATTATTATTATTATTATTATTATTATTATTATTATTATTATTATTATTATTATTATTATTATTATTATTTTCATGTATGCTGATGACACCACCGTAATTTTACATCATTATAATAAAAATCAATTAGAGCAAAATATCAAAATGGTCATACCTGAGCTCAGAGAATGGTTTCAGGAAAACAACCTGAATATAAATATGAATAAAACTGTAGTGGTGGAATTCAATAAAAGGGCCAAAGAAACAAGTGATAGTGTCATTGCTATAGATAACACCACGAATATAAAACCATCATATGCAGTTAATTTCTTGGGGGTTGAGGTTGACTCCAGGCTGGACTGGAAAAAACATATCGACAAGGTGGTTGCAAGGGTTGCCAGGTATACTTACATGATAGGTACCTTGGCATTTCTAGTATCGAGACAGGCGGCGCTGGCTGCATACCACGCTTATGTTGAGGCCTCAATACGGTATGGCATAATACTGTGGGGAAACTCGGTGGATATGCAGAGGGTGCTGCTAGTACAAACACGATGCCTAAGAGCGCTTTTTAATTTGCGGGTGGTGGAAAGCTGCAGAAGATTTTTTAGCGAACACTGTATACTCACCTGCCACTCGGTTTATATATTGGAAGCAGTGCTGTTCGTCATAGACAACCCTGGGTTATTCAAGGCGCACCTACAGGAACATGAACAACAGACAAGATCAAAAAATAATTACGCTATCCCAGCCTCAAGATACACAAGACTGCAAAGGAATGCCACACATAGTGTCATCAAGATCTACAACAAGGTACCGGTAGAAATTCATCAACTCCCTAGGCAACAAGTGAAGCATAGACTAAAAAGATACCTAGAACTGTCCGCGTTTTATGAGTTAAAGGAATATCTGTTGGACGATATTGCGAGTAAAATTTAGTCGGTGTTGACTTTCAGTCAGTGCCCATGACGCCACTATTGGAATTTTTGTATTGTTTATACAATTTTTTGTTTTATTTTTTGTTTATCTCTCTATGTAATATTTTATTTGTGCAAACTTACTCTGATTGGCTCTACGCCCTAAAGGGCATTGTATTGATGAGCTAGTAAAGATTATTATTATTATTATTATTATTATTATTATTATTATTATTATTATTATTATTATTATTATTATTATTATTATTATTATTATTATTATTATTATTATTATTATTATTATTATTATTATTATTATTATTATTAGTATTATTATTATTATTATTATTATTATTATTATTATTATTATTATTATTATTATTATTATTATTATTATTAGTATTATCATCAAACATCTGGTATTCTGTGCAAAAATTGAATTTGGGGTTGAATGTGTGGGGGTGGAATATCGGTGACAAAAATTTCGATTTTTTGGTTTGTTTGTTAAAACGGCGTAAAAGTCTCAAAACATATAGAAAACTTGATTCTGAAACGATTTTTTTTTTGTATGTCGGTCGGTCGATCTGTCGGTCTGTACGTCTGTCTGTTAGTAGGCACAATAACTTTCGAACGAATTGAGGTATCATCTTCAAATTTGATATACAGTTAGCACCCGTCAAAGGAACGTGTCAAATTGTTTTTGGGTCAGATGGCTTTAGGGGAGGGGATAAATGAGGGGTGATTTGGTGAAAATGGACATTATTTCGTTAAAATTCGAGTAATGTAACGTTTCTGAAGCTTATGGGTACAGGAATACGAATATTTTTTGTGGTCAAGTCATGGACCTTAAATTCATTTCATGAGAATGTCTTCTTGAGAAGAGGAGATTACCACAGCTATGTGGAAGTTATGATTCAATTTTCAGAACTATTTTTCATCTGTAACTCGAACTTTTAGAGTAAATTGTGCCACTCCCCGTTAAGCGATGTTACCCAAGAACAATTCGCAGCGTTCTTTTGTCGGGTGCTAACTGTATATCGAATTTGAAGATGATAACTCAATTCGTTCAAAAGTTATTGCGCTTACTAACAGACAGACGTACACAGACCGACAGACCGGCAGACAAAAAAAATTCGTTCCAAATCATGTTGTCTATATGTTTTGACACTCTTTACGACGTTAAAGCGAAAAAAAAATTTGAAATTTCTGTCACGGATACCATACTTCCACACGTATGGCCAATGTAGTAATCAATTACATAGCATAATTTGCACAGTGTAGCTGCGAATCCTATCAAATTTTTTCACTGGGTACCGTGATAAGAAATTGATTAATGAAGTCCAACCGAAGGAGGTGATTTTTTAGAAAATTGATTTTTTCTCAATTTTTGTACCATTAAACCCGATAAAATTTCATAGTATCAAGAAAGAGACGTTCTTTTCCACAATGCAAAAAACATATCTTGCATTTAAAAAAGTCTAGAAGCAGCAAGTGCGTTATGGTAGTGAATTTTCATAGAAATGATTTGGCACCAAACTTTTTTTAATTAAATGTTTATAAGTTTTTTTTTTCTTGTAACATACAGATTTGAATTTTTTCTATGTAGTTTAATTTTGATGACTTAAACCTACGTACCGAATTTGGCTACCGTAGGTTTGTTATTGACGGAGATAAGGAGTTTTTTCGAAAGAAACCCTAATATTTTTCAGGAAAATCTGGTCAGAGTTTCCTGGCTAACGAACTTATCCAAGCCACTTACAAATTTTGTCAAATTCGGTCAATTATTTTTGGAGTTATCGGTGTGACCCATATGGAGGTGTCCTGCGAACTTGGACCGTTAGCCGTATATCAGGAACTACTCTAATTTGAAATCTGAAAAAAAATACTAGGGTTATGTTTCCTATAATTTCCTATAATTATCTGTAAAGAAAATAGTTATGGCTTTAGAATATTTCCGGTTATATCGGAAGTGAACATCAACTTTCGTATTTCAGATAGAACACCTAGATATTATTACATTTTTAGATTGCTTGTCAAATTGTAATATGACTTTATGTACTTATCGTTAACAGTTTCCAAAATATGGCGACCTGAAAACATAAGTTGATACCTGAAGAGGTTTAATAAAACGAGTCTTATCTCCTCGGCTACAATTTTCTTATCTCTTAATGCAGAAATGCTGATTGATCTCAAGCAGTTGGCAGTTCCTGAGAAAGTTTTTCAGGTGCTCCTAAAATATTATCTTTTTTTTAGATACTTCAAACAACCGTAACTTGACTTTTTCAATGTGAATTCTACGTTTATTTCGCGACAGAAATATGTTACATTGTTTTATGTTATTTTTGCGTCTTAACGAAAATATTTAATTATTTTTAATTTTATTACAACTTCCTGTAGAATCGTACAATATCTACTACTATGAAGATTCTCGTCGTAGAAACATACCATAATTCTGTTTCCTTTGATGGCGCAAGATACGTTGAAACTCCAAGTGTCTTGATAACATTGAGCATTTGAATTCTAGGTTTAATTCGCGACGGAAATATGATACATTGTTTTATGTTATTTTGGCGTCTTAACCAAAATATTTAATTATTTTTAATTTAATTACAACATCCTGTAAAATCGTACAATATCTACTACTATAAAGATTCTCGTCGTAAAAACATAATACCAGAATTCTGTTTCCTTTGATGGCGCAAGATACGTTGAAACTCCAAGTGTCGTGAAAATTTCTGTACTGCACGATATGGTTATTTTCAAGGCTCCAGTAGTTACTGTTATGGCGATTTCTTATACCATTTTTGGTAACTTTGGCTTCATCAGTCCATATTGTTTTGCTAGTAAAAGTAGTATTATCTTTTGTTCGTAGCAAGAACCAGTGACAGAGGTCAAAACGACGTTTGAAGTCCTCATTCAAAAGGTCTTAGGCAAGAGTTGGCCTATAGGCTTTCCATTTATACCTTTTTAGAATTCTAAGAATAGTAGATTGAGGCGTACCTAATTCTTGTTCAGCTTGTAGCACAGAATTTTCAGGATATGCTGTGAAGTATCCCAGAATAATTGTAGCTATCTCTTGGTTGTCCATTTGAGGTCTTTGCTTTTGAATTTGACCACGGAGGGTTCCCAATTCCTCGAGATTTTTTTACTTGTTTAACTATCTTCGACGTAGGTCTAGGGCGCCTTGGAAAGCGTTCTGCAATTATGCGACACTCCCTGTCAGCAATTCTGTGATGTTGACCATAAATAATAATTGAGCATGTCGTTATTACTATATCTTCCAAATCACAAAGCCATAAGGATTTTCACTTAACTGGGAGCAGTGACGAACAGAACTGTTACTTGAAGTTAAAATCTGTCAAATCTGATAACTGGTGTTTCTTTCATAGCAAGCTTGCTGAAGGCAAAAGTTGACAGTTCTGGACACATATTACTAAAATTAATTGATTTAATTTCCATTATACAACTTTCTGTATTTCTTATGTTTTTCTACAAAATACCTGAATGAAAGTCACGCTCCACAAAGTTTGTGAAGTTTTTCACCCAGAACTTATTTTGAAGTATTAAATCTAAGAGAAAACCCAAAAAGTGACCCAAATTTACAAAATAATTAAATATTTGGCCTAAGACGCAAAGCCTATATAAAGCAGTATAACATATTGCCGTCGAGAATTAAACGTAGAATTCAAATGTGCAATAATATACATTCTTAAGTTTCTAAAAAATGATGTTTTACGAACACCTGTATAATTTTCTCAGGAACTATCAACTGCTTGAGATTGAGCAGTATTTCAGCATTAATATATAAGAAAATTGTAGCTGAAGAGATACAACTCAATGAACAAAAATAGTTTAATTAAACCTCTTCAGATGTCAATTTGTGTCTTCAGGTTGCCATATATTGGAAACTATTAAAGATAAGTACCGACTATGGTACATAAAGTCATATTAGAATTTGACAAATAAAAATGTAATAATTATAATATATATATATATATATATATATATATATATATATATATATATATATATATATATATATATATATATATATATATATAATGTCATTTTGACGTCTGTTTTGTTTCAAATTATCAGTCTGTAATTTTTGGTTTATTTTAACAAATGTTGTAAAAAAAATAACAAAGTTTAAGCGAATAATGGTTGTTAAAGGTGTGTGTTTCTCTGGAAGTAATAATAATGGTTAGAATTGAAGATGGAGTGAGTAAATGGTGGAATTGAATGAAGGTTTTGATCATGTCAAAATTTAATTTGTCAACGTCCTCGAAGTTTTGCTAATATAACTGTTTGGGCACAACCTATGAAAATTGCATCCTGGACAAGCACAAGTTTAAAACTTCTTTGTTAAATGATGCACTGTAAAATTACTATCGATAAACTAATAATAACAATTTTTCAGATTTCAAATTAGAGTAGTTCCTCACATACGGCTAACGGTCCAAGTTCTCAGGACATCCTATATATATATATATATATATATATATATATATATATATATATATATATATATATATATATATATATATATATATATATATATATATATATATATATATATATAGGATGCCCTGCAAACTTGGACCGTTAGATTTGGAAAGCTAAAGCACTTTTTGTCTCTATGAGTTTTATTTTGTTGTACGTCCGTATTTTATTCCCCTAAAGGCAAGGAAATATTGAGAAACAAGCAACTGGTAACTTGCATGTCCGAAAGGATCGAATTATCAATGTGCTCCTTAGTCCCTTATCCCAATAAACTGCTGAATCAACGGTTACAATATGTTCAACTTTGCCTGCGCATAACGCTACTATCCTTATAGGATACAGAGTATGATACTGGTGGAACATAATATACTGTCTGGTGACTCATGCCATCATAAAACACTGGATATATCGTTATGTAAAACATATTAGATTGTAAGCTGGATACTGAAACGATATTAAACAAACATCAGCTGTGGGATATGGTCCAGACATGATCAAATAATATTCAAAGGGGCAATTTATATGTTGCTGAAGCCACCAGAAATATAGAATATGTAATGATGAGTGTAAAGAGAAATGAACAGACGATCGTCACACGGCCAAGTATTTCAGTATTTTTTTCAAACAAGATTAATAATTAGGACCCAAAAGCTGTTTTTGCGTAAATCTAGAGTGTGACATAGCCAAATGAAATAAATTCAGTATCTCAATTATTGTGCATATTTACGAAAATCTCTGAAACGAAAGATTAAAAAACTAACGGGACGCAGCAAGTGCGTTATGGTAGTGAATATTTATTAAATGCCTCAAATTTCAATAACTCAATTTTCTACAAACTTAGAAAGTTTAATTTTGGTATGTAGTGAGATCTTTCCTAAGGCAAGATATCCACCAAATTTCATTAAAGTAACTTTGTAATGTTCAAAGAAAAAAAAAATTTCGAAAGAAAATTCAAAATTTGAATAACTCAATTTTCTATACACTTAAAAAGTTGAGTTTTGGTACGTAGTAATGTCTCTCCTAAGGCAATATATCCGTTAAATTTCATTAGAGCAGCTTTGTAATTTTCGAAGAAAAATTTGTTTTTAAAGAAAACACAAAATTTTCCCGGAAAACCCCGTCCGATTTTCCTGGCTAACGAACTCATCCAATCCATTAATAAAAGAAAGGCACTTGCCGAGTTTCACCGAAATCGGTTAATTATTTTTTGAGTTATGAGACGGATACACACACACACACACACACACACACACACACACACAAATATATATATATATATATATATATATATATATATATATATATATATATATATATATATATATATATATATATATATATATATATATATATATATATAAACATATAAAAATTTAAACTGACCCCGGATATGGGTTCTAGGGGCCCTAGTTCGCGCTAATTGGAAAAAAATTTTGGCAAGTCTCACCATCGATACCTCTCTATTATTGATTTTTTAAAATAAAAATTCACCAAAATAACACGCTGTGACGTGAAAACTTTACCCCTACATTCACATTAAACCCCTTCGAGTGACAGTTGCAACCTCAAAATGTTTAAATACGAAGTAGCGGCTGGGGATACGTTGTTTGAAACAGCTCTTTATTCCCATGTAAATACACTTTGAAGAACCCAAATTATCACAATACAGTTTTCAGACCTGACGATCGTTTCGCTAACAAAGTTAGAAACACTTCAGAAAATGTTTCAATAATGTTAAATGTTAGTGCAAATATAAACTTAGCTTTTAAATATTAGAACACCACGTGCTATTTAATATTTAGCGCGAGGAAAAAATTATATTACTTGCCCAAAGCTGTTATTTATAAATTAGCTTTTACATCGATATAACTTTTATAAGTTTTAACACCAGATACAGAAAACATTTTTTGCACTTAGAAATAACCACGCTGCGTAATCTACATCTGCAAAACATACCCTCACTGTTCACAGAAAATTCAACGCAGCAAGAAATAGAAGAAATTTTACAAACAATTAAAAACAACGAGAGTCCAGGTGAAAATGGCATCAAGCCGAAATTTTTCAATATGAGGGAACTGTCTTGGTTACCATGATGCATGAACTGGTAAGGGAAATTTGGAAAAGACAAGAAATGCTACAAAAATGGAACAAGACCATTATGGAAGCTTCATTTAAGAGGGGAGATATAACGAAATGTGGCAACTACAGCGGGGTAGCTTCACCAGATGTGGCCTATAAAATTTTCACAACATTAATAATAAAAAAATGACTAGAGAAGTATGTGAAACATTTGTTAAGGAAATATCAGGATGGCCTTCAAAAAAAAGTTCGACAGTTGACCAAGTATGTCTGCTGAGGCAAATCTTGACAGGATGTTACGAGTATGAGATTCTGGCACACATGATCAATTTCCTCTTGCATCGCGATGCCGAAAAGGCGAAACCGGTAGTGGAGAAAAAATAAGTACCTGTGAAGATAGAGAAAAAGTATCTACTTCTGTAATTAATATGGAACAGTTTCACCAAGTAAGGGCAACAAAAAATAATGAATTAAAATATTTATGATGAGGCATCAACCATATTAATTGGCTAATTTATTTTAGTAACTGAACTTCAAAATTGTTCCAAACTGGCATCAAGATGGGTTTATCTACAGTATAATCTAATAACAATAATGCCAAACGACACAACTAATGCCCGCCATTTTCTCTCAACAAAGTTTTATATTATGGTTGTCGAAAATGTGCCGTAAAGCAGCTTTAGTCCCATATTTTTAGGATTTGATTAAATGAACAGCTAACACGACACAAAAGATAATTCATCAGAAAGTGTATTGCAACTCGATCGGATAAAAATAATGAGGTTAGTCTCGGCGGAATTTTTGCGGGCTATTTACGCGATCAAATTAACGTAGTAAAATTAATCCAAGTTCCGATTACTGCACGACTAACAAAATGTTTCCGTAAAAGTTGACCAACTCATTACACCATTCCGAATAAATTGAAATATGAGATGATAGTGCTTTTAACATTTCTGTGTTACACCATATTTCATGTTGCAGATAACCAGATTTATTTCAGTGTCTTTTACATTGAATTTTAAATTGTTAAACAAAAAATAAAATACTTTAACCCAACCTGAGTATCGCTGTTCCTCGGTAAACTCAATTTGCAAATACGCTTAATGGCCCCCCATTGCCTTCCGAAAGCACTTAACAGCACACGGTGTGCTTAGGTGGTCACCCATCCAGGTACTGACCGTGCCCGACGTTGTTTAACCTCAGTAATCGCACCAAATTTATTAGCTATAATACATATTAACAAAAATACAAAAATTTACAATTTTTATATGTAGATAGATATAAGCATTCACAGCCCATTTAGGCCAATAGCTTGGTGATATATTTCCACTGCTTGCTGTCTCTTGCAATGATCTTCCAGTTGCGAACCTCTTTTTCTTACATGCCTTGCTGAACTGCGTCAAGTCACATTTTTCGTGGTCTGTCTTTCTTAGTTTTACGTTCTGGATTTGACCAAACACACTTCTTTACCCTTCTCTCCTCACCCATTCGTTCCAGATGGCCCAGCCACTGTAGTCTGCGTGCTTTGATCACATGGGACACAGGTGGTTCTCCATACATTTGAAACCCTTCCGCATTTGCTCGCCTTTCCCACGCTTCATATCCATATGTCAGTGTTGGACTTATCACGGCCTTATATACTCTAAGCTTTGTCGTGTGCGAGATGTGCAAGTCTTCTTGCACATCTGTTGGCTTCTGCTCTCCTCAGGTTATCTTCTAAATGTTCATTACATCTGTTGTCTATTAATACACCTAAGTACATGTACCTCTTCAAAGTTGAAGACACTCCCGCCTCCCATTTTCACTGTAAAAGGTCCACTACTAGTTTTTGTAATTGTCATGTGCTTGCTATTGTCTCTATTTATTTGAAGCCCTACACTGTCTGCTACTTCGACCAAACTTCTAGTGATGTTTTCTGGTTATTTTCTATTTCGGGCTATTAACAAGATGTCGTCCACGTAAGCATGTTATAGTTATCAGTAGACTCTATTCTCGGGTATTTTAAAGTCTAAGTATTTCAGAAGTTTGTCTCTTCTCGTAAGCGGCCTTAAAATCGATAAACATCATATGTGCTGGAATCCCATATCGCTACAGCCTGTCAAAATTTGCTTCAACAGGCATATCTGGTCAACTGTCGGCCTATTTTTTTCTAAAACCAGCGTAATATTCCCCTAGCGAGGACTCCAATTCTCTAGTCGTTTTTTTATTAATATTGCCACAATTTTGTTGGTCACATCTGGTAAAGCTCTCCCTCTGTAATTGACACATTCCGTTATATCATAACATATGATAAGTATACTTATCATATGTTATATCTCCCTTCTTAAATAGAGTTACCATGATGGACTTGTTCCATTTTTGTGGCATTTTTTCTCCTTCTAAATTTCCTTTAGTAGTTCGTACATCATGTTAACCAAGACAGCCACTCCATATTAGTGAATTTTTATTTAAAAATATTCACCACTAATAGAGAGGTATCGATGGTGAGACTTTCCAAATTTTTTTTAAATGAGCGCGAACTAGGTACCCTAAAACATATATCCGGGGTCCGTTTCAATTTTTATACGTTTATATATATATATATATATATATATATATATATATATATATATATATATATATATATATATATATATATATATATATATATTTATACTGTTATAGTCTTACTGTCAGATAAAGATGTTAAAATTTTGATACTACAGAATAATGTTGTTTTTGTGAAGTTTTGGTTTGAAAGAAGGAATGGTTTTTGTATTAAATGGATTCTAAATATCTATGGTTGCAGCAGGAATGTTGGTGGGAATAGAAATCGCAGCTGAAGAAAAACTTAGTTGAAAATCAAAAAGTGACAAGAGCAAAATAATTTGACATGTATACGTTTAGGGAGAGACTGTTCAAAATCGTGTCCTAGTGCAAGCACAAGCATAGCTTTTTTGTATGGCATAATGTATAATTTGAATTAATAATGATAAATAATAATATATATATATATATATATATATATATATATATATATATATATATATATATATATATATATATATATATATATATATATATACGTTTCCAACTGTTAACTCAAAAAATAATTAACCGATTTGAATGAAACTCGGCAAGTGTCTTTCTTTTATTAATGGCTTGGATGAGTTTGTTATCCACAAAAATCAGACAAGGTTTTCTGAAAAAAATTTAAGTTTCCTTTTGAACAAAATTTTTTTTCCAAAAATTACAAAGCTATTTTAATAAAATTTGGTGAATATATTTCCTCGTATAATACCTTGCTACATACTAAAACTAAGCTTTTTAAATTCATATAAAATCGAGTTATTTTATTTTGAAGCATTTAATAAAAATTCACTACCATAACGCACCTGCTGCGTCCCGAACCTTTATTTTAAATTTTTGTTCGTGATACCATTTTCACCTGGCCTCTTGTTGTTTTTAATTGTTTGTAAAACTTTTTCTATTTGTTTTACATTTGCGCCAATTACAGCATTTAACAGTTCCTCAAAATGTTCTTTTCATCTTCCGCATAGGTCTTTTTCGTTTCCCATCAAATTTTCCGCTTTATCTTTTACGAACACTGCTCTAGTTTGGTGTCCTCTTTTTATATCTTTACGTCTTTGTAGAAGTTTCGCATTTATTTCCTTCTGTATTTACGTTCTATGTCTTTTATTTCGTCTCCCAGAAATTTCCGTTTCTGGGTTCTACACATATGCTGTGTTCTCTTTCTATGCTCATTGTACTTTTTCTGGCTTTCCTCTGGTTGCGTCTGAAACATTTGTTGTTTTAACCTTGCTTTTTTCTGTTCGGCTCTACGTTCCTTATTCATCCAATACCCTTCTCTTTGTTTTTGTCTCTTTGTTGGGTTTAATCTTGTTGCCTTAGTCACAGCTTTTTAAACTTCTCCCATTTTTTTCCATGTCGTCTGTATTCTGAAACTTATCAATATTGTATAATAATGATAAGCTTATGCTTCGTCTATGCTCTTTCCGTAGTTCAGGGGTATATCTTCTTTTTGTAGATCTGCTACTATATATCTCGTTTATGCCCTCCTATTTCGCGCCCGTTTCGACGTATCTGGGAATCGTAGAATAGCTTTCACCAAGAAGTGGTCTGAATCAGCTTCCGTACCCCTACATGTTTTCACATTGATAACTAGCCGAGCATGCTCTTCCTTTATTAACAAGTGATCTATTTGATTTATTTTATTTCGTCCCGGTATTATCCAAATTCCCCTGTATATATCTTTACTTCTGAATTGTGTACTCATTAACAACAGATCAACCTTACTCCATTGTCTTTACTTACTAAATGTTTGCTCTCACATCCTGTTATTGACTTGTATATGTCTTCCCTGCCTATCTTCGCTTCTGCGTCTCCAATCAAAGTTATCACGTCATGCTTTGGTCTACCTTTTGTCATTTTTTCCAGGTCTTCATAATATTCGTCCCTCACTTCCTCTTATTTTTCTTTCGTTGGAGCATGAAACTTTACAATACTCATCATCTTATCTTCTGCATTGATTATTATAGAACATAATCTGTCTGATTTTGATCTGAAACTTTCAACTCTTCCTTGTAGCTTTTCGTTTATTAAAAAAATCCGACTCTGTACCTTCTACTGTCACTACCACTTGTACACAATATATAATTTACAACCTTTTGAATATAGTTTCCTTTCAAGTGAGTGTCTTGCAACGCCACTATTTGCATGTTATATTTATTGACTTCTGTAATAAGGTTATTTATGGCACATTCTTACAAACCCCTTACTTTCCACGTACCCAGATTTAGATACTTAGTATTTTTTGGCTTCTCTTGTTTTTTGTTGTTTGCTTACTGTGTTCTTCATTTTTCTTAGTACTTGCGCCTGCTCTTCTTGCTTTTTATATATACTACGACTTAGTTATAAAGTTCCTGTTAAAATAATACAACTTGTCTCTAATTTGTTCTTTACAAAAGAAAAACGGTTTTCTGGATAGCAATTATTGTGTGCTCTATTTAGTTAGTATAATTATATTGTACAAAGTTATACAAAAAGTTGTTTATAGGATTGTTTATAGACTGCGGCTCTCTGTGATAGATTTTTAATTAATTTGTTGTCTATTTCCTCTAGCACAGGGGCTTTATTATTGGGCAACCTTTTGATAATTTGTTTGATTTATAGCGGTGAAGTAATCAGTTTTGACCTAGTTTGTGTACTTATTGTTTGTTTATTGTTAAGATGGTCTTGTGTTAGTGAATTTTCTTTAAAAAAATTCACTAATGAGGAGATCCCGACTTTTGAATTTTGAAAACATTTCTTCAAATGAGCGCTAATTAGGCCGTCCAGAAAACATATCCGGGGTCAGTTTCAATTTTTATATGTTTATATATATATATATATATATATATATATATATATATATATATATATATATATATATATATATATATATATATATATATATATATGTATCACACCGATAACTCAAAAAATAATAAGCCGATTTTGATTAAATTTGGTGAAAAAATTCCTTTTGCAAATGGCTTGGACGAGTTCGTTAGCCAGGAAAATCTGCCCAGGTTTTCCCGGTAAATTTTGTGTTTTCTTTCGAAAAAAAATTATATCTCCGGAACTAACAAAGTAAGGGCAACCAAATTTGGTACTCAGGTTTATATCCTTATAGGTAAGTCACCTACCAAAATTTAGCTATGTAGGTCAAAAGAGAAAAAAGTTATAGGCATTTAAAGAAAAATAAATTGGGGTTTTCCTCAAAACGTCAAAGTGGAGATTTAAAATGTCAAAATTGGCAACATTTAGGCAAATAACTTGAATCTAATACGGACTATGGAAAGAAAATGTCTCAAGAAGGATGTTTTACAAACCCTAAAGTCTTAGTTTCAACCGTCATTGTCCTTCATTTTACTTAAATATTTGCAGAAAATTCATTTCAAATAGACCCTTTTTCTGATGCTTGGCAGTAGCCTTAGCTATAGAGTTTATCGTTTAATGGTATATAATTTTTGTCGAATTTTCGTAAAAAATCAATAAAGCTCAATATATCCGTTATTATATAAGATATGAAAAAAATTTGTATATATTAATTATAGGGTGTCTTCAGCTACATCTTAAAATAATATTTCTAGAATCACAGGGTGGCCCATAAGTTGCTGGTGATACAAATTTCCGTTTTTTTTTTAATCAAACACGCCTTTGTTATTGCATTTTTGCATTTTCCATCGAAATATAATGCATGTTTGTAAGAAAAGAAATTCTGGACGCAGCAAGTGCGTTATGGTAGCGAATTTTGATCAAATGTTTCATATTTGAAAGCTCAATTTGCTATTAACCTATAAGGTTGACCAAGAAACGTGTTTTTTCGGGAACACTTTAATTTACTTTTGGAAATTTTTGTACATTTTCACACAATAAAGTTAGTTTGATGAAACATGGCACATTGTTTTTACTATATAGATTATACTGGTAACCAAATTTGATTATTATTTCTTAGAAAAACACACATATTTGTTATTAAAAACATTTTAATGAAAATTCACTACCATAACGCACTTGCTGCGTCCAGACTTTTTTATTTATTAAATCGTTTTGTAGTTCATCGAAGTCTGGGTCTCTTTGGTGGGTAGTTTCTAAAAGGTGTGCTATTACGTTAGCTTTTTCTTGGTCTCTATAAAACGTTTTATGTCATGGTCTTATGTCGGTGTGTTGCTGTGCGGGTTTTTTAGTGCTGTTGTCATTACCTATGTGTTATTGTTTAGAGTTAAGGTCTGCATTTTGTGTGTCCATATCCTGTTAGTACACTCCTCTGTCTTTTGCTTTATTATTCTATATTTTTTATCTAAAGAAGTCTTGTATTGTGGGTCTAATGGATTTTGCCATAACTTCCTGTCTTTGTTTTTTTTTATATGGGTGCTAAGGAAACCTTTGGTCAGGTTAATAATAATAATAATAATTATTATTATTATTATTATAATAATAATAATAATAACATGCTTTTATTGACAATTAAGCTACATGTCAAACGGCAGAGTTCAGAAATATTTCTGTTCTTCCACTCAATCGTTTTGTATGTACTGTGTTTCTTTTAGCTGTTAAGAGTTAGTTTTTTTTTACCTCCTGCTCAATTTTATTAATAAAATGAATAGTATTGTTGATGGTAATAATTATCTCGTGTTTTTCGGAATTCTATCCAGTTGGAATTAGTGTAGCTTGAAAATCTCAGGATGGACAAGAATATAAATTCAGATATATCCTAACCAAAATAATATTTATTCTTTATCTTATTCTCTATTGTTTACAATATATAGAAATTCACCATAGACAAAACTACATTAAACATTACTTTAGTGCCCTTGCCAAAACTTAAGGCAATTTCTATTTCGCTCATGCTCTGTTTAATGGAGTTCTTTAATATGTGTATATACCTGATAGATGTCCCGCTACTTGGCTAACTTATATTACCAGCCGTACGTGGTATCCATGGACAATGGCTATTTGCAAACGATTACTTTATGCCCAGTATTACCAGCCTAATAACCTCCCATTTATGCAGCCATACAAGGATAATAAAGGTCAATCCAGGAATGAACGGGTCAAAAGCGTAGTATATCCCATCGATAATAGCAGGATTGTTACTTGTCGGTTACTTCAGTAGGTTCAGCGACATATAAAGGTGTTTGTGGCGACATGTCAACGCCCACTTGGAGGTGTCGGACGCAACGGCTAACATCAACTTATTGCTGCTGCTGTTTCCAGCTACGCGTGCAAAAGTTCAGAATCACCATGGGCGTCTCAGGTGTTTATTATGACCTCAGGTAGGTACTTAAAGTAGTAGGTACTGACGATCTCATCACGTCGGTGCAGGTCCTGGCAGACCACAACTACTGACTTTGAAGCGGGTGTTTATTACGACATATGATGCATACTGACGATCTTAATACCTCGATGCTGGTTCCGACAAACTACTACTGCTGGTTAAATAAGAGTTCTTGGGGAGAAGAGCGATCGAGAGTTCTGCTGGAGCCATAGGAGACATGCTCTTTTATACCGTTTCTGTTAGTGTGGTGGAAGCCTTATCTGTCGTGCAGGGACTCATATATGCGGCAAGGATTCACTTGCAAGGTCAATCTGTAAGGTGCCGTGAAATGCTGATGTCCTTGTATGTTTCTTGATAATGGTGCGTTTTAATTCAACCTCATAAATGTAATGTTACAATTGTTTGTCGAATATTGCACTCTTTCGGTTGCTCTTTACTCTCTGGATCATAGTGATCCAGTGCACCGTGCATAGTGACAGGGCGATCCAAAAAGTTTGAGGAATCTTTTTTAAAACGGTTGCTCATTTCCTTGGACATTCTCAAACGAGCATGCTTTTGCACAGCGTTTAGGTATTTCAGAATCTATTTTACAAAAAGCTCTCTCTTTTCCCAGTCCTAATGAACAACGGAAAACACACGTTTGTAAGAAATATGCAGTGCTTCTACTACGTTTAAGCCCAATTAGTCGAACTTCTAAGAACATTTTATGGATAGAATCAATGTTTGACCACAGAAATTGTTCTTCCAGAGAGGTGCTTCTTTTGGACATTTGATAGTCTTCTTTTAAATTCCGCAGTTTAGTTTTTAATGGTACCATACGAAGGACATTAATCACCTATGGTTCCTGCCATATCAGTATTAATTCATTTTCCCGATCACCTTTAAAAAAATACTTATTAACAGGCCGAAATTCTTTGTATCAAAATCTAGTTTTTGTGAGATACGGTGTTTTCAAAAATTCATATTTATATCACTTTTGGCTGTCAAGCTTATTTAAAAAACATCATAGGTGTTACCCATGATATAATAACTTAGAAGAGATATGATATTGCGCATATGCCCCGTCCCCTCCAATGATGTCACGTAGTGAGTAACGTTATAGAAGTCCAACTACACACTTAAAACAAAGTCATTCGCAATCAAAAAGTTTCTATACGTCGTTTTAATGCGGTTGAAGTTGCATTTCACTTGGTCGCCTATATTGTCTTTTTCAGATAATATAGAACGCAGCACTAAATTTAATCTTTTTCATTTTTATATTATATATATATATATATATATATATATATATATATATATATATATATATATATATATATATATATATATATATATGCACAAGACAAGTATAATAATTAAGGGGAGCCCTCAATTAGCATTGGGTATACACAAGGGGATACACAAACTTTAAAAAAAAGTAGAGAACACGTAGGCAGCAATTTAGAGGGCGTTTACATTCGTAAACTTGATTTGATCATCATGCCACATAATCACAGTATAGTATTCTGATCTTAAAAAATTACCTCCAACTGCATGCACTTAAATATAAGTAAAAAAACGGAACGCAGCAAGTGCGTTATGGTAGTGAATTTTATTAAATGCGTCAAATTTCAGTAACTCAATTTTCGATAAACTTAGAAAGTTTAATTTTGGTATGTGGTAAGGTCTTTCCTAAGGCAAGATATCCACCAAACTTGATTAAAATAACTTTGTAACTTTCGGAGAACAAAATTTTTTTCGGAAGAAAATTCAAAATTTGAATAACTAAATTTTCTATACTTAGAAAATTGAATTTTGGTACTTAGTAAGGTCTCTCCTAAGGCAATATATCCCTTAAATTTCATTAGAACAACTTTGTAATTTTCGGCGAAATTTTTTTTTTAAGAAAACTAAAAATTTTCCTGGCTAACGAACTCATCCAAGCCATTAATAAAAGAAAGGCCCTTGCCGAGTTTCATCGAAATAGGTTAATCATTTTTTGAGTTATCAGACAGATACATATATATATATATATATATATATATATATATATATATATATATATATATATATATATATATATATATAAACATATAAAAATTGAAACTGACCCCGGATAAGGGTTCTAGGGGTCCTAGTTCGCGCTCATTTGAAAAAAATATTGCAAAGTCTCACCATCGATACCTTTCTATTAGTGAATTTTTTTAAATAAAAATTCACCAATATTTAATTTGTTAAGAGGTTGCGATTTAAAGTAATGAGTGATTTTCTCTTCTTGGCACTTCTGTGGATCGAAATCTTAATTGGCACCAGCATGTCACATCAATTGCAGAAGCGGCTGCTAAGAAAATAGGTTTCCTCTTCCGGGCTCGCAAATACTTTTCACCAGCTATTCTCTATACCTTATATACTTCACAAATAAGGCCAAACCTCGAATACTGCTCCCACATCTGGGGTGTAGCTGCGGCTTCTACACTCGCTATCCTGGACTCCATTCAAAAGAGAGCTATACGTCTCATCAGTGACCCTACCCTCACCCAAAGGCTTCCATCCCTTCCCACCGACGTGCCGTTGATTACCTCTCTCTATTTTATAGATATCTGCACGGGCACTGCTCAGAGGAGCTTTCCTCCATAGTTCCCCCACCTGCTGCCCCCAACAGATCTACCAGGGGAACAGAGCGAATGCACCCTTTTACTGTCCAGGTCACCAGACATAGAACATCTTGTTATGCCCGCTCTTTTGTGCCGACGACTTCCAAGTTGTGGAATTCCTTGCCGGCACATGTTTTTCCTTCTCCTCCGAACCTCCAAACCTTCAAGTCCAGAATTAACAAGTTGCCTCTTTCCTCCTTGTCAACACCCACGGTACGATAGTATTTAGGCTGTAAGCCCTCCTGGTGTGTTGTTGAAATTTTAAAAAAAGTCAAACCCCACTGTACGACAGCATATTATTGTTGCATTGGACTCACCACTTGACACCATGCACGTGACTGTTCTAAAATAGGCAGTCTGATTATCATATCTCTCGTTATTTGTATCATGGGTGTTACCATCGGAACTGAATTTAGTTTTGCTTCCTAGAAAAGTTCCAGACTAACGAGAAATTCCCCCCGTGTGATCCCACTTCCAAAGTAAATTATACAATGTTTGTAAAATTGCAAACCGTCACCCGTAGACATGAATTAAAACTGAGGCATTTATGCTACAAAAGTTATTATACACTCGAAGCTCAGATTAAGCATAAATAATAAATACACACAGTATTTCTCTTCGGTACCATAAGAAACATTTAAAGTTACAGAATAAATTTATCGAAGCGATCTATTGGGAGACTGTGCACTTTTCAATTTTCTCGCAACAGTTTTCTAAATATATTCTCCTGATCGCTCTCCTAAGACACTATAAATATATAGTTGCTAGAAGTTTAACTTTAAAACATTAAGTAACGTATCTAACTGCACGAAGTAAAAACTAAACATATTGAATAGACGAAACAATTTAATGCAATGCCAGAAAGCTTATGAGGGGATTATAATATTTGTTATTTATTTAGATTAAGTTTACAGCGTACAAAGCAAGAAACCTTTAACTTGTATAATGCCCTAACTACAATTTGGAAATAATTTAGTCCGATTCACTAAAATATACGAACATTATAACACAAACTTTCAATTTTGACGTCTCTCCAGGTCATGTAGCTGATACTTTTCAAACATTTCCTTTATAAGCCGCGCCTCGCAAATACTTTCACCACCTCTCTAATATATGGTGGGAGTAATGTGTTCTTCTTTTGTCAAAATCAGTTAATAAATACGACACTCAATGTTTATAGATTAGATAGGTTGTCTGACTCTCGACCAATCAGAGAGTGGAAAAGGAATATGTCACATGTATTCCCAAGTTAAATCTAGTGGAATAATGATGCATCGAATATTGAAATCAGCCGGCATTTTTATGTTCGTCTTTTCAAAGTTTTTTTTTGGACTTATAACAAAATTAACATTTTTCTCACATTATATATATATATATATATATATATATATATATATATATATATATATATATATATATATATATATATACAGGGTAGCCCATTATTCTGGGATTCCTCAATATCTCCTAAGCTATTCAAGTTATCAAAAAAAATTAAAAACAAAGGTTGCCTTGTTTTAAAAGCTGTATAACCTAAAAAAAATACTTTCAACTATAAAGCATGTCCCATAAGTCACCGGCAGCATGCAACTTTGATCATTTAAATAGAACACCCTATATTTTATTACATATGTCGATCCTACGTAAAATTTCAATGTTACTTTATATAAGGTACTATATGTCATAAATTAATAGTTTTTGAGTTATTCAATTTTAAAAAAAAATTTTGGCACTTACACGGGTTTGCACAAAACCGAATTCTTCCTCTGCAAACAAAGATATCAAGATGTTTCTTGTTGTAAGCTTAAGCTTAATATTCATTAACTACGGGTAAAATGTTATATTTCGATTTGCAATATACAGGGTGTTTATCTAGACTGTTCACTTTGCCATATTTCAGACGCTAAAAACTAATTTTTTTCAAATGAAACACCCTATATATTTTTTCTGAATCTTATAGAGAATTCAATTCTGCATCGATCTATGGTGCATACTATATACCTATTACATTTAGTTTTAAAGTTAGAATCAACTCTTAATTTTATTGGGTCGAATTAAATAGTCTCTAATTAATTAGTAGGCTTTGACATTATTTAGTCAATTTGGCAAACAAATACTATCAAAATATATTCTTATAGATATTTGAACTTGTAATAACTTACTCTTTCAGGTCAAACAAGTTTTAATAACAATCTATAACAGCAAAGAAGATCTTAAGATATTGTATGTGTCTTATAGGAGTTGCTTTAAATTTAGCAAAAAATTAACATTACAATGTAAATAGTTTATTTACTAGAATTTCCGTCGTTTGATTGGATTACAAAATGCCTCGAAGGCCTATTACTTTTGATTAAGGAAAGGTCAACTGAAAAAGATAGATGGTTTGTAAATGTATTTATAAATCATAATAGGTAGGGTATGACACTTGAGAAATTAAAATATTCTGACAGAAGCAATAAACTGACAAAAAGTTCTTGTGTTGTTAATTGTAATTAAGTACGCGTGCATATTAAAATCAATTTCAGTAAAGCAGAGCTTGGAGATATGGTGTTTGTATTAGGAGAGTGCCATGTGAACTGTTTTCTGACTTCAAGGGTTTACAGTGAGCGGTATCCAGAAATGAGATCGCCGAAAAAACTGCATTTCAAGAGTGGAAGCAAATATTTTAGGAGACCAGTAGCGTTTCTTACAATAAACATAAAGGAACTAACTCTGTATTAACTGTAGCTGTACAGGAAGATGTATTGCTGGCTGTAATAGAAGAACCTAAAAGAAACGACAACGATGTCAGTGAGTACTTAGAAATTCCTAGAACATCAGTACAAAGAATAATTAAAACGAACAAGTATCATCCCTACCGTATATGTGTCACCCAATATTTAAGTGATCAGGATCACCAGCTAAAGGTTACATTTGCTCTATGGGCACTCCAAAAAGTGAATACAAATGTCAGTTTCTTTGATAAAGTATTATTCACTGACGAATGTATATTTCATAGCAATGGTTTATTAGATAGACACAAGTATCATCATTATGCAATAGAACATCCCCACGTAACACTGGAAATTGATAACCAGCATAGATGGACCATAAATGTATGGGCTGGTATTTTTTAGCGCTACCTTATTGGACCACACTTCTTTGAGGAACGTCTTACTTGTGCCCTGTATTTAGCATTATTAAGAACTATTCTTCCCAATCTGGTAGAAGACATTGGTTTGGAAATAAGGCGAGATATGTGGTTTCAGCATGATGGGGCTCCAGTGCATTTCACTTGACCCATTATTCAATTCCTAAATGAAAAGTACCCAAATAAATGGATTGGCCCAGGAGGTATCACTCTGTGGCCAGCGAGATCACCTGATATTAGTAAATTATACTTTTTTCTTTGGGGTTTTCTGAAAAATACTGTTTATAATATACCTGTAACAACACACACAAGACATGTACCAGCGCATAAGCAATGCCTTTTTGCTAGTGACTGCAGAAATGTTGTCAAATGTAGGATGCAATTTCATAAAGAGATTAAATCTTTGTGTATATAATAATGGAAATGCATTTGAGCATTTCATTAATAAATTTTTTGTTGAATATTACATTATTATATTGATTATTATTTAATTATTACAGTGTTTACTAGTTTAAATAGTTTAATCATGAGTGATGTTTTCCCGTAAACTCCATATTTAATTGTTTAACATATTTAATAGAATACTTGAAGACAATCTAATATAGTAGTTTTGTATAACATTACTCCGAGAATACGATCTTTTATATCATCTTTTTCAATTGACCTTTCCTTAATAAAAGGTAAGTTCATAATCTTGTTTACTAAAATAGGCCTTCGAGGCATTGAGTTATCCAATAATAATAATAATAATAATAATAATAATAATAATAATAATAATAATAATAATAATAATAATAATAATAATAATAATAATAATAATAATAATAATAATAATAATAATAATAAATTTACTAAATAATGTCAAAGCCTACTAATTAATTGGAGACTATTTAATTCCACCCAATAAAATAAAGAGTTGATGCTAACCTTAAAACTATATGTAATAGGTGTATAGTATGCACCATAGATCGATGCAGAATTGAATTCTCTATAGGATTCAGAAAAAATATACAGGGTGTTTCATTTGAAAAAAATAGTTTTCAGCGTCTGAAATACGACAAAGCGTACAGTCTAGATAAGCACCCTGTATATTGCAAATCGAAGTATAACATTTTATCCGTAGTTAAGAAATATTAAGCTTAAGCTTACAACAAGAAACATCTTGTTATCTTTATTTGCAGAGGAAGTATTAGGTTTTTTGCAAACCTGTGCAAGTGTCAAATTTTTTTGACAAAATTGAATAACTCAAAAACTATTGATTTATGACATATAATACCTTATATAAAGTAACATTCAAATTTTACGTAGGATCGAATTGTGTAATAATAAATAGGGTGTTCTATTTAAAATATCAAAGTTGCATGCTGCCGGTGACTTATGGGACATGCTGTAAAGTTTAAAACAATTTTAGGTTATACAGCTTCAAAAACAAAGCAACATTTGTTTTTAATTTTTTTTTATAACTTGAATAGCTTAGGAGATATCGAGGAATCCCAGAATAATGGGCTACCCTGTATATACATTATTTGCGGAAATACATTTCAAATAGACTCCTTCTCTGATGCTTTGGCAGTAGTTTCAGTTATAGAGTTTGCGTCTTAATAGTCGATCATTTTTAGCCAATTTTCGTAGAAAAAGTTCGTTATTATGGAAAACTCGACTTTTGAATTTTGAAAATATTTCTTCAAATAAGTGCGAATTAGGCCCCTAGAAGAAATATCCTGGGTCAGTTTCAGTTTTTACATGTTAACATATATATATATATATATATATATATATATATATATATATATATATATATATATATATATATATATATATATATATATATAGGTAGCGCATCTCTCCGGTAAAGCTCAATATATCCGGTAGATACTGAAAAATATTATATAAGTTAATTATAGGGTGGTTAGAGCTACATCTTATAAACTTATTTTGACAATCACAGGTTGCTCATAAGTCGTTGGTAATAAAAGTTTTCATTTTTTTTAAGTATAAACACCCCTTTTATTATTATAAATATATACATTTATAATCGCATACCATGATTCATGTAGCGATCAGTTTAACACTTTTTTTAGCTTTTTATTTAATTATATTAACCGATCAGATTATGGGATTATTTAGCAAATTGTTCAGCAAAAATATTTAAATATTTAAATTACCTTTGCGACAAAAAGCTAGGAAATAATTAATTTGATTATCCTTACATATTTACATTTTCAGAAATTCAAATGAAGCGTTAAAGTGACAGACTTAAATACCCTTGCTGTTGCTGACAGCTTGTAACATGAACATGAAAATATGAGTATTTAATAATATTAATGATAATAATAATTAATAATAATAATCTACCTGGAGAACAAAGTATATAACTATATATATATATATATATATATATATATATATATATATATATATATATATATATATATATATATATATATATATATATATATATATATATATATATATATAACTGATAACTCAAAGAATACCTGACTAACCTAAACCAAACTTGGCAATTCCCTTCATATTGTTAATAGCTTGAATGAGTTCGTTGGACAGTTTTCGCACTTCAATAATTTCTGAAAACAATGCGAAAGCGAAATATCTTTTAAATTACTGGATATATAAAACTAAAACTTTACGCACACGTAGATATCGTATATATTCTCCTATCTACCAAATTTCAACTCAATTGGTTTACTGAATCTTGAGTTTTTCGTATATAAAAATAAATAATTTACGACATGACTTGACATTAGGTCTGAATAGATATCTATAATGTTAGACAAGATAAGACAGATATATCCGGGGACCGCTGTCATTGCAAACAAAATCTCCAAAATCAATTTTACTCTGACAGACTACAAACTATCTTACAATAAACAATCAGCGAGGTTGCTATTTGCCAGAACTTTCACGTGAATGTGCAGATATCAGGAAAATGTATAGCAATAAATAAGAATTTTAATGTAATTCGATTTGTGTTAAAGCAATCTACAACTACGTTTTATTATGTATAAATTTCAAGCTTTCCGTTCTTCACGGTAGTCAAATGCCTTCTCCCACTTCTTGTTTAATCTGACAACACTACTAGCTATTTGTCATCTGTTATGGTAAACCACAATAACAAATAATAAATGACAGCAGTTGTTGTGTGTATAACATTGAAGTCGACTTAATTAATACAAATGACAAATATCAAAAGTAATAACAAACTTGAATTCTAACTTCAATAAATCCCTTTCGCCGCCAACTAAAGTATATTATGATTATAACATCCTATCAAATAAATTAGTGAGTGGTAAATAAGCTGTGTGCATAGATTCAGATTCTTCATCAATGGATGTAGATATAAGTACCTACTGCATTACCAATGTAAAACACAATTATTTTAAGGAAAAATATAGGCGCCTCAAACTAATATACTGTAAATGTAATAGGTACTTTACTATACTCTTATAGTCTACTCTTCATGAAAGTCAATCAAACTACATAATATCGTAAGGTAGTTTGAATGGTAAATTTGCAGATTAGCTCAGGGAGGGTTTTAAGAATACTTTTTTCCAAAACATGCTGCTCCTGGATGTATAAACCACAAAAAAGATTTTGTGCAAACAACCCTTAAGAAAGTTATGGGACCAAGAGAGAATAGGGGTGCTGGGCGAGAAAGAAGATAAAATTTGAGCGGAAATGCGAAAAAAAAAACAGCTTAGTCGGATCTCTATAAGCCGCATTTATCCTATTTTTCAGCTACAAATACCTCCTTAAAACCCTGTTTATCCCGCCCAGAACCCTGTTCACCACAGATCCCGTAACTTTCTTGGGGGTTGTTCCCAAGAAATTTTTCTTGTTGTTTATGCATTGAGGCTGGTTGTAGGCATGCAGAAGGGGGAGGAGCAAACTAAGCTTCTCAAACAAATACAGCTTTTGGAGAACAAAATATTGCGTGACATGTATTTGATAAGTTCTTAAAGTTATGTTTACATTGCCATCTCCTTTCATTTGTCTAAAATATTTTTCCAAAAATGAATTTTAGGGTACCTTGTTTGTCAGTCTCACATAGAGAGCTACAATATTGTATCATTTTCAAAAAGTATGGATACAGCGATAGTAAGTGTGTGTTGAGAAGTTTGGGTGCAGCAAGTGTGTTATGGTAGCGAATTTTTGTAAAAATATTTCAGATGCGATAACAGAATTTCCCATTAAGCTAAAATCTTCAATTTTGACACATAGTAAAACCTATATAAAGCAGCGTGGGTACTAAATTTTAAAAATAGCATAATTAGCTCCTCGGATACCTCCAACTTTGTTTTAAAAAACTTTTTTGTTATTTTGTGCAAAAAACTAGTTGGATTGGATTGACTAGAACAAAATCATCCAGGTGATTAACAAAGAAAAATACTTGCCACGTTTATAAATTGGCAGGCACATTCCGTTTGTAAATAATAAAATTTTCTTCTTAAAAGCTTTAATGAATTTTTTAACACATTTTTTAAAGAGCTGCAGTACTTACATATACCTACCAAAGTTTAACTTTCTAACTTCATGGAAAATTGAAATGCCTCCAAATAACCGCGAATTAGGACCTCTCTAAGTGGTCTCCAAGGTCCATTTAAACTTCAGGTATTAGTTTTAACAATATTCCTTACTAATAGTGTACAAGTCTTATAAAAATTCACTACTATAACTCACTTGCTGCGTCCCGAACTTCTATAATCTCTTTTTCAATAAATTTTCTCTCCGTGATACAATTCCTCTATATAAACTCTGAAAAAGCTTAACGATGTGTTTCTTTTTAGTAATAAATTTCTATCGTAAATAACAGTATACAAATACAAAATAGGAAAGAGTCACATTGATCAAGTTAAATACTTGAAAGATATGAAGTCTTCTTCCTAAGTAAAGAGGTTGCTAAAAACTTTCGAGCATTTCCCCCTTTTAAACTGATTTTACGCGAAGTTATGACATTTAGGATGTAGTTGCTTTAGAATATATCAGAAGCTCGAAGTAGGGAATTATTTTAATTGCAGCTGGGAAAAGTTGGTTGTTTGAAAGTTCTGAATCGACGGAAACTTTTAGAATAGTATAACTAAAGATAAAGGGATATGAACAGAAAACGTACGAAAGCAACTTTAATAATTATAATAGTTGATGTCTCTTTCTTATTGTGTCAGTCTTTGTATGATATTTGATAAGGTCCAACAACCTTTATCTATACAATATCAAAGCATCACGTGTAACTGTGCTATATAGCGTGACAACGGAACCCTTTGGTAGTCCATTATTATCTCAGTTTTTAAATTATAAGGAAGTAATTTGAACGGCCTAATGTACACGTTGAAGCACATCTTTTCTGGTACTGGAGACACTGGCATGACTTTCGGTTCCACGGGAAGTTACCCTAGGTTTGAATTTAAGCTAAAATTCCCCGTATATTTTTACATTTTTCAAATCAGGAGACGAAACCGACACACACACACGCGCGCACGAGCACGCACGCACACACACACACATCCAGAAATTCGTAATACTGAGCAAATGTAATACAGTCCGAAAATTCCTTCGCCAGTAAACGTAAAATGACTTGTCCTCGGTCTGACACAAATAAATTACTGGGGAAAACCTGAGAACCACTAGAAAATAATAATCAAAATAATACTAATAATAATAATGATAATAAAAAGGCATTTGATTCAGGTTAGGTCAGGTCAGGTCAACAAATGGCTTATAAGTGTGCTGAATATCTATAAGATCGATACTTATATCCTAAGGTTCCTTAATCACACAGTGTTTACCTGGAGAACAAAAATTCAGTTACGGGTACAAACGGCTGATAACATCGTAACCAGCACGATACCAATTAGAAGAGGTTTATTTCAAGGCGACTCGCTAAGCCCATTGTGGTTCTGCCTCGCATTGAATTCACTATCAAACCGCTGAACTTTACCAGATATGGCTTCGGTATAAAAAGTAATGGCAGGGAGCAAATGAGGATGAATCATCTGCTGTATATGGATGATCTTAACTCCTTAAAACCGTGGAAGGGTTTTCCAGAGATATTTACATGCAGGTTGGGCTTAACAAATGTCGCACCTTATTTGTAGTCAGAGAGAAGATATAACCAGGTTTATATGAAATGCAGAAGAGCCAGCAAATTGAATTGATGGATGTGGAGGAGTGTTATAAATACCTGGCAATACAGCAAGCGTGGAAAATAAACCACTGCGTAATGAAGAACGATCTGACAAATGAGTTTACGAAACAAGTAAAGCAGGTGGTGCGATCACATCTTAACGACAAGAACCTGACTAAAGCTCTTAATACATATGCATGTTCTGCACTTGAATATTCATTTGGTATTGTGAACTGGGGTAAAACGGACATCGAAAATCTACAACGGGAGGTGCGAACACTACTAACAAAATCCAAAAAGCATCACCCCCGTAGTGCTACAGAGCGAGTAACCCTACCTAGACACAAAGGTGGAAGAGGAGTGTTGGATATTGGTAAACAGTTAGACAAGCAGATATTGAACCTACGTACATATTTCCACCAGCGGACGGTTACTTCTGAACTTCACTGTGCCATATGCGAGGCAGATGATTCAACACCGCTACAATCAAAAGAAATTGAAATACAAAGTCACCATCGGACTGATCAGGACAAGCTGCAATCCTGGATAAAGCCTCTCCATGGGCGACATCTGAATAAGACCTCCCAGGTACATGTCGACAAATTGGCGTTGAACTACTGGTTGGTGTCCGGACAGATCTTACCCGAGCCTGAGGGGTTTTTGCGGGCCATCCAAGACCAGGTCATCCCAACAAGAAACTATCTGCAGGATATAATTGAAGATAATTCTGTCCAAGATTTTAAAAAATGTAGATTTTGGTGCCAGTCATCAGAGACTATCCAGCATGTCACCGGAGGATGCAAGCGTTTGCTGCAACAGAGTATAAAGAGAGCAGTTGCAAAAATACTTTATCAAGAACTGGCTCTGGGACTTTTAAATCTTAGGTGACCTACTATAGGGTGCCTGAGCCTGTTCTAGAGAACTCAGTATTAAGATTGTACTGGGATCGGACCGTGCTCACAGATCAACGAGTTCCCCGCAATATGCCAGATACAATAATAGTAGATAAGCCTGCAACAAAGTGACGCTGATTGATGTGGCCGTCCCGAATACTAAACCGCTACTTGGAACCGATAACTTGGAAAAAGCTCCATCTGAGCCCAGCCCCTTTGGTATCTGAGATACCTGGGATAAGTGAGTGTTCCTCCTTGATGGAGTGTAAAAGCCCTTCAGGCTAAAGTTGATAATAAAATAACAGGAAAATAAACTACTCAGTAATAAAGAACTATCTGACAAATGAGTTTACGAAACGAGTAAAGCGGGTGAAGAACCTAACTAAAGCTGTTAATACATATGCATCTTCTACCGTTAGCTATTTATTTGCGATTGTGAACTGGAGTAAAACAAACATCGAAAATCTACAACGGCAGGTGCAAAAACCTCGAAGAAAATCCAAACAGCATCACGCAATACTGTCATCGAACGAGTCACCCTACCTATGCACCTAGGTGGAAGAGGAGTGTTAAATAACGGTAGACAGGTGGACCAGCAGATACTGAACCTGCGTACGTATTTCTGTCAGCAGGCGCTTACTTCTGCACTACACCGTGCCACATGCGAGGCAGATTATTAAACACCGCTACAATTAAGAGAAAGTGAAATACAAAGTCACCATCGGACTGATCAAGACAAACTGCAATTTGGATGCAGAAGCCTTTATGGGCGACATCTGAATGAGACCTCCCAGGCACATGTCGACAAATTGGCGTCGAACTACTGGTTAGTGTCCGGACACATGTTTACAGACCCAAAGGAATTTTTGCTGGCCATACAAGATAAGGTTGTTCCAAGAAGAAACTACTTGAAGTATAAAGTTGGTCATAATTCGGTCCAAGATGGAAAATTCAGATTGGGGTGTCAGTCATCAGCGCGTCACCGGAGGATGTCAAGCGTTTGCTGCAGCATAGTACACAGATAGGTATGACGCAGTTACGAGAATACTTCATCAAGAACTGGCTTTGAAAATGGAACGTTTAAATCTTAGTAAGATGCCCTACTAAAAGTACACTCCTGAGTCTGTTCTAGAATAATCAAGGGTAGAGGTTGTACTGGGATCGGACTGTGCTAGACAGTGGAGGCCAGATAGTGTCCAAGTAATCCCGATAGTCATGTGGATGTGTGATTGCTAAGAATGTTCGGGGAAGCGTTAAGAAACTGAGCATTTGGACCTTTCTCCACCGTGCGGAGATTTCCGGGTAATGAGGATGTGTTGCGGTATCCAGGTATCTCAAATACCTGGAACGAGTGAGTGTTTTATTTGAGGGAGAGGGAAAGCTCTTCAGACTAAAGTCATAATAATAACAATAATAAAATAATAATAATAATAATAATAATAATAATAATAATAATAATAATAATAATAATAATAAGAAGAAGAAGAAGAAGAAGAAGAAGAAGAAGAAGAATATTAATAATAATATTGATATTAAAGGAAAAAACAGAGAGTTGTCTATATCATTGATATCGCTTGCCCGCTGAGTACCAATATCGTGAAGAGAGAAGCGGAGAAAGTCAGAAAATACCAAAAGCTGGCCATGTATATGACTCGAGAGTGGCAGCTACGGGAAGAATGAGTAGTTCCAATAGCTATCTCTGTGACTGAGAAAGTGAGTAGGAGGTTCTCAGAGGCACTCGTAAAACTCTAGCTACCAATAAACCTGGTCAAGTTATTGCGGCCCTGCAAATGAGCCATATAACCCAAAAATTTCTGAATGTCCGGTGAATTAAGTAGTGATTTCTTTCTCGCAGGGTATCTGCGAATATAGCCACCGCAACATGCCGAGACAGCAATAAATAATAATATTGTCAATTCGTGGTTCGATACTATTTGAATTACCAAATTGGAAACAAGTAGGAACCTATATGATAAAGAACTACAGCGATTAGTTACAGAAACAGAAACATTTTTCGCTCTGAAAAGCAAGAGCCTTCAAAACATCATAGACCAGAAGATATCCATATTTCCAAAGCGCCTGCCAACATAGAACTAGGTATCGAAGAACTAGAGCATGAAGCGTCCATAGAAGAGGAAACTATTACAGAAGTATCAACATTGACGTCATTGCAGGTTGAATTTGAAAAGATTCATATATTGTACCATGATATGAATCCTGCGGCTTAGCCTAGACTGCCCAAGCTTATATTTAAGACAGACACACGAAGTCAAAGATAAGGAGGCCTACCTTGAAAGGAACATAACAAGAGAGACAACAATTTCAGAATTACACAGCCTAATTTACACAGGTGCATCAACCACCATTACCATGAATAGTCAGAAAATTTCAAGCACAGGCTTCTCATAAAAAACAGCATGGGGATGAATATTACTAGGGAAATTAATCACACCAGAAAAAAGATTGGCATTTTAGCACGGAGCCAGAAACATAATCCTACTTCGTCTTGCGCCCACTGACTACATTTTTTAACAGGCAAAACAGGATATATCTTACTTCAGACTGGTGCCCAGTTGTGTCACCTACAGGGATGATTTGAAACTCTATGCGAGGAGTCGCAATCATCTGCGTGATCAGTTAGCATATGTGACACGCCTAAGCACTGGTATTCATATGAAATTTTGGCTGGACAAGTGCAAAATAAGCTGCATGGAAAGGAAAAAATGGACCGAACGTGCTGGGTTTCCAACATACAAAGATCAAGGAACGATTGAGACAATGGAGGATGCTGAGCAGTACCTTGGCGTAGAGTTATTCTTTTTAAGGCTGCTAAGGAAGCGACTTCAAATACAAACTTACATAGACTTCGCGCATTTTAAAAAACCAATGTGTCAGCGAGAAATATGTCTAAGGCTGTAAAAACGTATGCTACATCGGTCCTGAATCATGGTTTTGGTGTGATAAAATGGACTAGAACGGAACTGAGCAACCTAAATTTCAGCACGGGAAAAGAATTCCGGAAGCAGCGTGCTCATCATCCGCAGTCATATCTAGAAAGCTCTCGCTTAACACAAATTCAATGTGGGACGGGAGTTCTTGATATGGTTATGTGGCATCAATGACAAGTTCAGAACTTGAGAAAGTACTTCTACGAGAAAGCCGACACGAGCTTACTGTTGTGGAACTAGAGGACAAAAATATAGCAACTTTAAATTACGTGTCAATCCCCTTAGACCTTTCTCACTGTTGAACAATAGGTTACACAATGGAAAAGTAAACCTCTATATGAAAAGTACCGAGACACAACTGAAAGCGAGTTCATGGACATTGAAGCCATTACGGCATATCTGATATATCTGTACATTAGCCATCTAAGATGAGCTAATCTCAACAAAATCATACCAAAGGAGAATTCTTGCTGAACAGCTTAACGAGATAAAGTGACGGATATGTTAAGAGAAAGAGGAGTTGATCGACCGCCTGTTGTCGGGATGTTCGGTGTTGGCAGCAAAAGCAACCTAGAGAGGCACAAGAGAAACGGTAGATAGTATCTCAAAGTCTCCGAAAGAAGTACTTGGGGCTCGCGGAGACTGTTTCGTATTACCAGTAAGAACCACCACCCTCCGTGAAGATCTGACACACATGTTATACTGGAAGCAAAAATTATTGCGGACAGAACGATTACCAACTACATCCCTGATACTGTACTTAGCTACTACAAAGAAAAGAGGAAAAAATAAAGAAGGTTTATGTAGACAAAATAAATAAGTACTTGCCTCTTGCCGATGAAATACGGCAGCTGTGGGACATGAAAAATGTCACCGTGGTACCTATTGTCATCGAGACTACCCGGGAGACACCGACAAAATTAGAAAAGAATTGGGCAATCTTGGTTTGGAGAAGGATTTGCTAATATACATGCAGAAGTGTGTACTTCTAGACACATGCAGTATATAGTCCGAAGGGCCCCTGGAACACATTAGAAGTGTTTATAACACTAACACAGTTGTTGGTTTTGAAAAACCTGTGAATATAGAAAGAAAATAATATTAACAATAATAATACTAATACTAATAATAGTAAATAGTGCAACGACAAAATTATTAAGTACAGAGACCTCGAGATGCAAGTAAAGATACAGGGGAGAGCAGAAAGTGTCACAGTGACCCCGATAGTGATGTCGTCCACTGTGTGATTCCTTAGAATCTTCGAGAAAACATTAAGAGGCTGGTCCTTGGATAGCACCTTTATAAGGTTATGGAAGAAGCAACAATACGTCGAACTGCCCACACCGTTTTCTGGGAAATGAGGATGTGTCGAGTTGTGGTCCAGGGCCCGATAATTTTAAAAAGGCCCAATCTGAGCTCAATCCCTTTGTTATCTGAGATTCCAAAGATGAGTAAATGTTTCCTTCTGAGTAAGTGTGAGATCTCTTCAAAATAAAGTTATAGTAATAATAACGTTTCGCGTTCGGGACGGTGGTGGCGCAAATGATCGGTTCTGTGTACTGTGCAATAATGGTCACGTGAAATTACCTTACCTTGCTCACAAAAGACCAAGGTTTGGCTAAATGGCCAGGTTGGTGAGGTGAAACTGCTCCCGGCCTCAGTGATTGGCCGTAGTAGCAGAAATAAGTCAAAGAAAGAACGCATCAAAGTTGTCAAATAAACGGTTAATAAACAATTTCTGTAAACAAACAAAAGTAAACCTACATAACCTAGAAGTAGCTAATATCTGTAAAATCTAATTTTCCCTTAATAGACATTCTCAATCAAAACCTCCAACCTTCATTCTCACCCGATTTTACCGTATACATCTAATCCATACTCCTAGTCAGATGTGTTGTTTTATATAATGAAGCAGGGAAACAAGATCCATCTACGAAGCATTTCTGCACGAGCATATAAACGCTAAACATTAATTCAGATACGCGCGCACATACATGGGCTCACATCAGTGGTGTGCGCTGACTTGTCAATTTGGAGATAAGCATATATCACTAGCTGCTTCCAGAATTTCTGTTCTTACATATATGCATTATATAACGATGGAAAATGCAATAACATACGACTTGGTCGAAAATAAATTGTATCACCAACGACTTATGGGCCACCTGTGATTGTAAAAATAACTTGATAAGATGCAGCTCAAGACACCCTATAATTAACATATACATTTTTTTTCGTATCTTGTATAATAACGGATATATTGAGTTCTATCGTAGAAATGAGTCATATAAAAGCAGATAAAAACTCAAACTAACCTGGGGTATGGGTTCTAGAGGACCTCGTTCGCGCTGATTTGGAGAAATCTTTTCAAAATGTAAAAGTTGCGGTCTCCTTAAGCCGCGAATATTTTGTACGGAAATTCGTAAAAGTTATAGACCGTTAAACGATACAGTCTATAACTAAAACTATTGCCAAAGCCTCAGAGAAAGGGTCTATCTGAAATGAATGTTCTTGGTAACATTTTAGTAAAATGCAGGAAAATGACGGTTGGAGCTGAAACTTAAGGGTTGTAAAACACTCTTCTTGCGAGAATTTCTTTACATAACTCGTATTTGTTTCAGGTTCTTTGCCTAAATGTTACCAATTTTGTGTTTTAAAATTGCGAATTTGACATTTTAAGAGGAAAGTCTTTTTTTTTAATTGCCTATAAACATTCACAGCATTCATTTAACTGAGCTGTCAAATTTTTTATGGAATGCACACTTTTCGCAGAAGCTATATTTTTGAAATTTTATTTGAAGTTCATGAATTAAACATATGTGATACAGTGTTGCAACCAGAAAAAAATACTATTAAATACAAAAATCCAATATGGCGCGCATTGAATAAAATTAGGCTCACGATATTCCCAAGAGATCAAAACGTTTTTCAATTATTTTGATTTAAGAGGCATGTTTTAATTTAAAAAGTGCCATAAGAAGGTGAAAATTACATCTTGATAATACGAGAAGAGAACACTTATCGCGTAAATAAAATATTTTTTTGACCGTTAAACCATACAGTCTATAACTAAAACTATTGCCAAAGCCTCAGAGAAAGGGTTTATTCGAAATGAATTTTCTTAGTAAAATGCAGGAAAATGACGGTTGGAGCTGAAACTTAAGGGTTTGTAAAACACTCTTCTTGCGAGATTTTCTCTACATAACCCGTATTTGTTTCAGGGTCTTTGCCTAAATGTTACCAATTTTGTGGTTTTAAATCGCGAATTTGACGTTTTCAGAGGAAAACCTTTTTTTATTGCCTATAAACGTTCACAGCATTAATTTAGCTGAGCTGTCAAATTTTTTATGGTATACACACTTTTCGCAGAATTTTTGAAATTTTATTTGAAGTCCATGAATTGAACATATGTGATACAGTGTTGCAACCAGGAAAAATTACAATTAAATACAAAAATCCAATATGGCCCGCATTGGATAAAATTAAGCTAACGATATTCCCAAGAGATCAGAACGTTTTTCAAGTATTTTTATTTAAGAGGCATGTTTTAATTTAAAACGTGCCATAAGAAGGTGAAAATTACATCTTGATAATACGAGAAGAGAACACTTATAGCGTAAATAAAATAAGCTTTTTTTATATTTCAACAACACACCACGAGGGCTTACCGCCTAAATACTGTCGTACCGTGGGTGTCGACAAGGAGGAAAGAGGCAACTTGTTAATTCTGAACTTGAAGGTTTGGAGGTTCTGAGGAGAAGGAAAAACATGTGCCGGCAAGGAATTCCACAACTTGGAAGTCCTCGGGACAAAAGAGCCTTCGCTCTGTTCCCCTGGTAGATCTGTTGGGGACAGCAGGTGGAGGAACTATGGAAGAAAGCACCTCTGAGCAGTGCCCGTGCAGATATGTATAAAAAAGAGAGAGAGGTCACCAACGGCACTACTGTGGGCAAGGGATGGCAACCTTTGGGTGAGTGTAGGGTCACCGATTAGACGTATAGCTCTCTTCTGAATTGAGTCGAGGATATCGAGTTAGAAGCAGCAGCGGCACCTCAGATGTGGGAGCAGTATTCGAGGTTTGGCCTTATTTGTGAAGCATATAAGGTATATAGATTAGCTGGTGAAAAGTATTTGCGAGCCCGGAAGCGGAAACTTAATTTCTTAGCAGCTGCTTCTGCAATTCATGTAACATATTGGTGTCAATTGAGATTTCGATCCACAGAAATGCCAACAAGTGAAAAGGACTCATTACTTTGAATAACTTGGTTGTTCATTGTGATGGGTCTAGGCCTGCTGTATCTCTTATGAAATAGAAAGCAAGACTGAAATTTGGTGGAGTTGAATTGTACAAGACTTCTACTTCCCCAGTCTAATATTTTTTGGAGATCCACAGAGACAGAACCCTCCATAAGTCTGCGATCCTCATCTAATTGGGCTAAAGAGACAGGCTTAGAATATTGTATATTTGAGTGGAGGGTACTGTCGTCCGCGTACTGTGAACTGGGTTGGATGTGCTAGAGAGAAAGTCATTGATGTGGAGAAGAAACAAAGTAGGGGCTAAAGCTCAACCTTGAGAGACTCCTGCATTAATTGGATACAGTTTAGAGGAATGGCCATCCACGGCAACAGAAATGCTCCGGTTGGAGAGGAAATTTGCTGTCCAGGTACAGATTTTTGTGTGAGCGCGCGCGTGTGTGCGTCTACGTGGATGTGTGGGTATTTGTGTTGTGTATAAAAGCGAATGGAAACGCAACGTTGATATACCTGATGTGCGGTATACACACGGAGTTTGTGGCCACCACTGTGTGCTTCGAAACGGACGGACGGTCTCGCCTGGGTGATGCTCGGGAGCGGGACTCGACGGGATGTCGCCTTGAGTCTAGCACTGGTGGGTGTCGGGTCTAGAAGAACTTGGAAGAGAGCTGAAATCTCTAGGGGTGGATTACAACTGGAGATTGAGGCCTCTTCTGTGAGCTTCGAAACGGGCAAACGACCGCACTTGGATGCTGCTCGGACATATAACATGTTACACTCCACAACGAAACAATTTTTCCTGTTTTATATAAAAAGATAATGATTTGTGTATAAATAAGCATATTACTATTATTATTTGTACTGATGGACTCCACGCCACTGTCTCACACGCACACCCAAACATGCACACACATATGCCAGTCCTAGTTCATCACACATGCCGTTGGCGTTGAATATACCCACGACCTGTGATGGTGTCCTCTGTTTATACTCTTGTTTGATTTTATTTATGTCTAATTAGCATTTCCCCCGACTAAGGTAAATATTTGATATGTGGTGGGATGCTCTAAGTCTACGCCGGGGTATATGCAAATAACAGGAGACGTGTTCGATTTGACCTCGTTCACTAACTCCACAAGTTTCACCCTAAGAAAATTCATCGGCGAGGCGACAAAGAATAGCAAACACCCTGTGTAAGTTGACATGGGGTTCGCTAAAAGGAATATAACCCGAGGTATCAACTAAGAGGGAAAGTTTTGTCTCGGTTAAACCTATTATTGCAGAGACTTAGATTTCATAGCAGGATAAACGTATCGAGTCATAGTTTAATATTGATTTTGCTGCGGCAAAAAGTTAATATCTGACAATAGAGAGTTTTACATAACGTGCAAGACGTTTAAAGTTAACGTCTGGGTTGCTTTAGCCAATATAGTTGAGTGCCGCAAGTTTTATACTCCGGAACTCAGGTCTACTGAATAAATTTTTATCAAACCTTCCGAATTGTGATTTCAACAATAAACCGTAAAATATGTAGCTTTTTGTTACTGTATCTATTTTACTATCAAAATAGATATATTGTATAAGTGATTTTTTCCAGTTGTCACCAAAAACATATTTCCCGGAAATCCGGTTCCAAACCTCAACTTAAATCAAAATTGTGGTAATTTATAACAGAAAAGCGATACTTTACGTCAAATGCAACCCGCATCTTTTATTAGTGAATTTTCTTTAAAAAAATTCACTAATGAGGAGATCCCGACTTTTGAATTTTGAAAAAAATTCTTCAAAGGAGCGCTACTTAGGACCCCAGGAACCCAAATCCGAGGTCGGTTTCAGACTTTATATGTTTATATATATATATACATGTGTGTGTGTGTGTGCCACACCTATAACTACAAAAATAATGGACCGATTTGGATAAAACTTGGTGAGTACCTTCCTTTCACAAATGGCTTGGATAAGTTCGTTAGTCAGGAAAATCCCCGAGGTTTTCCCGGAAAATTTTGTGTTTTCTTTCGAAAAAAATTTATATCTCCGGAATTAACAAAGTAAGGGCAACCAAATTTGGTACGCAGGTTTATACCATTATAGGTAAGTTACCTAAGTTTAGCTCTGTAGGTTAAAGGAGAAAAAAGTTATAGGCATTTAAAGAAAAATAAATTTGGGTTTTCCTCAAAACGCCAAAGTCGCGATTTAAAACGTCAAAAATGGTAATATTTAAGCAATGAACCTGAAACTAATATAAGCTTTGGAAGGAAAATGTCTCAAGAATAATGTTTTACAAAGCCTGAAGTCTTAATTTCAATCGTCATTGTCCTTCATTTTGCTAAAATGTTCCCAGAAAATTCATTTCAAATAGACCCTTTCTCAGATGCTTTGGCAGTAGTGTTGGCTATAGAGATTATCGGTTAATGGTATATCATTTTTGTCGAATTTTCGTAAAAAATCTTTAAAGTTCTATATATCCGTTATTATGCAAGATACGAAAAAAATTGTATACATTAATTATAGGGTGTCTTGAGCTACATCTTAAAAAATATTTTTACAATTGGTGATTCAAATGTTCTTTTTAAGTGAATTTTCTTTAAAAAATTCACTAATGGAGAGATCCGTGTTTGTATATATATATATATATATATATATATATATATATATATATATATATATATATATATATATATATATATATATATATATATCGTATTGATAACACAAGTGGCTTGGACAAGTTCATTATCCAGAAAAATTTGACCAGGTTTTCTCCGAAAATTTTGTGTTTTCTTTCTAAAAAAATTCTTATCTCCGGAAATAACAAAGTGAGGGCAACCAAATTTGGAACGCGTATTTGTGTGATAAAGGGCGAACCATGTACCAAAATTAAGTTCTCTATGTTTAAGCACAAAAAAGTTACGGGCAGCTAAAAAACAAATTTTGGAGTTTTCCTCAAAACGTCAAACTCGCAATTTAAAACGTCAAACTCGCAATTTAAAACGTCAAAATTGGCAATGTTTAGGCACAGAACGTGAAACAAATACGGATTGTGAAAAGAAAATGTTGCAAGAAGAGTGTTCGGCGAACCCTTAAGTTTCAGATTCAACCGTCATTGCCCTTCATTTTACTAAAGTATTTACAGAAAACTCATTTAAAATAGACCCTTTCTCTGATGCTTTGGCTGTCGGTTTAGTTAAGTTGATGCTTTCGCTGTAGGTTTAGTGAAGTTTATGGTTTAACGGTCTATAATTTTTAACTAATTTTCGTAGAACAAATTCGTTACTGCGTTTTAGCATTTTTTATCGAAATATGATGCATGTTTGTAAGAAAAAAATCTGGACGCAGTAAGTGCGTTTTGGTAGCAAATTTTCATGAAATCCTTCAAATTTCAATAACTCAATTTGCTATTAACGTAAATTTTGTTGGTTAGGAAACCAACATTTAACTTTATTTTCGGAAAATTTTTGTATGAACGCAGCAAGGGCGTTATAGTTGCAAATTTTCATTAAATGTTTCAAATTTCAATAACTCAATTTGCTATTAACCTCAGGTTCATTGGCAAGAAGACCAGTTTTCTCGGAAACATTTAAAGTTTATTTTCGGAAAATTTTTGTACATTTTCAAATAATTATTTTGATAAAATATGGTACATTGTTCCTACTATATAGGTTATACCGGTAACCAAATTGATGCCTGCTCGCATTAGAGCGTTATATTTGTAATTAAAAACATTTTTATGAAAATTCACTTCCATAACGCATTTGCTGCGTTCAGAGTTTTGTTCATTATACAGTGTTCCGCATAAGTGACGAACCAAGGCCATAACTTTTAAACCGAGAAAGAGATCGGACTCAAACTTTGTGTGTTTGCATAACAAATTATTATTTGCCACTATTTGGTGCCATTGTCGACATTTTTTGAAGCACTCCCTGTTTGGAGGATGACATACCTTTAATTTTTTAAATAGCAACATGAGTCGTGCAACATATTTTTGGAAAGTGTATGCAGCGTACTTTCTGATGGTATTAATAATTATTTTAAGCTACCTTTGGCAAGAACGAAAACAATCGGCTTTTCATGAAAATAAATGTAGTAAAATCGGGACTATTCAAGTAATTTTATCTTTGTCCAAAAATCCTAAAATACATGGCCTTGTTGGATAAGAGAGGCTACACTTTAGTAGTTTCACGCAGAAAATCGGTTTTGTCAAAATTATTAGCCTGATCTTCCACAGTGGCAAGCGTTTTGGTTTGTGAATTAAAACATCAGTGTTTTTGTCATTTTACTTTATTTACTTTTTTGTGATCTGGCTCAAGTGAATAAGAGTATCGAATTTTTAATGATAATTGGTTGTGGTGATCGTAAAAGGATCTATGATGACGTTTGTTATTTATTCAATGAGGTTTGCCCTGAGCGCTCACGCCTTAACAGGCCTACAATAACCAGACTTCGTCACAAATTTACTAAAAAATGGAGCGCAAAATATCGCCCCATGTCCGGCTGCCCTGTAACTGCTACTTTGGACGAGAAGACGCTGTACGTAATGCTTTCTTTACAAGAAACTCCCAGCAGATAATTCAGATAACTCAACAAAATGGAGATTTTTTATAGTACGTTGTTTTCTCTGATAAAGTTGCTGATTGTCTTAATGACACAATTGTCAACATTGGTCTGATAGTAAACCCCATTGGATGGAAGAAATTTATACCCAATGTTCTCAAAAACTAAACCTATGGGCCGGAATTGTGAGTCATCATGTAGTGAGACGCTTTTTCCTTGAAGCGACTTTGACTGGTCCACGCTATCCACGCTCTCTAAGATTATTACGAGAAGTTATTGTGCCCTGTATCAGCGAATTTGTTTAAAAAATATTACCTCAGTGTCTACTTTCAACAAAATGGACTAATTAAGTGTCGAGCTAGGTCTCCCGATTTGTCTCCACTCGATTTTTTTCTCCGAGGTCACTTAAAAAGCGGTATTCACAACGATCAGCCTGCGAATTTAAAACAGTTGCGAGACCGAATTGTGATGGCCTTCCAACAAGTGCCTAACGGATCACAACGAAACTTGAATCGTTCTTCGACAAGAGGCTTTACTATTGTCAAGAAATTCAAGGAGCTCAATTTGGACGTCTTCTTGAATTAAGTAAGATGTTACCGTTTTCCCAAATAAATCAGATTTTTTTATCAGATTAAACGATGGCGACGAGTCAGGTTGTTACTTCTGAAGTTCCCACAAATAATGTGTGTAAAAGGTGTAAGAAGTCTTATATAAATGGTTATAATGGTGCTTCGTGCGATGTGACTAGCCATTTCAGCTGTGTAAAACTAAAAAGCCTGGACGCAGCAAGTCCGTTATAATAGTGAATTTTCATAAAAATGTTTTAAATAGCAAATATGTGTTTTTTTTAAGAAAAAGACATCAAATTTGGTTACCAGTATAACATATATAGTAAAAATATTGTACCATATTTCATCAAAATAACTTTATTTTTTGAAAATGTAAAAAAAAAATTCGAAAATAAACTTAAAATGTTCCCGAAAAAACTAGTTTCCTGGCCAACGAACCTTATAGGTTAATAGCAAATTGAGCTATTCAAATTTGAGACATTCAATAAAAACTCGCTACCATAACGCACTTGCTGAGTCCCGAATTTATTTTCTTACAAACATGCATTATAATTTCGTGGTCTAAATTCCATACATTTACGGCTGGCTCAGAACTGACACTGATTTTTTTAAGAAAATTCACTAAAAACATAGAAATATTAGACGTTGCTGTTTGAATATTGCTGAAGGTGGGAGTGGCCTTGGCGTCAGTTTTTCAAGCGCAATAGATCAGACCGATCCCAAAACCGTGGAACTCGCAAGTAAGATTAAAATTAAATATCTTAAAGAGATACTATTACATAAAGACACACTTATTGAAAACTTAAAAATAACTATTCAGGCCTTATCATCTCAAATAGACATGTTTCATAAGCTGCAAAATTGGGTGAGACCAGCGACGCCATCTGTCGCGGACAATCATAAGGTTCCACATTGAGCAGACGAGCTGGCGCCTGCCAGTCATTCAGCGCGAGAGAAGAATACATTTACAGCAGAGCGGTCTACCCGGCCAAATTATATCGGTTCTACAGCGAGGACCTCCAAGAGGAAAACTGATCGAGCCCGGCAAAATTCTCTTAGAGGTGTACCACACAGCGCATCCAGTGGTTTATTGATGGAGCCCAGGCGTTGCAGTGCTGTCGCAGATGGTGATATTACTTTAACCTCTGTTTCCCTGACATCACTGGAACTGATAACGCTAGTGTTGCTAACCTGTCGGTCGGCAGGAATGTCAGTATAGTGGGTGCGATGCCGAGATCGTGGTTATACGTTGGCCGGAAATGTGTCGTGCGAAACTATGAAGAGTTTCATATGTGAAAAGTGGCCAGACACTGACTTTACATATTTTAAACTCAATACACGGGGCAGCCATAGTGCCTTTAAAATTGGAGTGGGCATTGGAGACTGACCTTCTGGATCTTTATTTGTGTTCGTTGAAGTATCCTGAAGTGGTTTGTATGACGGAAACCTGGTTGACCAAGGAGGAAGTTAGCGTTCTGAAAGTTGACAATTATAGTGTTGCTAGCTATTTTTGTAGACGCAATATGGCCGGGGGCGGTGTTATTATTTTAGTTAGAAGTGACCTAGAATTTGTAGAGTTAAATGTAAGGAATGTTTCTCTGAGCGAACAATTGTTTAAGGCAGCCATCGCAACCGTGATACATAATAAAGTTTCGGTAAATGTAGGTTGTGTTTATCGCACTAAGCCAAAGTGTGCATCTGCCCTGCCACAATATAAAACATGCTTTTTTGGCGGGTTAGAAGAAGTTTTTATCCAATTAAATGGTGATTATAATTTAAATTTTTTAGATAAACAAAGTGCGGATGTTGTGAGGGTGCAAGATTTAATGACTTCTTACGGTTTCTTTGCCTGTTTTATTTAGGTTTCGCGAAGACAGGGTGCCTCGGCATCTTGCATTTATAACATATTTTGCAATGTGCACTGGGCTGACGTTGAGACTGAAACATTGACAAATACAATAGGAGATCATAACACACAGTTGTTATCGTATAGTATCCCGAGTATTGATCAGACTCCTGTCGAATATGTGTATAAAAGGTCATTCAGTCAGGAGAATATATCCCATTTTGTGTATCTTTTGAATAGTGCATCCTGGGACCTGGTCTATCGGGAGCCAGTGGCGGCAAAAAAAATGATTTTTTTTCTCTGAGATTGATGCCTTGTTTCAGATTGCGTTTCCGGTTGTCAGAAAAAGATCCATGCCCGACAATATTGCTCCTAAACCATGGATATCAGCGGAACTTGTAAGAGAGGGCTGTTTGCTTCGTGATTTTCCACTTCTACTGGATACGGTTACGGATACACGGTGTAATGAGTATAATAGTCTAAAGAAACAGCACGGTGCTAGGTTAAAAGACACCAAGAAAAAGTACTACCGAAATAAAGCTATGTGGGAAGCAATTAAAGAAAATATCCTCGTGAGGCGGATGAACAGCAAGGCGGCAAATCTGAGTATTCTGTCAGCTGACGGAGTGGTTCTGACAGATCCTAATATTATTGCTGACAGTCTCAATGCGTACTTTGTCGACTCTGTTAAGTATCTGACAAAAAACTGTGACATAAATTGTGCATTGAAAATTAGCTCTAATCCCTATTCTATGTTTTTATATCCTCTCTCAGAGGACGATGTATTAGAGATCGTAAAATTAGTTGCAGTTAAAAATTCATCAGGATCAGGATGTAGTCTTCTTGGCAGACTTGCTCATCTTGTGGTGGCTCCACTAACTTACCTTATAAATGTGTCATTTGAAATCGGTCGTTTTCCCGAGCGTCTGATGGTGGCCATTGTCGTCTCTCTCTTTAACAAGCGAGATCCACGTCTTATGGAAAACTACAGGGCGATAAATATTGCAATATTTAGTACCTGCTGTCATATTACAGCGTATGAAACAAGACAGGCTAAAGATTTGTATGTTCCCCCTTATAGGATCGAACAGATTAATCGGGCGCCTCGCAACACTGCAATACGCTTATATAATCATTTACCTGACAGCGTCAAAAATTTGAGCAGCCTCAGGCAGTTTAAACTTACTCTAAAATCTTTTTTTTTAGAGAGCATTCTTTTTATTCTGTGAACGAATATTTTATTTTTAAATTTCAGCGTTGATAAGCTGTTTTTTTGTGTTTTCACTATTTCTGATATCTTGTAGAGATATATGGAGCAGTTTTAATAAATAAATAAATAAATAAATAAATAAATAAATGTCATGATAAGCCGATTGCTTTCTTTCTTGCCAAAATTTACTCAATATTTATTAATACCATTAAAAAGTACGCTGATTACGCTTTTCAAAAATGTATCGCATGCTGTTATTTAACAAACTAAAGTGTTGTCACCCCCTGAAAATGGTGTACTTTGAAAAATATGGAGAATATCACCAAGTGGTCGAAAATGATTTGTTGTGCATACATATTTTGAGTCTGATACCTTTCTCGGTTTAAAAGTTATGGCATTGTTACATTACTTATGTGTAACCCAAATGCTTAATCACTACCTATTTAATAATTATTTATTACATATACATTATATTTATTGTAAGACTTAAGATACTATATCTTCGCTATCAACGCTAATTTGGAAATTCGGATGCAGCAATGTGTTATAGTGGCATATGTTCATAAACTTTTTTGTGTTAAATAGTGAGTGAAATATGAAAAATGAAGTTATATCATTTAGCCCATAAGTAACGTTGTGGTAGCTGAAAAGGAAATATTTTTTAAATAACCTGTTTTATTAGCAATCACATCAATACAACAGTATACAAAATATTATTGTGTTCTATGAGCTATTCTGTTAACCTTTGTCAGGAGGCAACCACACCCAGTGTTGCTATCCCAAGGCTTGTCTAAGTAGGCAATGGACATCTTATGACTTCACTAGGTCTTTGGGCCATTTCTCGTTTAGTCCACTTTGGGCAGATTGTCTGTGAGGACCCTAGTTCCCTTCTCTACCTGTCGTAGAGCTTTCATCGTAGACCCATGTTTTTTTTTAAATCTTAATGGCTGGTAATATACGATAGATTATTACATTAAATTAGAACCGTTGTATGATCTCTATGTTAGATTTACTGGAGCATCCGGACAGTTCATTCCCGTAAGTCCAAACTAGTTAGATAATTTGTGACTTTACTAGGTCTTTGTGACATTTATTCTTTAGTCTTCTTTGGGCAGTATCTTCTGTGAGTGTTCTAGCTGTGTTATTTTTATGAACACCCAGCTTTACGTGGTATTTAGTAGCTGTCTTAGAGATTTCATCGTAGACCCATGGTACTCGTATATTGAAATCCGAATGCAAAGTGTGGTGGGTAATATACACTGGAGCATCTGCTTTGATTCTTAAAATCTGGGATTAAAATCGTTGTAGGGTGCCTGTTGGCTCTCCTGTAGCATTCCTGCAGTTATGTTAAGTACGTCCAAACTGATAGCTGATTTATACAATATGAATAATTTGTTTTGTAGATTATTTTTAATTCTGTCCAAGTTAATTTTATGTCAAAATGTAGTCAGAAATATTTTGCATCATCGGCCTGGCGTGTTCTTTACGGTTAATTTTTAATGAAGGACACTAGCTTCGTTTGAGAGTAAACTAAACTTGTATACATTTAGACTCGTTGTGCTTTTCAAGCCAACCTTCTACTAAATCAAGTTGCGTTGGTAAGATCACTGGTCATACTTGTGAATTTTTGTGCGCTGCAATTAATACGGTGTCATATGCAAAAGTTCCCGTCATTGACTTTCTTGTTATTGGTAAATCTGATGTGTACAGTAAAAATAGGATGAGACCAAGTACACCTCCTTTGGGTACTCCAGATTTAATAGGAGGAATTTTCGATATATCTTCGCCATACTTGCCTAAGAAGCTACGGTTTTACAGGTAAGATTTGAAAAGCAGATGGCGGGGAAGTAGTTTCTTAATTTTATTTAGCAGCCCTTCATGCCACACCTTGTCGAAAGCTTGACTTATATCATGAAACACTGCAAAACAGTATTTTCATCAAAAATATTATTTATTATTATGTGAATTCGCTTCCGTAGATTTCGTTTACCTTTTAACTGACAATTTTTTTAATAACAATTTTTATGAAAGTTCGCTATCATGGGCTATGATAATTCGCAGCGTCCAGATCTTTTAGGTTTTGATAAACACCCATAAAATACCGTAGCTTTCCTTGTGAGGATAAAAAAGGGCTTTACTGCAAATTAATTTTTTGCTAACATTTTAGGCAAATGAAATAAAGTAACAAATGGAACAAAAATTCAAGGATTTGTCAAACATATTTCGTCAAACAGAATTTTCATTCATTCAGCATTTTCTTCAGAATATTCGTAAATCATTTAATGTGACATTCGCGTTTATTTCATCTAGAGTTGACCGTCCCAAATGTTGCTTAACTTCAGTTAAGTGGCATCGCCACATATTGAAGCTGGAAGAAGGTCTATTTCAAATCAATTTTCTGCAAACATTTTAATTAGGTAGACCAAAAAGTGTTCTGACATGAGACTTAATAAACTGCGAAACACATTTCATGCAACATCTTTTTTCGATAAACTGCACTCATTCCAGAATCTTTGTTTGTAAATCACCAATTTTGATATTTAGTTGCGATTAATTACGGCATAGTGACTGTCGGCTCTTTTAGAGAATTTAATTGATTTTCGGCGTAACATAAAAGATTGCTTGAAAACTCCAAGATTCAGCAGGGGCGTTATTGTAATGAATTCATTTCAAAATCCTCAATTATCTATCAACCTAGAAACTTCGTTATGTATATGAAATTCGCTACCGTAAGGCATACGAGGCATCCAGAGTCAAGCCTGTAGTGTAAAGCAAGCGTTATTGTCTATTTTGTTTAGTCTATTTAAACCTCCGATGAACCTAACTTAGTTAGCGAAACGATGGTCAAAAGTCAGGTAAAAAATGCTTGTACGCATATCACCACAGATTCTAAAAATTGCACGTTGTAAGAGCACAAAATTTATCAAATGAGCGTTAATTAGAGTCCCTAGATTTAATTTATAAAGTTGGTAATTTTTTATAGTTTTCCTTGGTAAATAACTAACAAGTTCGTTAGCCTGTCCAATCGTATTAATTTTTCCGTACATACCTGCAAAGGTAATGAACTTATTTTAATGACACTTACTGCGCTTATTGCATTTATCATTACCTCACTGCTTGCCAAAGCTGAGGTTTCTAGGTTATGGAGGTTTTATCAGCTTTTGCATTTTATTAAGAAAAATCGTTAACATGAAGCGGATCCGGGGGTTTTTGAGATATCTGCAATCAAATTGTCTAAACTATTTCTAGACACAGCTTACATTAATCTATTTTTGCACACTTATTTCTTGAACTTAATTCTGGCTAGAACAAGAAATATAAAAGCTCGCTACACGCAAGACCTTACAATAAATCGGCAGATGCGTCGTAACAGTTTGTTAGGGGTTATTGGCCAGCCGTTTCACGTACCTCGCTTCTGTGTCTTATTCTCCCCAAAATGGGTCGGTCGATAGGGTCCTTGATGGTCCCAGTTGTCCTAAAAACCATCTAAAAGTTTAATACAAACGCCTGCGATGAGTTGCCAGTTATCTTTTCTCTGTCTCTAACTACGTCATCGAGATTCCACATAAACGCTCTGAACTAGTGATTTAAAAATAACATTTGATATACGAGGAGGCATTTAAAAGTAATTAGCCTATAGTAGAAAAAGCAAAAATTTTTAATCAAAATTTATAGTACGTTCATAAAGCAAGTACAAACCATTGAAAAAATAATTTACCTATATCTTTAAATCACTCCCCAAGCACATCTGACTTCGTTGTTTATTGAAAGTTATTTAAACTGTTTTTTGGCCTTTGGGGATAAATAATAGTCTGAGGGTGCTAAATCCGGAAGCCACGGCCAGTGCTAAACAACTTTTATCAATTGTTTGCAATGCAAACAACGACTTGTGAGCAGCGTGTTGTCTTGCAAAAAGAGCACATCTCTGGCAGATTTCCGTTGCTTTTTTCCATAATTTTCTTGCGTACGTTAGTTAGAAAATCACTATAGTATGCTCTTGAGACAGTAGGTCTACCTTGCTCTAGAAAAAGTAACGGATTAACCTATCTATGTCGCAGAAAACTGAAGTAGGTCTTGAAAATTGAATTCTTTGGGTTATGGGCAACAACTATTGCCAAGGGTGTGTTTAACAAGGTCTTAGATTGCTGCTCCAACAGCTTTTATTTTTTATATGACTAAAATATTTGCAGTAAATTTATTTTAAATAGATCCTTTGTGATGTTTTGGCAGCAGCTTAAATTATAGAGTTTGTGATTTAAACGTATTGTATTTTTTCAACTAACAAAATAAATTCGGAAAATATGTCTCTGGTCAGTACATTTAAAAATGGACAAAGCATATATGAGTAATAAAAGTTCGGACGCTGCAAGTTGGTTTTTGTAGAGCATTTTTATAAACGTTCTTATATATAATTAACAAATTGTTGACAATTTTTACGTATATTTGACAACGTGTGAAATCCAGATGTGAGTGGCTACCTCAGCGGTGCAGATAGATACTTCTTGTCGACGTCTTTTAATTGGAGTTGCGAGCGTCAGGCACAGTCAGTTCTTGGATGGGCGTGTGGTCTTATCCAGTTTTGATGTTTGTTGTAAATTTTTGAGTAATTTTGCAGAATATTATAGCTTAATAGAGAGTATAACTAATTAAAGTCAGTATGACTTAAATAAAGAGCCCCATAAATTAATAAATAGTACAATTAATAAAGAATAAAATTTATATAACTGATAAAATTTAACTTGGCCGCTCAATAAGAGGCACAGGCTTTAATACGAATTAAATACAGGGCATGGGCCTTAGCACTTACACTTGGTAGGATGCAAAATGTACAAATAAAAATCAAGAATGCAATAAATAACGGTTTAGTCACGATTATTGAAGTTATATAATGCTGCTTTCAGTGAATTTACCAAATTTAATAAAAGTATATAAAATGATTAATACTTTTAAATTGATATTTGAAATTGTTCTGGTGAATTGTGGTCAATTTATTAATGTCTTGAAGGGAAGGTGACACAGATAAATAAAGTACTACTTAGCTGCTAGCTTTGTTCATTGGTCGATGTCGTTCGGATTCCTGCCCTTGAGGTGGTAAGTCAGGTCTGCCTAGGCCTGAATGCTGCGGGGGCCTCACTGTTCAGTATTATGCATGCATTTTCTTGCGGGAGCAGCCTAATAGTGAGTTGAAACCCTGGGGCGTTCGTCTTCTCCAAGAAAAATGACAAATGCCCACTCTCCAAGAACGACGACAGATGTATACTCTCCAAGAACGACGACAGCTGCATATTCTCCAAGACAGACGTGTGATTTCTGCTAAACGACGATATGTCATACAACGACGGATTATTTCATCTCCAAGAACGACGACAGCTGCATATTCTCCAGTCAGACGTGTGATTTCTCCAAAACGACGATATGTCATACAACGACGAAATATTTGATTTCCAAGAACGATGACAGCTGCATATTCTCCAAGACAGACGTGTGATTTCTTCAAAACGACGATATGCCATACAATGACGGGGTGGCTATAAGAATTCAGGTGTATACGTGTTGGTTCAGTTCTTTATCATTTACATAAGGTAGCCGGTAGCATGTTCCGTTTGAGTACAAAATTTATCTGCATGTTAATAGTTAATAGAAATTGATTGACCTTTAATATTGATTTTAGGAACGCTATCACAAGCCACCATAAAACAACACAGACATTTACGATGAAAAAGCAGTTGTTGAAAGTAAAGTCGGTACGGCACAATAGCAAGCAATCATATATCAATCGTAATTAGAGAAATTTACAAGCAATTATAAAATAAGCGAGCATTATATCTTTCTCTTACGTATTTAGGCATGCTGTTTTCTCTGGTTAATTTAACTACGCGATGGCATGTTATAAGTTTGACTTCTAAAAAAGAGGAGAACGCGTCCGTGTCTAGAACGTCGTTTAAAGGCTTCTTATCTTGAAATATGTTCGATTAGTCGAGCTGTCGCGTTCGCATTGAGTCATAATATGGTAGAGCGACTGACTACGAACTGTGTATGCCGCGTCAAGGATTCTGACGTCACTAGTGGGACTGATTCAGAAACCTGATAGTTTGGAAAAGGGCACGTGTGACATGTTACAATATCCTACGGTCATCTTTTAGAATAATTTTTCCAGCGACATGCCTATAACCACATTTGCATGCATCAACAAAAAGAGAAATTTTAGGGTTTCAACACAGAAGAAATTTACGGGTCGCGGAGCAAATAGGGGTGTTGAAAGGGAAAACAGGTAAAAGTAAATATAAATGCATAATGCAAAAAAATAACTTAGTTGCACTTTTCTTTTCGCCTTTTGCACTTACACTTTATTTTAGTCTTGTTTATCCCTTATTCTCTCCTGGCCTCGTAACTTTCCTGAGGGTTAAAACCACAACATTCCCCTCGTAGTTTATGCACACATAGGTGCTTCGAAGAATGTTTCAAAAAAAATCTGAAAGCGGATATCACTCCACAGGTCACATATATAAAAAGCTACGGAAAGTAAAATCTATATTAAAATGCACCACCACAGAAGTTTAATGGGAGGGGAAACCCGAGGATGTTCAAGACAAAAAATCACAAAACATTTTCCCGTTTTCCCCAAAAGATGCCTGGTTCGCCCAATTAAAAACCTAGTGCAAGGGAACCCACATCACAATGCACCCCCGTAGAAGTTCAGGAAAGGAAAATCTGCATACTATAATCGCTCCCACCCCCAACCAAATAACCAAAAGATAAAAATGGTATCAACGTATATGTAATGTGGCGAGCTTTATTTATTTATTTATTTGTTAGCAGACGGTGTGGGTAATTTGCAAAATAGTCACCTTTTTTAGTGAATGTTAGGTGAAATTCTGTCAAAATTTTAACGCTTAAAGAGTATCGCAGCAAAAGCCTTCTATTTGCTAGGGCCAAATTGGAAATGCATTTTTTGTCACTATCAAAAATTTGTGCTCATTAGTTGTTGTTGCCCTTACTTAGTGAAATACGGGTGTAAGGACTTCTTATCTGGCTTCACAAGTGCTTATTTTCTTCTAGGCAACCTGTTTTGGTGTTAGCAGCATTGTATATATTCATGTCTCTAGATATGAAGAAAAATCGATATTCAACTTATGACTTTGAACCACTGTATCTCTTTAATCGTGACTTCTGGACTGATGTAGGTTTGGCTGAGTGGTAATATTTTTATGCCCAAAATCTACTACTGATGCTCTGTGTACAATTACTTGTGAAGTCCCCGTATGTATCTACTAAACAATTTCTTAACACAGCAAGTGCGTTATGATAGTGAATTTTCATAAGAACTGTATTACTATTGGTACGGCATATTATTAAAATTATTACTTTAAGTTTAAACTGACCTTCGGTTGGCCCGGAGTCTGCGATAGGCATAAGTAGGAAGCCGGTCTGTGTCGCCTTAGACAGGTGAACTGAGGAGGCCATCGAGAGGCACTGGGCGTCGGCCGGTGGCTATAGGCAGGCGAGGGACTTCGTGGAGGGGCCGGGCAGAGATCAGACTGTCTAGCTACTCAGTAGGAGTCGACCTGCGCTTCGCCGCATCCTTGGGGTTCTGACAGGTCACTGCGCACCTAGAATACACCTCACATTGATAGGTGTCGAGAGGGATCCCATTTTCCAAATGCGGCAAGAATGAAGAGACGTCTTACCACTACTTGTGTGAATGCGAGGCTTTTGGGAGTCTTCGAACAGAATTGTTCGGTTCGAGGGCTCTGCAGAGGAACCAGGTAAGTATCGTCCAATGGAAGACCGTCATGGCCTTCATTTCGAGGTCGAGGCGGTTTGGCGACGGAACCGAGGAAGTGTAAAGCATGGTTGCTGCGTTGCCGGGGTTGGCAAAATGGGCCCATTGTGGCCTACTTGCCTGGCGTTAGCCTCTCCGCCACTGCTGCTACTACTACTACTACAATAACTTATTGAACATTAATTATTAATTCCTAACCTTTCACAAAAATTTGACAAAAAACGATTTTTGCGTTTCTGGAAAAACTAAATATTTTTTAAACAAAAATTTGCTAAAAATACATCAAACTCAAATTACATACCAAATATGTAATTATAATTGAAAAAAAAACTTTAAAAACTTGTTTATTTCAAATTTTCACTGAAATTTAAGTGGTGGAAATAAAGTAGAAGTAAAGAAAACTGTGAAAGAAAAAATACTCATATTTTCATGCCACAAACTGTCACAATAATGTCTGTCACTCTGAAGTTTCGTTGAACATTTGTGAAAATAATTTATCAACTACTTATATAATATTATGAAAATGTGAACATAGATAATCCTATCAAATTAATCATTTCTGCTTTTTTTTGTATCAAAGTTAAATTAATTTGTTTTTGAAAATTTGCTAAATAATCGCATAATCTGATCGGGTATGAGAATTTAAAAAACTTAAAAAAATATTTTTATACTGATCCCTCCATGAATCAGGGTATGCGATTATAAATACAAACGTATATACTATTTCTCTGGATTCACAAATGTTTGTCTTCTTCTCTGTAACCCGTTTTGCTGCTTGACAACATCATTTGGTAGTATAAGTGTGTCATTTTCATGGGACTCTATCTATTAGTAAAGATGCCGTGTCACAATTTGTGCTGAAAAGTCGCAAAACAATTGAAATAACTCGAAAACCAATATCAATTTTGTTTCATTACAAGCATTGTTACAGTATAAATTGAGTAGCTAAACAGCAAGGCTAGTTTGGGTGTATTTGTGGTTCCTCCTCCGCTTTAAACAGAGAATTATTGGCGACGATTATGGTTATTTCTTCTGGCTATCCCTCGTATACTGAATGAAATTGAGATGTTTCGTTAAATCATTTCTCTTTGAACTAGCCCTGGTATATCTTGTCGGCGGCGGCGCCTGCGATGTGGTTCAGAAATGTTGGTGGTTCGAGAATGGTCCGCATGTTGAGAAGGATAGATGGCTGGGGACGTATAGGATGAAGTGAGAGCGAACGACAGCGCTACTGGCTGTCAGGTACGAAATGCGAATATTCCGGAAGGTTCGAGAGAGATTTCGTTGGTAGTAGTTGGAGTTAACACGTGGTTCTTTCTGAGAAGCAAGTTGGATATTAATTATCCCCATAGTGGATTTAATTGCACTCAGAAAGTATCTGCAGTCTTTTGGTGATATCGTAATTTATGGATTTGGTGTTGAAGACTGTAGAGATACCCGTTTGAGGGGATATAAGGACCACTTTGATCTTGTCACGTTGTTGGAGTTTCGTATGCCCTCGTTGGAGGTAAGAAATCATCATCTCTCGTAATTATAACACCTCTAGCATTCCGTTACTTACTGTTTTTAGGGTTCTAGTATTGGGCGATCCTTGTACCGGATAGAGAAATTCTTGTACCGGGTAGAGAAATCCTTGTATTGGGCAGTCCTTGTATTGTGCAGAAATCCTTGTATTGGGCAGTACCTTTGGCAAATTCACGTATCATAGGAGCATTTTGAACTGAATAAGTCTCGCATGGAATGGCGAATTATCATGTACCGAAAGAAGTATGGCTATTGAGTTAAATTGAGTTTTTATGTGCTAGTCAAGAGCAACGATAATTCCCGTCAGCTGTGAAATCTGTGGTTTATGAATTAGGATCTCAGTGAGGAGGTCTTCGCTTTCCGTTGTTGCATTGCCTTTCCGTTTGTTGCATTGCCTTTCCGTTAGTCGCCTTGTTTCCGTGGTTGCAGTTCCGTACCCTTAAAGGCCCCAGTTTGGTATGGAAATTGTTGGTAATTTTATGGCCTAGAAGTCCAGGATGTTCAAGTAAGAATTTTCCGTTTTGTGATAAAGAGTAGAGTGATAAGAGAGACAATCTTGATAAGCTAAAAATTTAAATATTCACATCTGTTAAATTTGCTATATTAAAGAATAAGTTTTACTACGATCAAATCAAACTGAATTTATTTTAGTTAAACTTCAATAAATGTGGTACAGATTTTTGTAAGACCCCTGTTAATATAATTGCTTCACTTTTAATAGTTACCACAGTTTATTATATATTGTTAGCATTAGTTAAGCTTATTGATTATTCTTTGGGACTTGATATTTAATCAGGCCACTTAACTTAACTAACGTGTAATTAATTACTATTTGGGAAATAAGTTGTAAGCTTTGCGTGCACGAAAAGTGGAATTTTTCCATAGAACAATTATAGTTTTGGAGTACATTCATGCATACTCATTAGATGTCTTGATTATTTTGTAATAAGCCATTTCAGTTATATAATAGAGACTCTTTAGTTTAGATCAGAATTTTAGAACAGCTTTTTAATAATTTCTTGTATGCCAAAGAAGCGTAATAAAAGCCCTTATTTTATCATATTATAGGTGTGTTTTGGTTTTGTGTTTGTGTTTTGGTTTCAGGGCTGTTGAGAATACTTAGTGTTATTAGATCATTACCGTTACTTTTACTTGTGGGTCTATGAGACCATACCGTTCTGAGTTGTAGTTGTTTTACCATAATTATAACTCCCTTGCAGCTTCCTGTGCTCGATTGTGGTTGGCTATAGTTGCCAGTATGATCCAAAAATTCTTGGATGTGTTGGATCTGGGCAAGGAAGTATATTAGTGAACATCTTATTAGAATATCCGGGAGTGGAGGTTAAACAATCAAGTGGCGTCCTTAGTTAACATCTTATTTCGACCCACGCCCATCTCCACTATATAAAAGCTGGCGGTCCTCTAACTTCCCGGTAACTTAGCTTATGCCAATGACAAATTAGGTTTGTGAATAGATTGGGAATTATTTGAGCATTTGTCATCTGGTATAAAAGGAAGTGCGTCGCAGCATATAACTTGATGGAAAATGCAAAAATGCAATAATATATGGGGTGTTCCATTAAAAAAATTATCACCAGCGACTTATAAGCTGCAGCTCAAGACACCATATAATTAACATGTATAATTATTTTTTTGTATCTTGTATAATAAGGGATAGGTATATTAGGCTTTACCGTAGAAATGTACCACACTGTATATATGTAAACATAAGCAACCTCAAACTGACCCTGATATGAGTTCTAGTGGGTCTAGTTCGCACTCAATTGAGGAAATAGTTTCAAAATTCGAAAGTCGCGATCTCCTCAGTAACGAATTTTTTCTACGAAAATTAGCTCTTAAACAACAAACTCCATAACTAAAGCTTCTGCATCAAAGAAAAGGTCTATGCGAGATGAATTCTTTGCAAATATATAAGTAAAATGAAGGACAATGACGATTTAAGTTAAAATTCTACTCTTTGTAAGAAACATTTCTTATGAGATTTCTTTCACATAACCAGTATTTGTTTCGGTTCTTTCTTTAAAAATTGCAAATTTTGACGTTTCAAATTGCCACTTTGACATTTTAAGAAGAAAAACTATCAAATTTTCAAAGTAATGTTTCTTGTATTTCTCGAACTTTTTGCGTCAGGAAAAGTTACTTTTGGTGAGTAATATTCAATGGGTTTTTTTATCCACACAAAATAGTTTGTTCTTGTGATTTTATCTGATCATATATATATATATATATATATATATATATATATATATATATATATATATATATATATATATATATATATATATATATATATATATATATATAACATATAAAAATTGAAACTGACCCCGGATATGGGTTCTAGGGGTCCTAGTTCGCGCTCATTTGCATAATTTTTTTCAAAATTCAAAAGTCGGGATCTTCCCATTAGTGAATTTTTTCTACGTGTGTCCACGGATTGAGTGTGGGTAAGGTATAAGTAACAACAAAAATTCGAATTAGATTATGATATTCTGGAAATCGCTCCTGCTTTGTTTTAAACCGAGATGTTGAGAAAATGAACAAAAACAATTAATATACAGAGTGGTTTATAACTGATGTAATGAAATGTATTAAAGAGTAAACTACCTTCGTTTATGAAGATACCGCAAAAAGTTATTAACAAAAACTGTTTAGAATTAACATTTATGACACTCTTAATTTTCAATCAGATCAGCCTACTATGATTTTTTTTAGCTGCGACTTTATTTAAATGACGTTCAACGGCTTCTGTGATTAGGTGTACTTTAAAAAATACTTGAAACTGTATTAAAAAGAGTCTTTACCATAATTAAACTTGGGGTAAGTTTGCTTTCATCTCAACCAATAAAAAAAGTAAAGTAAACGCACAATTGGACATTCGAAGCAATAATTGGCGAGTTGCATGGCTACTTGAGCTCTGCCTTTTTGTTTGTTTGCCGGATTACTACTTATTTGGAAGATTGAAACGTCAATTTTATTTGTCACGAACGGCAAGCTTCTGTATTTAAAAATGTTAACAACAGAACAAAAAGTGTTTATTGTGCAGTGCTATGGTTTGGGTGAAGAAAATTCTTATCAGGGAGTGATAAGAAAATTCCTTGAACGCTGGCCAAATTATTCGGTTTCCGCTACTGGTGTAAAAAAGTTGTTACAAAATTTATGCGTACTAGGAATGTTTTAAATATTAAGAAGACAAAATCCGACCTAAATGAAGAAGACAATGCTGCAGCTGCATTAGCTATGGATTCTGTTAGGCGTTTTCCGAAATTATCATTAAGAAGAAGGGCATTAGAAATTGGCAATATTAGCAAATCGCATTTGCAACAAATTTATCGTACCAACAAAGTGAAACCTTTCAAAGCAAAACTAATAGACACTTTGGAACAAAATGACGAATCAAAACGATTAAATTTTTGTTTATGGTACGGCGAGCAATATTTACAAAATCACAATTTTGGCAGAAGTATTATTTTTTCGGACGAATTCACTTTCACCACTAATTGGGTGGTAAATTCGCAAAATACACGGCATTGGTATATGGAGAATCCAAATTTAGAGAGTTAATTGCAGAAGACAATGCCATAAAAAGTAAATGTGTGGTGTGCTGTTTCTTACACTGGGATAATTGGGCCGTATTTTCTTGAGCGGAATATGAACCAGTACAGTTATCTGGAAATGCTGGAAAATATTCTTCAGGACCATTTGCATAACATGTCACTAGACGATAGACAAACAGCATGACAGCCACCCAGCACATGCAACAGGAATCGTTGAAGAATGGTTAGATCGCGAATTTCCTGAGCGGTGGATTGGTCGATATGAGCCAATACCTTGGCCTCCTAGAAGTCCCGATCTTAATGGACTTTTATTTATGGGGCTATCTCAAACAGAAAGTCTGCGTGGCTCCATTAAACAACGATCTTGGTTTGTTGAAACTGAGGTTGAAAGAGGCAATTGACGGTATTCCAATTCAACATATTCAAAATGCCTACAAAGCATTTACTAAACGGGCTGAGTTATGTGTATCTGTTGGTGGCAGTACATTTGAATAATTTCTTTATTTTTCGTTGTTCGTTTTGATTTTTGTTAGCAATAAGCGTTTTCTATTTTACTATTAAATTATTATTTAACATTGCATGTTTACTTACTTTGCGCACCTGCGTTCAGAAAACCACAGGTAAAAAGCTCCATGTTGATAGGGAAAAATGTTAATTATTTACTTGAAATTTCAAAGTAGGCTGATGTGGCTGAAAATTGAGAGCGTCTCATAAATTTTAATTCTAAACAAGTATTGTTAATAACTTTTTGCGGTATCTTTATAAAAGAAGGTAGTTTACTCTTAACACATTTAATTAAGTCAGTTCTAAACCAGCCTGTATCTTAATTTATTTTGTTCATTTCATTCCCTCAACATCTTAGTTTAAGACAAATCAGGAGCGACTCCAGGAATATCATAATCTAATTCAATTTTTTTTTGTCACTTATACCTTACTCACACTCAATCCGTGGACACACTGCATATATATATATATATATATATATATATATATATATATATATATATATATATATATATATATATATATATATATATATAGATCTCTTCGTTAGCGAATTTTTCGTTCTACTAAAAAAAGCAAAAAGAAAATATAGACTAATTATAAATGATCACCCCAGAGAACCCGCTGACTCTGACACTAAATGCAGTGATAATGGTGGCAGCGAGGCTGTTGCGTCTTCAGTCGAGAATGCCACCACGTTATGGTTGGTATAGAGAATTCTCAGATAAGAGCTGCAGTAACTGAATTACAGACGATCGAAGCCACATCCGCAAATTTGTGTACAAGGACATGATTGTCTCATATGTACCCTAAATCATTCTGTCACCGGCAGATTTATGTTTCCACTGACGTAGCTATCCTGGATCCTATTATATTAAGCGCTTATTGAAATTTATGTTCTTAGACAAATATGAAACAAGGACATTATATCTGTAATTCGCTTAGCTCATAATTTTGATATAAGGCACTAGATATTTTAGAAGGGAAAAATAAGACAAGAATTTTTTTCACTTAGTAGCTCCTTAACATGTCTTTTATTAATCTTGAAGTCCTGTTCTCTCCCTTGAACAATATCTTTTTTTATTATAACAGCGTAAGAGTATAAGAAAAAAGTTTTATGCGTAGCTAGTGCATTACAGATACGAATTTTCATAAAAATATTTTAAATCCCGAAAAAAACAAGTACAAATAAGTTTCGGAAATACAAATTTGTTTGAGATTTGTAAGCTGGAGACAATAGATGACATTAAAACTTTGGCAGTTTTCCATACAGCACAATTTCTGCAATACAGGGATAGTGTATTAGTTGCTAGATAACCCCCTTTCTTTTCATTTCTTCTGAATGTAGCTTGTTCAGATGTTCTCAGGAGGTTTTGCTCAGCTGTGCAGCCTGCTTGGCTTTTTGTGTTGTGTTTGTCACTTTGCTTTCAGTTAATTGATTAATTGACTTTTAACTTGTATTGTCTCCCTGAGAGTGTTTCATTGTGGGAGTTAGTCCTGTTTTAATGTGGAAAAATGCTGTTTCAACGCCTCACACTCTGTCAGTTTAATTTCTATAGCCGTTCGGGCTTAGTTTTGATGTTTGACATTAGTTTTTGTTGCACCTTTGCGCTTTCTGTTGCTACTACTTTGTTTGCTAGCTTGTGTAATGCTCGCATGTAACACTTACCAGAAACATAGTTTCTGACAACCATCTTTTTATATCCCAGGTCTATAACCTCTGAAAACGGTTCAGATGGACCGAAACGCGTAGAGTTTGAAAATAAAAACATTGCCTGGTCGAAAAAAGCCTTTGATTCTCGTTTCTTTTAGTTACGAAAATAAGAGTTTTTTCGGTTTTTCGATATTTAAATGCCTCCGAACCCCCCGAAAATTGTTTACCCTGGTAAATAATCCCCAAGGCTATTTTCAGCGGGCACTTGTCATATAACTATTTTTAGCCCGTCCTCGTGTGACCTCCTTTGAACGCATTTGATTTTTTTTTTACTTTCACACACGTCTTCTATTGTTTTCGGCTATGCTCGAAACATGACGGTTTTAAGTCCTTCCCTTTGAAGTGCAATGTTTTGTTTCTTAGTGCAATAGTATTAAAGGGATGATGTCTAATTAAATGGCAAAAAATGTTGAGAACTGTCACCTCATATTTTGTTAAAATTTCACGTCCTCATAGATATGTTCACTAATTCTCATTCTTTTTGAATGAGTGAAGTTTGGAACCTGTGATGAGCACTAATAAGTACAATTTGGAGAACCCAATTCATGACAATACAGTTTTTTAATTTATTTATCACACTTCCGATACTAAGTTTGTTAGGTCTAAAAACTGTATTGTGATGGTTCTCCAAATTGTACTTATCATTCATTTTTGCGATTTTTTTTAAATTCACTAATAAGGAGATCTGTGTTTATATATATATATATATATATATATATATATATATATATATATATATATATATATATATATATATATATATATATATATATATATATATATATATATATATATATATATATATATATATATATATATATATATATATATATATATATATATATGTATGTATGTATGTATGTATGTATGTATGTATGTATGTATATCCGACCGATAACTAAAAAAATAATAGACCGATCTTGATTAAATTTAGTGAGTACCTTTCTTTTGCAAGTGGGTTGGATAAGTTCGTTAGCCAGGAAAATCGAACCAGGTTTTCCCGGAAAATTGTGTTTCCTTCCTAAAAAAAATCATATCTCCGTAAATAACAAAGTAAGGGCAACAACATTTGGTACGCGTGGTTGTATTATAAAGAGTGAACTCTGTACCAAAATTTAGGTCTCTCGTTTTAAAGACAACAAAGTTATGGGCAATGAAAGAAACAGATTTTGGAGTTTTCCTCAAAACGTCAAATTCGCAATTTTAAACGTCAAAATTGGCAATGTTTAGGCAAAGAACGTGAAACAAATACCGATTGTGAAAAGAAAATGTTGCAAGAAGAGTGTTCTGCAAACCCTTTAGTTTCATATTCAACCGTCGTTGCCCTTCATTTTACTAAAATGTTTACAAAATATTCATTTCAAATAGATCCTTTCTTTGATGCTTTGGCTGTCAGTTTAGTTAAGTTGATGCTGTTTAGTGAATTTTCTTAAAAAAAATTCACTAATGAGGAGATCCCGACTTTTGAATTTTGAAAAAATTTCTTCAAATGAGTGCTAATTAGGCCTTCCAGAACACATATCCGGGGTCGGTTTAAATTTTTATATGTTATATATATATATATATATATATATATATATATATATATATATATATATATATATATATATATATATATATATATATGTATCACACCGATAACTCAAAAAATAATGGGCCGATTTTGATTAAATTTGGTGAATAAATTCCTTTTGCAAATGGCTTGGATAAGTTCGTTAGCCAGGAAAATCGGTCCAGGTTTTCCCAAAAAATTTTGTGTTTTCTTTCGAAAAAAAATTATATCTCCGGAATTAACAAAGTAAGGGCAACCAAATTTCATATGCGGATTTATATCATTATAGGCAAGTTACCTACCAAAATTTAGCTCCGTAGGTTAAAGGATAAAAAAGTTACAGGCATTCAAAGAAAAATAAATTTGGATTTTCCTCAAAACGTCAAAATTGCGATTTTAAACGTCAAAATTGGTGAGTACATTCCTTTCGCAAGTCGCTTGGATAATTTTGTTAGCCAGGAAAATCCGCCGAGGTTTTCCCGGAAAAATTTGTGTTTTCTTTCGCAAAATATTTATATCTCCAAAATTAACAAAGTAAGGGCAACCAAATTTGGTAAGCTGGTTTATATCGTTATAGGTGTGCCACCTACCAAAATTTAGCTCTGTAGGTCAAAAGACAAAAAAGTTATGGGCATTTAAAGAAAAATAAATTGGGGGCTTCCTCAAAACGTCAAAGTGACAATTGAAAACGTCAAAATTCGCAACATTTAGGCAAATAACTTGAATCTAATACGGGCTATGGAAAGAAAATGTCTCAAAAAGAATGTTTTACATACACCGAACTCTTAGTTTCAACCGTCATTGTCCTTCATTTTACTAAAATATTTCCAGAAAATTCATTTCTAATAGACCCTTTCTCTGATGCTTGGCAGTAGCCTTAGCTATAGAGTTTATTGTTTAATGGTATATAATTTTTGTCGAATTTTCGTAAAAAATCAATAAAGCTCAATATATTCGTTATTATACAAGATATGAAAATATATTGTATACATTAATTATACGGTGTTTTGAGCTACATCTTAAAAAATTATTGCGACAATCACAGGGTGGCCCATAAGTCGTTGGTGATACAAATAATTTTTTTTTGTCGAAAACGCCTTATTTTTTTGCATTTTCCATCGAAATATAATGCATGTTTGTAAGTTAAGAAATTCTGGAGGCAGCAAGTGCGTTGTGGTTGCGAATTTTGATTAAATGCTTCATATTTGAAAAGCTCAATTTGCTATTAACCTATAAGCTTGACCAAGAAACGGATTTTTTCAGTAACACTTTTGGTTTACTTTTGGAAATTTCTGTACGTTTTCAAACAATCAAGTTATTTTGATGTAACATGGCACATTGTTTTTACTATATATGTTATACTGGTAATCAAATTTGATGCCTGCTTTTTCTATATAGGTTATACTGGTAACCAAAATTGATGTCTGCTTTCTTAAAAAGAAAACACACATATTTGCAATAAAAACATTTTTATGAAAATTCACTACCATAACGCACTTGCTGCGTCCAGAGATTTTTGGATATTTATTTGTAGGTTTAGTGAAGTTGATGGTTTAACAGTCTATAATTTTTTTAGCTAATTTTCGTAGAACAAATTCGTTAATGCATTTTTGCATATTTTATCGAAATATGATGCGTTTATAAGAAAAAAATCTGGACTCTGTAAGTGCGTTTTGGTAGCGAATTTTCGGTAAATTTGCAGATTAACTCCCGAACGCTTTTCAAAAAACTGTTTTCAGAACCTTGCCTAGGGTCCCCCTGGATGCCCAAATCCCAAGAAAAAATTCTTGTTCACACCCCCAAGGAAGTTACGGGACCAGGAGTGAATAGGGGTGCTGGGCGGGGTAGGTAGTAAAAAGGGCAATATGAGCAGAAAATTGAAAGTTGTCTTTTTCACATCTTGAAGCCATATCCCCCTTAAACCCTGCCTACCCCGCACAGCACCCCTATTCCCCAGGTGACGTAATTTCCTTGGCGGGTATGAACAAGCATTTTTCTTGTGGTTTATGCAACGAGGGTGGTTGCATTCACGCGAGGGGGGAAGGGAAATCCCACGACGAAGCAGTCACCGCCAACCCTACCGCAAGTCGAAGCGGGGGTTGCTTCATCGTAGGCATTTTCCTTTCCCCTCGTGTAGGCGGGGTTTAATAGGGATATGGCTTCAAATAGACAGCTTTTAAGCAGTTTTCTTCGCTTTTTCTGCTCATATTTCCTTTTTACTACCCACCCCTCCCAGCACCCCTATTCACTCCTAGTCCCGTAACTTCCTTGGGGGGTGTGAACCAGAAATTTTTCTTGTGGTTTGTGAAACCAGGCGAGGTCCTAGTAATGTTTCTGAAAACAATTTTTTGAAAAGCGTTCGTGAGCTAATCTGCAAATTTACCGAATTTTCATTAAATCCTCCAAATTTCAATAACTCAATTTGCTATTAACGTAAGCTTTGTTGGTTAGGAAACCAACATTTAGGTTTATTTTTGGAAATTTTTTGTATATTTTCAAACCATAAGTAATTTTGATAAAATATAGTACATTGTTTCTACTACATAGGCTATACCGGTAATCAGATTGATGCCTGCTCGCATTTGCTATTAAAAACATTTTTTTGGAAATTCACTTCCATAACACATTTGCTGCATTCAGACTTTTGAAAAATGTTTATATCTTTTCAAACAATAAATTTATTTCGATGAAATATGCTACATAGTTTCTACTATATAGGCAACCAAGTTTGATGCCTGCTTTCATCAAATAAAGACATTTGCTATAAAAAATATTTTAAAGAAAATTCGCTACTATAACGCACTTGCTGCGTCCAGAGATTTTGATTCACAAATAAATACATTTATTATTGTTGTCCTTACCTGGGGAAACCGTTCCATACTAAACACGGATGTAGAAACTTCTTCTCTGGTTTCACAAGTGCTTGTTTCCTTTTCTAAAACGATTGCAGAGAAGAAAAGCATTTGTGAAGCTAGAAAATAATTTTTATATCTGTATTTAACAAAGCGGTAGCTTTAATCTTTCAAATACCTATTTATACTCTTTACTGACATCATCAAATCGGTGTAATAAAATAAACTACTCGAAGATATAGAGTTAATTTGACTTTTATGTAAATTTCATAACGTAAAATTACCTCCATTCTGTTTACGTAGCCAATATTAATCTTGTGCGTGTCTCAGTAATGGGTTATTGGTTATGTGGGGGATATGCAAACATCCATCTGTGGCTCAGGCCCCGGAAGAGGAGCCTTGGATGTAATAAATGTTAAGGTCTGACTGGAACATCAACTCAGACCTGTGCATGCGTTAGGGTATATTATGTGCCTATCTGTGTGTCTATTTCAATTTCAACGGTTGCTGGTAGTAGTATTGACATCCTACAAATTACAAGACATTGGAGGGTTGTAATTACCGCTAGCAGCCTCCATTGGTGATTGACTGGTGACAAGTGAGAATGACAAGTGCTTACTGTCGACCCAGTGTGACCTCAGTCGACAACTCCCCCTATACACCCACTCTAGTTTGTCTAATTACTGTCTCCCTTTTCTCCTGTAATAAGTTCAGCCTAAAATACTAATAAAAAACAATCTCCAAAAGACATAAGTCAACATGTGCCATAGAGTATTTTTAGTCAGCATGTGCAATAGTTTTTTTACTATGTGTACAATACTTTGCAGGCTGATTCTTATAAAACTTATTCGATTAGAGAATTTTATAGATATGTCTAAGGCTAGATGCATTCTCACCATAATTAGAAACGCATACCGGTTTCGATCTCATTAAAGCTCGTCAGTGCCTTATACTAATCACAGCAAGAATGCGTCTCCTAGAACATTGTGAGATTTACGACAGGGTCGCCATTGTATCATTGTAAATAAATTGCATAGTATTTGCGGCGTGCCGACCCATAGATGGAGTGACTGGTGGTAGTAGTATATATATATATATATATATATATATATATATATATATATATATATATATATATATATATATATATATATATATATATCATACCGATAAGTCAAAAAATAATAAGCCGATTTTGATAAAATCGGTACGTACCTTTCTCTTGTAAGTCGCTTGGATAAGTTCGTTAACCACGAAAATCGGACCCGTTTTTCCGGAAAATTTGAGTTTTCTTTCGAAAAAATTTTGTATCTCCGAAAATAACAGAGCTACGACAATGAAATTTGGCACATACGTTTCTACTTTCTAGCTTGCCCTTCGTACCGAAATTCAAATCTCTAACTTGAAACAAAAAGAAGTTATGTGCATTTAAAGGAAAAAAAATGGGTGCCACTGGTGATCAGAGGAAAATACAAGAACAAAATATTTTGCGTGATTAAGAAAACCAATTGAATATTACACACAACAGTTAAGTTTTCTTGACGCAAAAGGGCCAAGAAATAGCAGAAAATATATTTTTAAAATTTTATAATTTTCCTTCTTAAAACGTCAAAGTCGTGATTTGAAACGTCAAAATGTGCAACTTTCAGACAATAAATTTGAAACAAATACTGATTATGTAGAAGAAATGTCATAATAACTGTGTTTTACAAAGCCTTAAGTTTCAGCTTCAACCATCATTGTCCTTCATTTTACTAAAATAATTTCGGAAAATCCATTTTAAATATACCCTTTTTTGGTGCTTTGGCAGTAGTTTCAGCTATAGAGTTTATGGTTTAACAGTCTACATTTTAGCAAATTTTCGTAGAAAAAATGCGTTATTGAGACGACCGCGAATTATGATTTTTAAAAAGATTTCTTCAAATGAGCGCGAACTAGAAGCCATAAAACCCATACACGGGGTAAGTTTCAGTTTTTGTCTGTTCATACATATAGAGGGTGACGCATTTCTATGGTAAAGCTCAATATATCCGTTATTATGCAAGATATATGAAAAAAAAAATATGTAAGTTAATTATAAGGTGGTATCTCGAGCTGCATTTTATAAACGTATTTTGACAATTACAGGTGGCCCATAAGTCGTTGGTGACACCCTTTCTTTTTTAATAGAAACCCATTATGTTATTGTATTTTTGGATTTTCCATCGAATTATAATGCAGCTTTGTAAGAAAAAAATTGATATCGTTGATCGTTTTTGAGTTATTTCAATTGTTTTGGAACTTTCACATTTTTGGCACATATCACAAATTGTCATACGGCGTTTTTACCAATATAGATAGCAGGGTTCCATTGAAATGACGCATTCAGATAGCATTTTGTTTGTATTACTCGTCTAAAAAATCGAGCTGCCGTATACAGGTACTCTGCAATAGTGGCTGACTTTGAAAAGCTTTCCCAGAAATGTTTTTAATGTTTCCGTAGAAATCATTTTTGGTAATTAATAATAAATGTTTAGTAAGTTATTCTAAAAAAAAAGTTGTCGAATTGTTGTAAAAAAAATAATGGACTGAATTGACCCTAATTAGATAAAGATTGTTAAGTCCATTGGCATTAGCGGGGACACCTCAACAAAAATTATTGTTCGTGTTTGTGATTTTCTGTATGATAAATGGATATGCCATAAGAAGGTTTTTATTTTTTATCGTGTAAACGATTCAAGATACGGAGAAATGTCAAGAGACAAAAAACTTGTAGTTTTAGTTTGTTTATCTCAAAATAATATACAAATCATATTGCAGTCAGTGGCGTACATTTTTATGTCACTAAATTTTGTTGAGGTGCCCCCCTAACGCCAATGGACTTAACAATCTGTATCTAATTAGGGCCAAATCAGCCCATTAATAATACAAACAACGCTGCCAAATTTCAAAACAAGTGGTGAGGAGATATTTGAATTATTTAAAATCGTTATTTTACAAAACAATTAAACACCTTGTATCTTGGAAACAATGCATTTTAGCACCTATGTTTATGGGAACTTTTTTTTTTTCATAAAATGACCTGGGAAATCAACCCCTTAAATATTGCCCCATCTTTTTTAAACACCCCCACCAGCTGATATATATATATATATATATATATATATATATATATATATATATATATATATATATATATATATATATATATATATATATATAGTTACATCACCAGCTGAATCAGTTATCTAGAGACAGTGACCCTGTGACATATCCAGTGCACAGTTATTCTGTAGTTGCATTTCTCACGGGTTTGTTATAATTTGCATGTAAGCATAATTGTAAACGCTGCAGCAAGTAGAGCCACACATCAGTTCGTGTTTGAAGCTCTTGCTGTAACGTCCTATAGTTCATAGTAACAGTTTTATAACGTACTCAATCTAATTACTTGTAATTAAGGGAAATAAAGTTATATTTTTATAAGCCCTTAATAGTAGTTACATTACTATATATATATATATATATATATATATATATATATATATATATATATATATATATATATATATATATATATATATATATATATATATATATATATATTGTCACGAAGTGACTAATCCTGGATAGATTACCCGGCCTAATTTACCATCATAACCACTGCATTATGGTACACCATAAAGGTTTGAATGTTTTACAACATTTTTCGTGGAGTAATATACGAAAGATTTGCGAAGGTTGGAATATTTTCCAACATTTTCCGTGCAGGAAAATACGAAATCCGGCATGTCTAACGGAGTAATTAGTAGAGGGGACAATTAGGCGGCGGCGATTGGGGAAAAGAAGTGTGGCTGGACGGAACACCGACGGAGTGTGGGGAGTTGGACAGTGACCGCGAACAAGCTAGGCATCCGTCGCAAGGAAGTGAAATTGTAAAGTTCGTGAGGTTTAAGAGAAGACCAGTAAGCTGAGTGAGACGCCGATTCCCGGGGCCACCGCCGCAGCGGTTGCCTAGTGAACATCGTCACCGGAGAATACCCCCAGGTAGGTGAAAGCCTGATTCTATTACCTGTGGTCGAAATGTGGAACGCCCCGCAATAACACTGGGAACCTTAGAGGGGACCGTTTCTTCCCTGTCTCCGTTGTAGGGCTGCACTGGGGGTTGGGAGCTTCATTGGCTGGAGTAGATTTGGATAGAGCAGCGACTGCTCTAGTCCGGGTGGAAATAGCTAGGCGGCGCCTGGCGTCCCGGTCCGTCTGCCGCCCCGTTCAGGAGGGGCGTAAATTCGGGAACGGGGGTGGTCTTCTTCCGCACCGAACAAGGTTCCCCGAGCGTGCGAGTTAGAACGTGTGAATGATAGATCGTAGATAATACTTGCTGGTGCCATACAAAGCTTGATGTGGTGTTCGACGCACCCTGTAAGTTGCCTGTCCGCCTGGGAACACCCGCTATTAATCACTATCCTGCCACCACCCTGCACCGCTTAAACGTTGCCGCTTTAACGTCCCCGTGCAATCCCCGCGTAACCTTAATTTAAAGCCCAATAATCACCTCTGCCTCTGGCCGCTCATAATTGCTAGGCTTCCGGGTAACAGGACTCCGTTATTTCCTTATGTATATAATTAGTGAATAGAATTTTATTTTAATTTACTCGATATTTCATTTATTCTCCCAGAATATCCACCCAAATACAATTTGACTCCAGTTATTTAATAAAGACCATAACCAGAAGTCCCGGGAGACTTTGTCTTGACTTAGGAGGACCCTGTCTTCACTAGAAACTACCCTGGGCTAGTGTATCCGTTGACAGTGACTTGGGAGAAGGGGGGCATCCAGAGGGAGCGCGTTTACTCCCTGACCAACTCTATAAACGCTGGCGTCCGAGCATGATTCTGTAGGAAAGCCGTGTCCCGGAAGTATATATATATATATATATATATATATATATATATATATATATATATATATATATATATATATATATATATATATATATATATATATGTATATATATATATATATATATATATATATATATATATATATATATATATATATATATATATATATATATTTGTGTGTGTGTGTGTGTGTGTGGATTTTCAAATTCAAACTTTGTTTTGTCAAATTGCTAGCTTAATGTACCGGAAAAGCTGGTATAATTTTTGAACGTTATTTCCTCCAAACAGAAAGTCATTTACTTCAGGTCTAACATGTAAATTAGTCTATAATATATATCATTATTTGCTACATTTTAATGCTGATTAATAATTCAGCGTACAGGCCAACTACCACTAGAATATTTATGTATATAGTTCCATCGCCTGCCCGCTTATGTATTATTGTCATGCACATATGATGATGGCTTACCTATTAAATCTGGAATTTAAATATTCGACACAAATTTTGGTGATTTCGAATAGAAGCCCGGCAAATTTTGTTAATTGTTTATTTGAAGTCACATAATTTTTACCAAGTGTTAAGGGATTTTGTAAAGTATTGATGTGGTACTTTGATATTCACAAGAAAATAAATACTGAGATCTGGCATCTCATATCATTAACCAGATCACATTAATTTGAGTTACATAACTGTCGAAATTATCTTTAAAGTGTACCAGTGTTTCACCAGGGTCCGATAAATCTGTGAGCGTTTGATCAAAAATACTAATTCTGATGTATGCAAGTGATTTTTTTAATAAGAGTGATCTATGGTTTAAACACTCTGTAACAACAAATCTGCTATATACATCGTGCGTAGAATTATTAACATCTTAATAACAAAACTAATAGGTAAATAACATTTACTTGATGGCACCTCCTAATTTTTTCCGACCGTACACACATGTCCGAATGATAACTCAAACAATAATGGACCGTTCTTGAGCAAATTTGGTGAGTACCTTCCTTTTGCGAGTGGCTTGGATAAGTTCGTTAGCCAGGAAAATCGGACCAGGTTTTCCCGGAAAATTTTGTGTTTTACTTCTAAAAAAATCGTATCTCCATAAATAACAAAGTAAGGGCCACCAAATTTGGTACACGTGTTTGTATTATAAATAGTCAACTCTGCACCAAAGGTGGTCTCTAGCTTTAAAGACAACAAAGTTATGGGCAGTTAAACAAATACATTTTGGAGTTTTCCTCAAAACGTCAAACTCGCTATTTTAAACGTCAAAATTGGCAATGTTTAGGTAAAGAATGTGAAACAAATACCGATTGTGAAAAGAAAATGTTGCAAGAAGAGTGTTCTGCAAACCCTTAAGTTTCAGACTCAACCGTCAATGCACTTCATTTGACTAAAATATTTACAAAATATCCATTTCAAATAGACCCTTTCTTTGATGCATTGGCTGTCAGTTTAGTTAAGTTGGTGCCTTTTTGGATATTTATTTGTAGGTTTAGTGAAGTTTAGCTTTGCGTAGAACAAATTTGTTAATGCATTTTTTCATTTTTTAACGAAATATGATGCATTTATGAGAAAAAAATCTGGACGCAGTAAGTGCGTTTTGGTACCGAATTTTCGGTATATTTGCAGATTAGCTCCCGAACGCTTTTTAAAAAACTGTTTTCAGAAACCTCTCTAGTGCCTTCCTGGATCCACAAAACCCAAGAAAATTTTCTTGTTTACACCCCCCAAGGAAGTTACGGGACCAGGAGTGGTAGTAAAAAGGACATATGAGCAGAAAATGCGAATAAAACGGGCTTGAAAGTTGTCTTTTTGACATCTTGAAGCCATATCTCCCTTGAACCCTGCCTACCTCGCACAGCACCCATATTCCCCGAAAAAAATTCTTGTCTACACTCCCCAAGGAAAATACAGGACCAGGAGGAGTGAGTAGGGTGTATAATTTCTTTTAGCTAATTTTCGTAGAACAAATTCGTTAATGCATTTTTTAATTTTATATCGAAATATGATGCGTTTGTAAGAAAAAGATCTAGATGCAGTAAGTGCGTTTTGGTAGCGAATTTTCAATACATTTGCGGTTTAGCTCCCAAACGCTTTTCAAAACACTGTTTTCAGAAACCTGCCTAGCCCCCCCCCTGGATCCACAAACCCCAAGAAAAATTTCTTGTTCACACTCCCCAAGGAAGTTTTTTTTTTTTTTTTTTGTTCCCTCAGGGCTCGTCCGCGGCCTTGCCGCCCCGATAGCACCGCAACCCTTGGTTGATTGTGCATACCCCTAGTCTTACTCCACCCATTCCAAAATCACTGTGCCTTGAACTAGTCTGCACAGCGATTGGTAGGGTGAAGTTTTATATTGCTCTGTCTCCGGTCTAGAGTGACCGTAGATCAGTTGTCTTTTCCGGTCCAGAGCTATACACTCGCACAAGATGTGCTGGGCTGATTCCTCCCCCTCGCCGCAGAGTCTGCATGCGAGGTCCCCTTCGAACCGCCCCATTTTATATAGGTGTTTCTTGACGGCCATGTGTCCCGTCAAGAGACCTGTTGTGTTTCTGAGCTGTCCTCTGCTAAGGTTTAGCAGCTCCACAGCTCTCTTTGAACTGGGTCCGTCAATTATTGACTTCCCATGTCTGAGCCCTGGACAGTCCGCCCAGTACACCTTGTGTTGGTTTCTGACCCAGGACTTAATGGCTCCCCTGGCAGTGCTCTTTGACACGCCCAGAGCCGGTTCTGGTCCCATAAATGGTTCTGCTGACCCCCTCTTTGCGAGACTGTCAGCTTCTTCATTGCCTTTGACCCCCGAGTGACCCGGCACCCAGATGAGGGTCACCTCATTCTGCCCAGCCAGGTCGCTCGTCTCGTCTCGGCACTCACTCACCAGCCAGGAATTTACCCGTGGGCTACTTAGTGCCTTAAGGGCTGCCTGGCTGTCTGTGGCTATGAGGATCCGCTTGTTGGTGTAGCCCCTCCTCTTGTTCTCCCGCACACAGTGCAGGATGGCGTACATCTCGGCCTGAAACACCGTTGCATGGGCTCCGAGGGAAATACTGTGACTTACCCTCGGTCCTTCCGAGTACACACCTGCCCCCGTCCCACGCTCCCCGCCAGATCCGTCCGTGAACCAGACGAGCGCGTCCCGTGGTATGCCCGGTGTCTCCTCCCCCCCAAGGAAGTTACAGGACCAGGAGTGAGTAGGGGTGAATAATTTTTTTAGCTAAATTTCGTAGAACAAATTCGTTAATGCATTTTTGCATTTTTTGTCAAAATATGATGCGTTTGTAAGGCAAAAATTCTGGACGCAGTAAGTGCGTTTTGGTAGCGAATTTTCGGTAAATTTGCAGTTTAGCTCCCGAACGCTTTTCAAAAAACTGTTTTAAGAAACCTGCCTAGCCCCCCCCCCCTGGATCCACAAACCCCAAGGAAAATTTCTTGTTCACACTCCCCAAGGAAGTTACGGGACCAGGTGTGGTAGTAAAAAGGAAATATGAGCAGAAAATGCGAATAAAACGGGCTTGAAGGTTGTCTTTTTGACATCTTGAAGCCATATCCCCCTTAAACCCTGCGTACCCCGTACAGCACCCCTATTCCCCGAAAAAATTTCATGTTTACACTCCCCAAGGAAGTTACAGGACCAGGAGTGAGTAGGGGGTGTATAATTTTTTTTAGCTAATTTTCGTAGAACAAATTCGTTAGTGCATTTTTGAATTTTATATCGAAATATGATGCGTTTGTAAGAAAAAGATCTAGATGCAGTAAGTGCGCTTTTGGTAGCGAATTTTCGACAAATTTGCAGTTTAGCTCCCGAACGCTTTTCAAAACACTGTTTTCATAAACCTGCCTAGGGCCCCCCTGGATCCACAAACCCCAAGAAAAATTTCTTGTTCACACTCCCCAAGGAAGTTACAGGACCAGGAGTGAGTAGGGGTAAATAATTTTTATAAATCTAAATTTCGTAGAACAAATTCGTTAATGCATTTTTGCATTTTTTTGTCAAAATATGATGCGTTTGTAAGACAAAAATCTGGACGCAGTAAGTTCGTTTTGGTAGCGAATTTTCGGTAAATTTGCAGTTTAGTTCCCGAACGCTTTTCAAAAAACTGTTTTCAGAAACCTGCCTAGGGCCCCCCTGAATCCACAAACCCCAAGAAAAATTTCTTGTTGACACCCCCCAAGGAAGTTACGGGACCAGGAGTGAGTAGGGGTGAAAAAAAGTTTTTTAGCTAATTTTCGTAGAACAAATTTGTTAATGCATTTTTGCATTTTTTATCGAAATATGATGCGTTTGTAAGAAAAAAATCTGGACGCAGTAAGTGCGTTTTGGTAGCGAATTTTCGGTAAATTTGCAGTTTAGCTCCCGAACGTTTTTCAAAAAACTGTTTTTAGAATCCTGTCTAGACCCCCCCTGGATCCACAAACCCCAAGAAAAAATCTCCCCCCATTAATTATTAATTTTTCAGTGTGTTATAGCGACGTTTGTCAATCTCATGAATTCTTTATTATTCTACGGATATTTTTTGCACTAAATTTTAAAACCATAGCATTTTTAATAGAGAATGACGAGATCTTTCAAATGAAGGATCCAAAGCTTCTACTTGCAACTACTTGGTGGTTGCAACTGTCATTCGAAGGGGGTTGAATATAGTGATGAAGTTTTCACGTTACATGATGTCCTTTTTAAATCTAAAATTGACTTGTCACGAGATTTCTTATAAATATGCACGATAATTAAGCTACTAAATTTATTCCATTTGGCTCTTCCACACTGTATAATGTTCTTTACGTATGCAAAGTTGTTACCTTTACTCTGATTTTTAATGTACTCTGGTCTGTATTGTATTGTAACAAATAATACCTGTATCTTATTAAGAGAATATTTATTTATTTATATGTAATTAAAATTATACATTGCATCTTACAAATAAGCTATGCTTGTGGATGTATTGATACAATTTTCGTTAAGTCCTCCTAAACTGCTTCTGTCAAAACTATTATAATGACTGTCATTTTTGATTTTGTTCCTAATTTTGCTTCTTCTGTTGCTACGATCCCACCAACGTTTCCACAGTAGCCAGAAAGATTAATATTTGCTTTTATTTTAATTTTATTCAAATTTTCTCAAAAAGAAACCAGAATTCTCCAGCACCTAAATTTTGACATTTCTACTCAACTTTTTTCTTCCTTATATCTATTGAATTTGAAAATCGCAAAATTATTCACACTAATTAGACATTTTCTATTTCAGATTTGACTGCGGTTCGGGTGTCGGGGTAGTTAGATCTGAAGAGACAGTGCTGCTGAACCAGTGGAATAGGGTAACCTTGTACAGGCACCGATGGGATGCCTGGTTGCAGCTAAACCAAGGAAGGCATGTGCAAGGCCGCTCGAAAGGCCTGTTTTCTAGAATCACCTTTCGAGAACCGCTGTTTATTGGTGGCGTTGGTAACACCACAGGGCTTTCGGAAAAGTTACCTGTTTCTGCAGGACTGAGGGGTTGTATAAGACATCTAGAAGTAAATGACCATGTCTACAAATTTGCCCTGGAGCCACAGGGTGAAGCCACCAAGGGGTATGGCATCGGTAAGTTCAACAAGCATTGTTATTTAGTTATATGTTTACACGGGCAAAAAGAAAATTCACGGGTAATTAAGTAGTTAATATCAAACTAAACGAACGTCCCTTAATTGTCCATAATTCAAATGATAAAACCAACAAGATAAAACAACACCGTTTAAAAATTTTATGATAAAAATATGTGTCACGTAGCTGCCTTGTCATGTTTGAGAAAACATCGCGTATGATAATGTGGAAACCGATACTTGATGTAAATCCATTGTCAACTTAGATAAATAAACAACTGATTCACCCTATGTTATTGAATGTATAACTGTAGTTTCGCTGAAGTTCTCAGTTTTGTCAAATAAGGAAAAAAGTAAGATTTTAAATTTCAATATCTACTCCGTGTTGAATGAACCTTTCTGTCTCCTCAGGTAAACGGAGTCGACTCGAAACTAACTGGTTTTATGACAGTCAGGTCACAGCATAATCAGCAGTTATCCTGTGGTCACGTCAGCAAACTCTCCTCGCTGAATTATTACTTCCTACAAACATGTAAAATAATGGAATATTGTTAGTTTGATCAATTTGAGCGTTTACTAAATTTCCTCTATTTTTTTGTTAATTCCTACCGTTTTGCACAAATTTAATTGAATACCTTTGCTACCTAATTTGAGGATGTCGAAATCATCGTTGAATTGATAATTCTCATTTAATAAGTGACTTGCATAATTTGAATCAAATTTATTATGTCAAAGCTTCTTTTATGTTCGCAAATCCGTGTTTTAAAACTTCTACATGTTTTACTATATATATATATATATATATATATATATATATATATATATATATATATATATATATATATATATATATATATATATATATATATATATATATATCTGTGTGTGTGTGTGTGTATGTATGTATGTATCCGAGCGATAACTCAAAAAATACTAAACTGATTTCAATCAAACTTGGCAAAAATCTTATTTGGGCGAAAACCGAGGTCGAGTTCGTTAATCAGCCTTTACGATCAAGTTCTTTCGGTGGAAATTCGGGGAAAACTTTATGAAAACGCTATGTTGTGAATTTTAAGTAATTTGGTACACAATATTTAGAGTTTTTTTCAAATTAAAAATATCCCAAAGACATGCGTTGAGACGACTTAGTGGTTAAAGTCCAATACCTGACAGTCAGAGTAGTTAACTGCCACGCGTAGATTGATTCATACAACAGGTATAAACCATACATCAACGGTAACCAAACTAAATATATACCAGGCATAAAACATACCACCCGAACCAACAATCGTAAAATCTCGGCCGCAATCATGGAAAATGACAGACGACAGGAAATTAAAAATTTGCCAAGTGATTGTTATTTAACTGGGGGATTCAATCAATTATTAAAAGACACTATACTTGTAGCTTTATGAACGGCCTCAAATACAGTTTTCGCGCAGCATAGATATATTATGCTATCGCATAATATAGTAGAAATGTAAACAAAATCAAGCCAAGCCTCAAAAAATTATTCTAAAATTGTTTCTTTTGTCTCTAAACTTAAAGATAAGACGTCATATAAGACCGAAACAATCGTGGGATGTGTTTCAATGGTGATTCTACTAATTATGTAAGTAATTGCTACTTATACTTGGAATATAATATCCCGAGCATGAAGCCGCAATCCTTTAAGAAAGCGAGCCTTATTTTTTCCATTAAGTTCAAAGTCGTTATCAAATACATGGTGTTCCATAAGAAAAAACATAACTTTGACGTAACACACTTTATGGGACCACCCGTCTATTTGAAAATAATTTAAAATTGTAGCTCTTGTTGATCTGCATAATCCTCCGTCACAAAAAAATCGATAATATATATATAATATATATATATATATATATATATATATATATATATATATATATATATATATATATATATATATATATATATATATATATATATATATATATATCTAAATATATAAACATAAAAAAATTGAAACATTTTAAGTTTATTTTCGGAAAATTATTGTACTTTTTCAAACAACAAAGTTATTTTGATGAAATACGGTACACTGTTTCTACTATATATATATATATATATATATATATATATATATATATATATATATATATATATATATATATATATATATATTTATATCAAATTCCATGCATTTTATTTAAGAGACATATTTGTCATTAAAAACATTTTTATGGAAATTCACTACCATAACGCACTTGTTGCGTCCAGACTTTTTTCAATGAAGTAAAAAACTGAAAAAGTAATCAAAAATTAGTAATTTTCCATGTAGGTCCGAACCCGTGAGAGTAGAAAAAATAAGAATAAAAGCACACTCATATTTGCCTTTCACAAGTGGTCAGAGTCAATGAAGTTATATTAAGTCTGCCTGAAGCTTTATCTGACATTTGTCAGAACAATTTGTCAATTATATTCGAAAATGTAATCCTATCCAACATAATACGTTTTAGAGAAGCTATGTTGTTTTTGGTACAAAACCCAATTTAAGTGTTTTAATAATTTTGGGTCCTTAACCTGAAATGACTTTGCCTTCGTCTGTTAACTTAAATTGCGTTCATTATACAAAAACTTTTTAATTGTCATGGTGGTGTACAAAAGGTGGTATGGCCTCGACTTTTATTGCCATTAGGTACAGATTAATTTTAAATAGCTTTCTCGTTTGAAATATAAGTTTTTTACCCGACTTATTTTATTCATATAACGTAAATATAATCTTTACATACATGTATATATATATATATATATATATATATATATATATATATATATATATATATATATATATATATATATATATATATATATATATATATATATATATATATAAACTGGTGCCCATGTTATATGGAAACGCTCCTGTAACTTTTGTATTTATAACTCGATTTTGATTAACAAAGGATTAAAAGATATAAGATGAAAAACTCTATTAATGCTGTTAAAATTGTTCTCTATGTCGCCTGACCAAAGCCTACTAATGCAATTTTTCTATGTGAAAAAATAAGGAAAAGGGTTAGGGCGATTTTTAGGAACAAAATAAATACACCACTGCATTCGCTATCCCTCAAAATATATATATATATATATATATATATATATATATATATATATATATATATATATATATATATATATATATATATATATATATATATATATATATATATATATACAGAATTTCATCAAAAAAGAAGAATTATTAACCATTTCACAGAGATTTATTTGTGTGACGTTTCTTATGTGGAAACACCCCTGTAACTTTGGTATTTATAACGCGATTTTTTTTTAACCTGATCTCAAAAGATATAAAATGAAAAAGGCTATAGATCCTGTGAAAATTGTTTCCTATGCCATTCGATCATGGCTTACTAAAACTATTTTCATATATCAAAAATTATAAAAAATATTTATGGTTGGTTTTAGGGGAAAATAAGGACGTCATTAGATTCGACATTCTTCAAGAATATTATCTACCAAATTTCATTAAAAAAATAACTATATAAACGTCAACAACAACATCCCAAAAGTTGAAGAAAAAAAGTTTACAATGCTATGACATATGAAAATAGTTTTAGTACGCCATGATCAAACGGCATAGGAAACAATTTTCACAGTATCTATAGATCGCGTTATAAATACAAAAGTTACCGGCGTGTTTCTATATTAAATGGGCAACACTATATATATATATATATATATATATATATATATATATATATATATATATATATATATATATATATATATATATATATATATATATATATATATATATATAGGGTGCCCAATATGTATAAAATATAGTTTAAAGCTGTATAAAAAAGGTTTTTTAATATATATTTTTTACAGCTTCTGGTAACTTTGAATTTTTTCTGAAGCCATTCATTTCGTTGCCATGCTAACCAACTTTTTTCCAAATGGCAACATAACCCTTTTTTGCCGTAAGGTTGTGCATTTTTTTTGGGGGGTTTCATTACAAAATTTTTTAAACAACCTCGATATTCATTACAAATTCTGAAATCTGAAATAAGGAACGGTAACCAACAGAAGACCGTGCCTACTGAAAGCTTTGACATTTGCATGTAATATTATATTGTTGACGTTATAATAAGTCATGATTAGTTTCCACATCAGAAAAACAGCAGTATCTTTTGCGGTCAGTGTGTGTTCAAGGATATGTTACGTTTTATGACACATTTAGTTTTTTTACAACGCATTCAGGTTCAGAGAAATAGTGGCTGAAATATGGGTATTTTTTCAACTTTAATCATTTGCCATTCCTTTACTATAAAGTTTGGAGCTATTAAACCTTAGATCAAAATTTTCATAATGATCAGGACAATTTATATAGATAATTATAGTGTTCCACTTAAAAACTTGTAAGACTGATTCGCCACAAGTCTTTCGGGCCAGCATGTATCATAGCAATGTTTTGAAAACGTTACGTTTGCAGCTGCCTACCATTTCAAAAAAGAGTTTTGCAAAATTCTTCACCCTTTATTCACAGTCGTCCACCCCATATTGTTTGCACCACCCTATATATATATATATATATATATATATATATATATATATATATATATATATATATATATATATATATATATATATATATATATATATATATATATATATATATATGGTAAACAATACTCGTCCCAGCATCGTGCTCTGTGGCAGACCAGATTCTACAGCTCAAAATGTACTCAAAGCCCCATCAATTTTCACACATTGTTTTTGGTTGGTACGGTAACTTCCGAATAGCTTCAATGATTCATCTCAAACTCCCATTTCTTAAAGATACTGCAGGAGTAGTTTCAGTTTTTATCTATTTACATATCTACTGGGTGGAGCATTTCTACGGTAAAGCACAATATAATTGTTATTATACAAGATACTAGAAAATGTTGTATACGTTAATTATGGGGTGCTGCATCTTGTAAAATTATTTTGACAATCACAGGGTGGCCCATAGGTCGTTGGTCATACCTACAATTTTTTTCGAACACCCTTATATTTTTGCATTTTTTTATCGAAATGTGATGCATGTTTGTAGGAAAAATCGAGACCCAGTAAGTACGTTTTGGTAGCGAATTTTCATTAAATGCTTCAAATTTCAATAACTCAATTTGCTATTAGCGCAAGGTTTGTTGGCTAGGAAACCAGTTTTCTCGGAAACACTTAAAGTTTATTTTCGAAAAATATTTGTACATTTTCAAACAATAAGTTATTTTGATATAATATGGTACATTGTTTCTACAATATAGGTTATACGGGTAACCATATTATGCCTGTGTGCATTAGAGAGACATATTTGCTATTAAAAACATTTTTATGAAAATTCACTTCCAAAACGCACTTTATGCGTCCAGACTTTTTTATAGTACAAACATGCATACCAAATTTGGTTTGAATGTCTTCTAGTGAATTAAAAAAAATGTCCGTACATACAATGCTGTCTTTTTCAAGAACTCAACGAGGTTTATTATGATAGGCGTAATGAATAAGTTATGCTGGACGGTATTAATAATAATGTGAGCTTCTTTACAAATATTTATTTTCTAATGAGGTCATATTTTGTTTAAATGGTAAAGTGAACAAACACAATTATTGTCGATATTGGTCCACCGAGAATCCTCTTTCGATTTTTTTTACATTTCAACCACACACCACGAGCGCTTACAGCCTAAATACTATCGTACCGTGAGTGTCGACATGGAGGAAAGAGGCAACTGGTTAATTCTGGACTTGAAGGCTTGGATGTTCGGAGCAGAAGGAAAAACATATGCCGGCAAAGAATTCCACAACTTGGAAGTCCTCGGGACAAAAAAGCGGGCATAACAAGATGTTCTATGTCTGGTGACCTGGACAGTAAAAGGGTGCATTCGCTCTGTTCCCCTGGTAGATCTGTTGGGGGCAGCAGGTGGAAGAACTTTGGAAGAAAGCTCCTCTGAGCAGTACCTGTGCAGATATCTATAAAATAAAGAGAGGTCACCAACGGCACGTCGGTGGGCAAGAGGTGGCAGCCTTTGGGTGAGGGTATGGTCACGGATGAGACGTATAGCTCTCTTCTGAATGAAGTCCAGGATAGCGAGTGTAGAAGCGGCAGCGGCACCCCAGATGTGGGAGCAGTATTCGAGGTTGGGCCTTATTTGTGAAGTATATAAGGTATAGAGATTAGCTGGTGAAAAGTATTTGCGAGCCCGGAAGAGAAAACCTAATTTCTTAGCAGCCGCTTCTGCAATTGATGTGACATGTTGGTGCCAATTGAAATATCGATCCACAGAAATGCCAACAAGTGAAAAGGACTCATTAGTTTGAATAACTTGGTTGTTCATTGTGATGGGTCTAGGGCTGGTGTATCTCTTATGAGAAAGAAAGCAAGACTGAGATTTGGTGGAGTTGAATTGTACAAGATTTGTACTTACCCAGTCTAATATTTTTTGGAGATCCACGGAGACAGAACCCTCCATGAGTCTGCGATCCTCATCTAATTGGGCTAAAGAGACAGGCTTAGAATATTGTATATTTGAGTGGAGGGTGCAGTCGTCCGCGTAACTGTGAACTGGGTTGGATGTGCTAGAGAGGAGGTCATTGAGGTGGAGAAGAAACAAAGTAGGGGCTAAAGCTGAACCTTAAGGAACTCCTGCATTAATTGAATACAGTTTAGAGGAATAACCCTCCACGACAACAGAAATGCTCCGGTTGGAGAGGAAATTTGCTGTCCAGGTACAGAGTTTTGGTGGTAGACCATAGGCCAGAAGTTTATTAAGCAGCGCTGCGTGCCAGACCTGGTGAAATGCTTTGGATATATCTAGAGCGACAATCTGGGATTCACCGTGTAGTTCCATAGACTTGTTCCAAGAATGGGTGACAAACGAAAGGAGGTCGGCAGTTGCTCTGCGCTGACGGAACCGATACTGCCTGTCGTGGATTAGACTATGTTTTTCAAGAAATTTTAGTAATTCGGTGTTTGTATACTTTTTCATCACTTTAAAGACGACTGAAAGGAGAGAAATAGGCCTGTAGTTGCTAGGAAGCTCTTTGGATCCTTTCTTGGGGACGGGTTGTACTCGAGCAGTTTTCCAGTTCCTAGGGAATATGCCTCTATTGTAAGATGTCTGAAACGGACGAGTCAGGACAGGAGCAAGTTCTGGTGTGCATTTTTTAAGAACAATTGCTGGGATCTCATCAAGGCCAGAGGCTTTCCTGGTATTAAGAGAAGAGAGCATCTTTCGTATCTTTTTAGTTTTGAAGATGATATCCTTCATTTTATGCGCGACATTTGGCACTGTTGGTGGTTAAACATTTGGAGGTGGGTTGAGAGTAGATTTGCCGGCGAACAACGAGTCAAAAAGTTCAGCCTTGCCCAGGGCGGTAGAAACAATTTCATCCCCTGAGACAAGAGGTGGGAACGTGCTCTTGCAGAAATTATTCCTAATAGATTTAGCAAGAGTCTAGAAGGGTTTGCCGCCGTTGGAGCTTAAGAGGGCTTTGTTTTTAATGTGGTTATTAAACGAGTTTTTTGCCTCAGAAAGAATGCGTACATAGCGGTTTCTTGCATCGTTAAATGCTTGACGGTTTTCTTGACTGGGATTGTGTAGAAGCGTTTTGTGAGATTTGGCCTTTTCAAGTCTGGCCTTGTCACAGGCTTTAGAGAACCAGAGCTTTTGAGTGGCTCAAGAGGTTTTCTGTGTACGTGGCATAAATAATCCCATGCCAGATTGGATAATTTCGGTGACGTTTTGTGGGATATCAGAGGGGTCAGGATGAGAGAAGCAAACAGACACCCATGGAAATTAGGAAAAATAATCCCGCATTTCGTCCCAGTTTACGGAGTTGTAGTGTCAAACGATACGTGGGTGTGATGACTGTGTGACCTGGGGTTGCATTGCGCAGGAAGCAGTGACCATGCCGTGGTCTGCGCGACCAAGGGGGGCGGTGACTGATATCTTATAGTATTCAGGTTTTGTAGTAAGAAGAGATCCAAGCGATTTGAGCTGTGTTGTGATGCGAGGAATGTAAGTAGGTTGCTTAACCATATTGGCTAAAGAATTACTGACGGCAAAGGCCTTCGCTACTCTCCCTTGTGGATCGGTTTTTGAAGATCCTAGCCATTCCTTCTTATAATGGATATTGAAGCCACAAAGAATAGTGACCTCGGGGGAAGGATATTTAGAAATCAGATGGTCGGTTTTTTCAGAGGGGTAGTCAAAGAGCTGGACAAAGTTGTTGTCAGAAGGTAACCGGTAAATGCAACAGACGAATTTAGTTGCATCCCTGAGAGAGAGTTTTATCTATAGTATGTCTTTTCTTCCAGCTTCTAAATTGGGGAGTCTGGTGCAGGGTAAATTGCTACGGACGTATGCGCACACGCCTCCATGCAATCTAAAGGAAGTAAGGAGCTCATACCCCGGGAAATTAAGGTGATTAGTGGCTGTTTTGTCACTGATTTGGGTTTCAGTGAGGAATAGGAGTTGGGGCCTATTAGCCTGGAGGAAATGGTGGACGAAGTTCAGGTTAGAATTTAGGCCACACATATTCGAGAAGGATATGTTAAATCTTGATGCTCGCGCCCCCTGTACACCCCTCTCCCGAAGATCCGAATGGAGGGGTATTTTACCTCCGGAATTTTTTGTACAAGGTGGAGCCATCATCATTTTTGCTTATAAGGGAAACCGACTCATACACCAGAACCGGAAACGTCCATTGGGACTTCACTGGCCCCTTGATGTATGGGGTGGTACGTCCTCGGGCGTGAAAAAATCCTTTACTATCACGTAAAGGAAAATTCCACTACCACCTGCTTGGCTCTGATTAGTCACGTCGTACGACAGGCAAGAGTTACTATGGGCCTATTCTTTAGTTGGTCCCCGGACCCACAGGAGATGATAGAGAAACACACACAACTTCCACAAAATAAGACATGTGGGCCGGTATCGTTGACATTCGCATTATCGGACTATTTATTATTAACGGTGACTTGTCTGGCGACAGATATTTGAAACTGCCACACAATTAAGTGATTCCTGCCCTAGGAATGCCAATTCCAGAAGTATGGTTTCAGCAAGGTGGAGCGCCATCTCATTGCCACCGTGATGTGCGCCGCTATTTAAATCAAGTTTTTCCACAACGTTGGATTGGCAGAAGAAAGAGAGATCAGAGAATGGCCACTGAGGTCTGCTGCCTTGCGATTTTTTCTTATAGGGACCTCTAAAATCCAAGGTGTATAAAAATCTTTCACAAAATCTTGTCGAATTAGAACAGCGCATTAGAGAGCAAGTTGCTTTGATTTCTCCATAACATATTCGAAACGTATTGCATAATTTTTATGACCGATTGGATCATTGTCTTACTGTGAGTGGCGAACATTTCAAACACTTGTTGTTTTAAAATAGTTGTTTACAATGTTGTAATTTTATGCAGTAACAGTAAGTTGTTACATAGACTATGGATTTCTAATTTATCAATAACGTTTACTGAGTAAGCTCTATTCTCAGAAAATGCTAATAAGACACATTTTGAAAATCTTGGATTACTTGTGTCATGGTAAGAAGATGACATTACATTCAAATGTCAGTGAGGATGGTCTTCTGTTCGATAACGTTCCTGCATTCGAATTTCCGAATTTATAGGTACTTAATTACAAGGTTATTTCAAAACTATTGTAATGCACCTAATAAAAATTTTGCACATCTGTACGGCAAGAAAGGGTTGTTCCCAAATACGAGCAGAAAAGAATGTATTGTCATTGGAAAATAATGGTGGTTCCATGGCAACGAGATTACTGGCTTCAGAAAAAATCCAAACATACCAGAAGGTGTAAAAGAGATATTAAACAGTTTTGTCGAAAATATTTTTATACAGAATGTTTTTAAACAGTTATAAACATTATTCCATAGGTATTGTTCACCTGTATATAAGCATATAGAGATTGGAATTGACCCCAGATATAGGTTCTAGGGGTTATAGTTCCCGCCCATTTGAGTAAATCTTTTCAAAATTAAATATCGAATTATTTTACATTAATTTGGTAAAGAAAGCAGGAGCAGAACTAGAGAAAAACGTCTAGAAAACTTGGCCCTATTTTAGATAATGTGTAAGCTACCAAAAATAAATTGAGCTGCTAAAGAAAAAAGGCCATAGATACAATAACAAGGTGATATCACCCCTATACTGTGACGATGAGGTTCTAAATAATTCACTTTTATCACCCTCGTAATAAATGTTATAATCAAATTTGCTTGAAAATAAAACTGTGTTAATGTAAAAGCACAAATTCACTTTTCATCTTCTTATAGGTTATGATGATAAAGTTAATTTATGATGATAAAACCTTGAGTACCAATAATACCATGTAGGAAAAATGTTCGGCTCTCCCTCTTCTGTACCCAATTTCACGCCTGCATAATTCCCTTTTTATCTAAAAATTCTCGATATGAATATAATAACCTTCATTTTGGACAACGTATATCGCTGTATGTGTAATAAGGTTTCGCTCTTCCTTATGTGGAGGTATCAGTACATTAAGTCTAGACAGGTTCATTTGAATATATCTACATAACGTTACTGCATCTTTATGGAAATACTTTTTATATATTTCCAAGAAAAAAATCCTTGCGCGAGTTAACGATAAGAAAATACCAACAGCTTATTTTATGTCTATTTTATGTGAAAAGAACGGCAAACGGTATCGATATATTTAGTTCCAAGTGAATATTTAAGCAATTCCGAGCCATTAAACAAATATTCGCATGATTCTTCAAGGGGAGTTGAAAGCTTATGCTATAGTCAACTTTATTGTTTTCCAACAAAATATTTTATGGAGTGGTAAATTTAACATTCTAAAAATATCCATGTGCTGACCACTGCAAGCTAGTTGAAGAGTATACTGACTTTCCAAAGAATCCGAAAACCCAGTAAGAGTCGACCAATTGCAATTTTAAATACTACTCTGTTTTGTCTCTAATAAGAAATGATAACAATATTGACAAAAACTTTTAACAGGTGTACACTTTTTTAATTTAGTTTTATCAAAAAAGTGTTTCTTTAAATGTGGATTTCCTTTAGTTTGAAGCAATATTTTGTATCAAGTCATTGTGCGTAGGCACCGTTTACGGAACAATTAGGGGATGTCGGGGCAAAACGACACGGGTAATATTCAAACGTTAAAAACAAATAGAAAATGAAACATTTCACTAAAACTCTCTTAAAACGACCTGATATAAGGCCTCAGCTATGTTCTATAATGAATTTGTTAGTCTAATAGTGTTACTGTAGGAGTGAAGATATATTTAAAAAAAAGTCATTTTGTTTTACTTTGCCCCATATGTAGAGGGGCAAATTGGAACACGTAGTAGTTACCACCTAACCAATGGACAATTGCAATTGACTTCGTTAAAGAAACCGTATTTTTCCATGGCGGAGCCAAAATGAATCAATCAATTTCTTCTTTATAGACGATGCTGATGTCATATATTTGACGGAATATGAATATATGAACTTTACCTCATGGGTTTGCTTTGTTTCTGATTCACTGCAGAGTTTTTGGACTTGTGAGACAAATGCCTTCTTTGTTTTGTCACTTTGGCTTGATAACTCAACCATAACGAAATCTCCTTTAATTGTCCTTTTCTTGTCTAAAGAGGTAATTTCTTTGTTACTACTACCGGAACCTTCTGACAAATTAGATCCGTAGAATCATCAACCGAATAATCCGAGTCGCATAAGGATGAGCCTTTTTCTTCTACTGCTTTAACATTCTTTTTGCTTTTGCACCATTGTTTCCTTCAGAATCAGGTATTATTTTTCTTTTGACAGTATCTTTTTTTAGCAGTTTCTGAGGACTTCTGTTGTAATTTATCCAAATATGGAGATACAGTTATTATATATATTTTACCACTTCTACGCTTATTAACACTTTTGTAGGACCCGCTGTTGGTATCGCAATTATGTCAGCCGGAGAAACATGGACTCTGTTCATTATCTTTGGTGGTGTTATATGATTTGAAGACGTAGAAGGGAGGCATTCCTTGGATGTTCCTATAGATGACTTTGATATATGACTTGATGTAGAAGAAATGCATTCTTTGAGTGTGTCTGTAGATTGCTGTATTATATGACTTGATGACATGGAGGGAATGAATTCCATGTTTTTTTCTGCAGATGATTGAACATCAGTCTCTGAGTTTAGTGCTTCGGGTCTGTTTGAGTCAGTAATCTTCTTATCCATTTCATGTGGTTCTTTTTGATTTGTAGTCTCTGATGGCTCAAAAAGTCCTCCGCGAAACAGCTTACAGCATTTTGGGACGCCGCGGCTCTCCCGTAAGCTTGGCCAAATAAAAATCCCACGTCCTCGACAGTCAGTACTTTACCTGGATTGTTTCTCAACCAGCTTTTTACAGCCTGCTCATAATAAGTGCTCAAGGGATACATGAACGACACATCTAAAGGCTGCATTCTATGTGATGTGTGAGGTTGTACAACTAGTATGTGAATGTGATTTTTCCATGCTATTTCAATATGCTCAAAATTTTTCACATGGGTTGCATGTGCGTCAAGGACGAGCAAGACAGGTTGTCCTTCTGAACGTTTAGAATATTGTATAAAATGTTCGATCCACATAGAAGCAAATATTTTTGTTTGCATCCACCCAGAAGGATGATAGGTGGCTTTGGACTCTGGAGGTAATCTGACATCAAATAATGGGTTTCTTTTCACCCGCGGGAATATAATTAGGAGAAGAATAAATTGTCTTAGTGCGTTGCAGCATATTTAAAGTGAAACTGTGGTCCCTTTCTCTCCTGAGGACAGTGATCCTACTTGTTTCTTTTCTTTTAGAGACAATATCTAGCTTGGTTTATTAGAAACTGTCGTTATGCCTGTTTCATCGCAGTTGTAAATGCAACTTCCACTAAACTGGTATTTACCCATCAATTCTCCAAGTAATTTAAAGAAACTGTTCACAATATGTTGTTTTCAATGAAAACAATCTAGCTGCCGAAGTGTTTTCTGGTTGTCTGAGATTTATTTATCTGTTGCGTGTGGTGAATCCAGCTACCCCACTCTTCATGCCATTTTACTTATTGCTGAAACGTTATGGGGAATGTTGTTTCGCTTGACATATCGATACGTCAGCGAACGGAATTCTTGTACACTTAGCCCAAAAAGACGTTTTCCCATATTTTTTTTCTACCTTAGGGCTCGTTCGCGTCTTTACCGCCCCGGTAGCACCGCAGCCTTTGGCTTATTGTGCACGCCCTTTGTCTTTTCTACTCCAACCATTCCAAAATCACTGTGCCTTGAACTAGTCTGCACAGCATTTGGTAAGGTGAAGTTTTATATTGATCTATATCCGATCTAGGCTGTCCGCAGATCAGTTGTCTTTTGCGGTCCAGAGCTTTACACTTGCACAAGATGTGCTGAGCTGATTTCTCCCCGTCGCCGCAGAGTCTGCATGCCAGGTCCCCCTCGTACCGCCCATTTTATGCAGGTGTTTCTTGACAGCCATGTGTCCCGTCAAGAGTCCTGTTATTATCCTGAGCTGTCCTCTGCTAAGATTTAGCAGATGCACCGCTCTCTTTGAACTGGGTTCCTCAATTACTGACTTCCAATGTCTGAGCCCTCGATAGTCTGCCCAGTACACCTTATGGTCGTTTCCCACTTCCTCCTCCTCGTAAACGGTATGACAGTTGCTTTTTCGTTGCTCACCCCGAGCCCTTGTCCAACCGTCCACCTTTCCACCACTTTCGGGGCTGTCTGCATGCGCTCCCACACTGACTGTGTAACCTTTCCTCGGACTATGATGTCTTCTATGTCTAAGAAGGCCCCCAGCGCCACTTCCCTGTTCTCTAGCGTATTCTCCAGTTTCAGCACCAATTGGTGCAGTGCTGTTTCTGCTGTATGCATATTGTTCGCAGTGTAGGGGAAATGCTTCCAGTACACCGCCCCTAATGTGCCGGTCGAGCAGTCTTTTCATTGTTTTTAGCAACAAGTACATGATACTTATAGGCCTCAGGGTCTATCGGACGCCCAGGTTTAGGAATGAAAAGAACCCTGGCCAGTCTCCATGCCGCAGAACCAGGCTGGCCCTCTTAATGAGGGTAAGCGCCGGCGCCAGTTTGTCTATACCCTATTGGAGCATGATGGGCATTATTCCATCGAATCCAGGGGATTTGAATGGCTTGCAGCTGTTAATGGCCCATCTGAGTTTGCTCCAAGTAACCACCTCTTGTTGTTCCCAGTCCGGAGGTGATTGGTTTATAATGTTGTTGCCGCGAAAGTGCGTCCGTAGTAGGACTTCCATGGTTTCCTCCCTCGGGATTGTAAAGCCTCCCGTCGATGTTTTAAGGGAGCCTATGTTGGTCTGGGTGCCATTAGACAGGATCTTGTGTAGTCGAGCACTTTCGGATGTGCTCTCAACTTCCTCGCAGTGCCTCCTCCACGACTCCTTTCTGGCGTCCCTCAGTCTTTTGTTGTATCTTATTAGGGCATGCGTGTCTATATTCATCCCATGCTCCCGACCTTTTGGCAGCGTTGAACAGCTTACGAACCTGCGTCCTCCTTTGCCTGATGTCCTCGTTCCACCACGGGACGTTCTTGGTGGACGCCCTTATTTTCAAAGGGCAGTTGGCGTTATAGGCCGCGGTTATTGCGTCTCGCACTTGGGCTGCTACAACGTGTTGCACTACCATACCTACGAGGATTAATTTAATTCCTTTTCTAACAAGACAACGCAGGTCCTCGTACAGGAAGGCTTACTACAAGGTTTTTACAAGAAAACAACGTGAGCCTGTCTCCATGGCCTTTTCGATCCTCAGACTTGTCACCGAACATGTGTGGGATATGATTCGCAATCGACTGAGTAATTTACCCCCACCACCAAATTACCTAGTTGACCTTCGTCACCGAATAAATGCAAGTAGCTTGGGATGATATTCCTCAGGATACCATAAATCGTTTAATTTCAAGCATGCCTTGAAGAGTTATCGAATGCATAAGAAACCACGGTGGCTCCACTTATTATTAAATAACCTTATTCTTTTTAAATATTTTAGTTTGAAAATGTAGTAGTTTTTTAAGTTTGAGTATATTTGAGTTAGTATATTTTCCAATACCTTGAAAAATGGATACTTAAAACTCAGTGTGATAATAATTTAATCCTTATCACCATAATCTAATGGCGATGTCTGCAACCATAACTCTCTGCGTGGTAGTTTTTTCTTGTTGTTATAGCTTTTAGATATCATCATCTGTGCCAGGTTTTCTATAGGCTTGCCTCTGTCTCTTACCTCTAACTAGTTCTAATATTGTTGTTAGTAGGTTATTGTGGCTCAGAATATGTCTAACAAAATTAACCTTACTTTTCTGTGCCTTTTGCATAAAGTTAGAGTCATCCATAATCATATATCTGACCACAGTGGTTAATGTCTGTCTATATATTGTGAAAGTATAAGTGTCGGCAAAATCAAAAATCCTTTTTGTCTCAGCTAAATAATGTGAGAAACATATCGGTTTTTAAAAGCAGACTTAACTACAAATTTAATGAAGCAGGGAGCGTAAAAGATCGCCCCATGTAACTGCTACTTCGGACTGTATTGTATGCTGTACAAGAAACTCCCAAAACTTCTGCAATGGAACTTGCTATAACAAACGAGATTCCCAGACGTTTCTACAGCGGATTTTGTACCGGAAAGAGTATTTTCCCTATAAGGTTCATAACCTGCAAAAACTTTTTGCAGAGGATTTTGATAGAAGGGTCGAATTTTGTGAACAAATAATTCAGATTATTCAACAAAATGGAGATTTTTTTAACTACGTGGTTTTATCTGACGGAGCTGCCTTTTATCTTAATGGCAGTGTAAACAGATACAATTGTCAATATTGATCTGACAGTAATCCCCATTGGATGGAAGAAATTCATACCCAAGATCCTCAAAAACTCAACTTATGGGGCAGAATTGTTAGTCGTCATGTAATTCGACTCTTCTTCTTTGAGAGGATTTAAACAGGTCCACGTTATCTAAGATTATTACGAGAAGATATTGTGCCCCGTATTAGAGGATTGTTTCAAAATGATTTCCCCAATGCCTAATTCCAACAAGATGGCGCCCCACCTCATTTCAATCAAGAGGTAAGGGAATACCTTAATGTGTCATTTCCTAGCCGATGCATAAACAAAGGAGGGCCCATTGCATTTTTTTCTCTGGGGGTCATTTAAAAAGCGTTGTTAACAACGATCAACCTGAGAATCTGGAACAGTTGCGAGTCCGAATTGTGATGGCTTTTCAACAAGTGCCTAACAGATCACTGCAAGACTCGGTTCATCAGTTCGGCAAGAGGCTTTACTATTGTCAAGAGGTTCAAACGTCTCCAATAAAGTAAGATGTTACTGTTTTTCCAAATACATTTTTAAAAAGCTGTTTGTTTTCGTTCTTGCTAAAGGAACTTAAAAATACCATCAAAAAGTACGGTATAGAAAGGGACAATATACAGCAACAGCAATCATTGAGTTTGTCGATCGCTCAAGCATGTGCTTAGATGACGGTGAGACTTACCTTGGCATATTTTTTAACCTTAGTATCAGACCAATCAAAAGGGTAACTATGGAATTAGAGGTATAGATCTGCAATGGTCTTACAGTTTCCTTTCTTTGCGGCAGTAGGTTGTTGATCTTGACGGTCTTTCTACCAGTGACATCCAGGGGAGTTCCTAATGGACCTGCTTGAACGCTACTGTATATTATTTTGAAGGAATACATGGTGCTTCGCCAAGATTGAGATTCCGAAAACCGTATCTGGTACAATTTCCTTATTTTTGCATAACCATTACATGACCCCACAATCTATTTCTGAAAAACAATTATTTGCTTCCGCTTGGCCAACAAATGAAGACATAATTATATACTTAAGAACCCAGTGAACATGGACGTAGTATTAAACAAATGAATTATGTACTTCATGGTTTATCATGTAATGAATTGAAAAATTAAAAACACCCCGAAGATGAGTCAAAACCAATCAGGGATTTATGAAGTTGCTAAAAATGTAAAATACCGGAAATGGATTTTAACTTGCCCAAGGTTAGCGTATATCGTAAAGTGAACGTCATCTTTTTTTTTACTTTAAATTAGTTGTTAAAACGCAGTTATAACCAGATGTCGGTAATGAGAATAAAGAATGTGTGTTATAAATAATACAAAATATCTGATAAAACTCATACTACCGCTTTTGTAACTTAATTTATTTTTTCATTTTGGTTTTGTTTGCAGAGGAATGCACAGCAGACAGATGTAGTAGAGTTCCATGTCAACATGGCGGCAAATGTCTGACAAGTGAGGAAAGTGCAGTATGTTTATGTCCGTTGGGGTTCTCGGGGGACTTATGCGAGATCCGGGTGGATCTCCAAGTACCCTCATTCAACGGCTCCAGCCATCTCAGGTATCGAGGATTGGCGGAAGAGGCCCTCACTTGGCTGGATCTAGAGGTAAATTCTGACCTTCCATATAAATAGCTACATCAGTAAACATATTTATTAAACATAATAATTATGCTGGCTGTCATGAATATTTGTAACCGAGCTGTTGCTTTCGCATAACATGATTTTAAGTTTCAGAGACATGTGAGTATAATAACCGAGACAAAGGCACGGAAAAACATTTCTAAACGTATATTGCGTTTAGAAAATGTTTGCAGTTTTCGTCTCTTTGATTTTATTTATGTTTTAGCGCATGGCTTTTTAATCGAAAATGTATCACAGTTACGTTTGAATAGCACTTATAGTCTATGCATTCTCGGTTGAGACAACAAAAAACAAAACGATCAAATGAAATTATATAAATAATAATTGATTTATCTTACAACATACAAAAAGCTCCATGAAATGTAAGAGCAAGAGAACACGTATGTACTTACAAATGCATACAAATATGCAGATACCTACATTATAGCAGTAATTTAAGCAAATCTTGTGGGCAGGTAACTTTCGTTCTTGGACAATTTCAAAAGCAAAGTACACAACTTTTATCTTAATATTATATGATCTACTAATAATTTCACGATTATAACAGACAATATACACGTTCCTATAATATAAAGACAAAACACGCAAACAGCTGAATTTTTTTTTAAATACCTTATAAAGAATAAAACAAGTATAACATACTATATATAAAAAGTTCGGGAAGCAGCAGGTGCGGTATGGTAGTGAATTTTTATTAAATGCTTCAAATTTGAATAACTCAACTTTATATAAACTTAGAAAGTTCAGTTTTGGCTTTTGGTAAGACCTTTCTCAGGGAAACATATTCACCAAATTTCATTAAAATAACTTTCTATTTTTTGGAGAAAAAAATTTAAAAAATCAAAATATGAATAACTCAATTTTCTATAAACGTAGAAAAATGAATTTTGGTACGTAATAAGGCATTACTCAAGACAACATATCCACAAAATTTCATTGAAATATCTTGGTAATTTTTGGAGAAAAAAAATTTTTTCGAAAGAAAACTCAAAATTTTCCGGGAAAACTTTGTCCGATTTTCTTGGCTAATGAACTCATCCAAGCCATTAATAAAACAAAAGCACTTGCCGAGTTTTATAAAAATCGATTAATTACTTTTTTGAGTTATCGGTTGGATATATATATATATATATATATATATATATATATATATATATATATATATATATATATATATATATATATATTGAAACTGACCCCGGATATGAGTTCTAGGGGTCCTAGTTCGCGCTCATTTGAAAAAATGTTTGCAACGTCTCACCATCGATACCTCTCTATTAGTGAATTTTGTTTAATAAAAATTCACTAAAACTGAAAGGAACAACAGAAAAATCAACAGTTGCAAAAAAACAGCAATAGATGCAGCCAAGTCCGCCAACCTCTCAAACCTGTTGTTAGTCATTCAAAACAAGATGGATATACTTTCTGTCTTTCTCTACTAGGTAACCACTTTTTTATGCTTGCCTTAGACTGCCTCAAAGTATGTGATTGCTTTATGTTATTCAGCAATAAAATACAGTCTTGGACCCATATATTTCCAGTACTTTTTCCTATTGCCTTTTGTGGTCGGATCAATACAGCTGTTTCCTCGTACTATACTGGTGTTATGGATGTGCCAATATATGTTTATTTCTGTGAATCCAAGTCAAGGTCTTGTTTACTTAGGACATCTTGAGAAGGTAATCGCTAGGATATATTTTGTGTTTCTTGTATATAATTTTCAGTATCCGCTATTGTACAACATCAAGTTTCCTCCGGTATTTATCATTAGGTTCCCTACAACCTACAGCTCCATAAGGTAACAGATTCTAAGCAAAAGAGTAATGCAACACCTTTAGATGGGATATGTCAAGAAACAGGACGCATGTTTAAATTTTACAATTAATCATCTTAATTTCTTGACCAGGCTCCACATGAAAATTCCATCTTAGATATCAGTCAATGACAACACCTAGATAGTTAATGGACTCTGATATATCTATTTCTATATGTCAAAATTGCTGTCTTGTGAAATCAGGCTGAGTGCCAACGTATGACGTAAAGTCTAAAAATTTGGTCTTATCGATATTGTCAACAAATTATTATAAAGCCACTCCATGATGATGCCAAAGCATGCTTCCGCTTTTATCTTTAGAGAGCTTCAGGATTCAGACTCGTAATAGATCACTGTGTCATCGGTGAAATTAAAGATGACAGATAACATCAGATAAGACGGCAAGCCGATCATTGATATGAATAATAAATAGTATGGTTCGTAAGACAGTGCCTTTTAGGACACCATAATCCATAGCTTCAGTCTCGCTCACCATATCATCTATTTCAACACACTGTTGCCTATTTGCAAAATGAGTTATCAATCTTAGGCATATTGCCTAAAACCATACTGCTGCAATCTTTTTAACAGCTCTTGATGACAGACAGTATCAAATGCCTTTGCTAGGCCAACAAAGATGTACAGTGAATATATTACTACAACTAAGGCTCTATAAATTTTTGACCAACGTTTTTTAAACCCAAACTGATTTCCTGAAATCACCCATGTCATTCCCAGTATTTTTAAAGTTTTAAATGAGCGTAATTGGACGAGAGTTTATGATAATCGTCCCTCTTAAACATTGACAAGATTTTACCTCTCTTAAATATGTCAGCAAAACTACCAGTAAACAATATCATATTGTATAAATCAGTCAATGGCTCAACAATGTTGATCTTAATTTAGTTCATTACCTCAGATTTTAATAATAAATACTTATTGAACAAACACCACATTGGCTTGATGGATTACTGTCAGCAAATATGTAGGCATTATGAAGAGCCTAGCGCATGCGATTGTTTTACATCAAATTTAAAGAAATTAAATTGGTCAGTTTTTTCTTATGACATTTTACACCACTTTTTATTCTATTTTATGAACAATTGTTTTACACTAGACAGTGTTGTACCATTTGGTAGCATATTATACACACATTATCTGTTCTAATGGTAGTTTGCACAGTGTATTTTTTTAACTAGTGTTTTGCTAATTTGCGGCCAAGCATGGCATTTTGAAGGCCCTTCGAAACTAGTGACAACGAAAGGAGCGATACTGGGACTGATTTAAAGCTGATGTAAGATACATTTTCAAAAGAAGACGTGCACGTTCAAACACAAAGTCGTTTTGAATATATATTCGTGTCTGAAAACTGAAATTAATAGTTATTCGGAAAACAAAACTATGAAGAGGATTTGTAAGCTAACCAAACTTAGCGGTGCTATATTTTATAGGGTTATTTGAATCAGGGATATGGTCAAACATTCTGCTAATAGGAAAACAGTGGAACAAAGACTTAAGAAACTCGATTCGTCGATTGGTGTCTATATATTTACTGCGATAACAAATTGCCGACGTTAGAAATGATTGGCCATAAGTAACGGGAATATCCACAGTGTGACTATAAAAAAGGTAAGATGCTTACTGGCAATTAGGCCATTGCTGACCCTTTTTGCTCATCTAAACTAACCTACTCTCCACCTTGAGCTCGATCTCAACGACGACAGTGATTTGAAAAATCATCCGCCGCCGGGGAGTCTCGAACCGTCGACCCCCCGAGTTCGTATTGGAGAGTCTGAATCGACTTTCCCGCACGGCCACGGAGGCGCTCAGTGTGACTATAAGTCGCTAAATACTCTGCGAGATGATTAAATACATTGTTGTTTTAATTACAACGAATTAGACAAACGAATGGTAAATATAAAGTCAGCACGGATTGTTAACCTTCGACTCGACTAATTACGTAAAATAACCGAGATCTGAATATGAACATCATTTATCTTGACGAATTGTGATTTGACACCAGGATGCTGGCCGATATGGTTGAGTAGATGATGTCAAAGAGTGTAATGCAAGTACTCTATGTTTTAGGCAGAAAAGAGTTATAGTTCTTCATGCCGGCAATGAAACTGTCTTTATTCCCAATGCGTTGCTGTTATCTGCCAAATATATTACGCAATCCTCTCTTGACTATCATGCGGAGATCCGTGCCGAATTATTTTAGAAATGGTTAGAGCTGTAGTTACTAAATATCCAACAAAGTTATGTAATCGTCATGGATAATGCATTGGCGTCTAAAAACAAAAATTCCACATGCTGGCACAAGGAAAGCAAATAAAACCTAATTCATAGAGAACCGAGGCATAAAAATACCGGAAAAATAAATACAAATAAAATGCTATTAGAACTGATTACAATAAAATAAATTAAAAATATTTTTTTATTGAAGATATTTCAAGTGCACAGTCATACTCTTATACTTTTGCCTCCTCATTACTGTGTTTTTAATCGCATTGCGATGGTCTGGGCCGTTATTAAAACAAACCACGAAGGCGCAATCCATTACCAAAATTTAGTCTGTGTTAAACACTAAGCATATACCCGACTGCGCTAGTTAACAAACTCGTGCTAGAGATTTGCAAAAGAAAGAAAGGAAGTTTAATCTAAATAAGTTAATTATGTTTTTATCGCTCGGAAACAGACGTCTATATATATATATATATATATATATATATATATATATATATATATATATATATATATATATATATATATATATATATATATATATGATATGAAAAGTCTCAACACTAAATTACAATTTCACTATTTAACGTTAAAATCCATCATTCACAAATTAATCGTCAACAGAATGCGTATATAACTTCATCAAGATGACAGTTACGCTAGGTACTCAAATTGTCAGAGATGTATACAAACGATGCCCGCGAGTCAACACAGGTCCTACGGATATGGACATAATGTACGCTCAACAATTATAATTTTGCAATTTGATAAAGAAAGTGGCCGGAACGTTTATTTTTATTTCAATTTCTTTGTTATATATATATATATATATATATATATATATATATATATATATATATATATATATATATATATATATATATATATAAGAAGATCTCATTGTAATAAATAATTTTTTGAAGTCATAATTTGATAATTTATATGACCCCATTCATTACTGTTTGTTTTTACATAACTCCGAGCTACCGCTAAAAAAAGACAGATTGATTATATTTTAAAAAACTAAAGATATACAATTTATTAACTACATATAGAGCATTTACACTCTGAAATAATATATATATATATATATATATATATATATATATATATATATATATATATATATATATATATATATATATATATATATATATAGTGTGTCCACAGATTGAGTGTGGGTAAGGTATAAGTGACAAAAATTTTTTTAATTAAATTATGATATTCTGGGAATCGCTACTGCTTTGTCTTAAGCTAAAATGTTGAGGAAATGAACAAAATCAATTAATATACAGGATGGTTTAGAACTGATTTAATTAAATGTGTTAAGAGTAAACTACCTTCTTTTATAAAGATACTGCAAAAACTTATTAATAGAACTTGTTTATAATTAAAATTTATCACACGCTTTCAATTTTCAGCCAGATCAGCCTACTTTGAATTTTCAAGTAAATTATTAACATTTTTCCCTATCAACATGGAGCTTTTCACCTCTGGTTTTCTGAACGCAGGTGCGCAAAGTAAGTAACCATGCAATGTTTAATAATAATTTATCAGTTAATTACAAAACGCTTCTTGCTAACATAAATCAAAACGAACAACGAAAAATAAAGAAATTATTCAAATGTGCTGCCACCAACCGATACACATAACTCAGCCCGTTTAGTAAATGCTTTGTAGGCGTTTTGAATATGTTAAATTGGAATACCGTCAATTGCCTCTCTCAACCTCAGTTTCAACAAATCAAGATCGTTGTTTAATTGAGCCGCGTAGACTTTCTGTTTGAGATAGATAAATAAAAGTCCATTAAGGTAAGATCGGGACTTCTTGGAGGCCAATGTATTGGCCCATATCGACCAATCCACAGTTGCCTGTGCTGTGTGGCCGTCATTCTGAAAGTATGCTGTTTGTCTATCTTCTGGTGACATGTTATGCAAATGGTCTTGAAGAATATTTTCCAGCATTTCCAGATAACTGTACTGGTTCATATTCCGCTCAAAAAAATATGGCCCAATTATCCCAGTGTAAGAAACAGCACACCACACATTTGCTTTTTTATGGCATTGTCTTCTGCAATTAACTCTATAATTTGGATTCTCCATAGACCAATGCCGTGCTTTTTGGAAATTTACCACCCCATTAGTGGTGAAAGTGGATTCGTCCGAAAAAATAATACTTCTGCCAAAATTGTGATTTTGTAGACATTGCTCGCCGTACCATAAACAAAAATTTAATCGGTTTGCTAATATTGCCAATTTCTAATGCCCGTCTTCTTAATGATAATTTCGGAAAACGCCTAACAGAATCCATAGCTAATGCAGATGCAGCATTCTCTTCTTCATTTAGGTCAGATTTTGTCTTCTTAACATTTAAAACACTCCTAGTACGCATAAATTTTGTAACAACTTTTTTTACATCAGTAGCGGAAACCGAATAATTTGGCCAGCGTTCAAGGAATTTTCTTATCACTCCCTGATAAGAATGTTATTCACCCAAACCATAACACTGCACAATAAACACTTTTTGTTTTGTTGTTAACATTTTTAAATACAGAATCTTGCCGTTCGTGACAAATAAAATTAACGTTTCAATTTTCCAAATAAGTAGTATCCCGGGAAACGAACAACAAGGCAAAGCTCAAGTAGCCATGCAACACGCCAATTATTGCTTCGCATGTCCAAATGTGCGTTTACTTTACTTTTTTTTATTGGTTGAGATGAAAGCAAACCTACCCCAAGTTTAATTATGTTAAAGACTTTTTTAATACAGTTTCAAGGATTTTTTAAAGGATACCTAATCACAGAAGCCGTCGAACGTCATTTAAATGAAGTCGCAGCTAAAAAAAATTCATAGTAGGCTGATTTGTTTGAAAATTGAGAGCCTGTCATAAATTTTAATTCTAAACAATTTTTATTAATAACTTTTTGCGGTATCTTCATAAACGAATGTAGTTTACTCTTAATACATTTCATTGCATCAGTTATAAACCATCCTGTATATTAATTGAGTTTGTTCATTTTCTCAACATCTCAGTTTAAGATAAAGCAGGAGCGATTCCCAGAATATCATAATCTAATTCGAAATTTTTTTGTCACTTATACCTTACCCACACTCAATCCGTGGACACACTGTATATATATATATATATATATATATATATATATATATATATATATATATATATATATATATATATATATATATATATATAAAGACCCTTTCTTTGAGTTCTAAGTGCTCTAAGTCACGCGCATTTGAAGAAATCTTCCGAGATTACCACTTTCATAATGATAATTTACTAAAAACACAGCATTGCGGTAATTTGTGAGCAAAAAAACATTATACCTATAACAATAAACAACATTCTACGGGTTCTATGAGTTGCAAAATAACTATATATTCGAAGTGGTAAATATTTGTTTATATAAAGATACTTTAAAACATATTGTGATGGAGGTATTGATGACATAATTTATTTTCCAGGTGACTCTAAAACCAACATCTCCGGACGGCCTGGTGCTCTATAATGGACATAGGGGTGACGGTCTTGGAGATTTTATGGCTCTCTATCTGAATGACGGATACGTTGAGTTTGCCTTTGACCTAGGGACTGGCGCCGGAGTCGTTACGACCCAACACAGGATTAACTTGGCAGAATGGCATCAGGTACTTTACTCAATATAATAACTGTTTTATGAAAATACTCATTTAACATTTGTCAAAATTATTTGTTGATTGTTATGGAATAGGAATGGAAATGAGTAAAGAGTTTTTTTAATCTGGTCGCTGATATTAAGGTTATAAAAATATTGAGGAGCAAGCAATATGTTAATAAAATAATAAAACTGACAGTTAGCAGAAATGTTTGGCATTTATATGTGGAGCAAATCATGGATCCAACCTAACCTAACTAACCTAACTATCCTATTTGTGTACAGGGTCCGTTTTTTATAATCAGTGCAGCTTCTGCTACTTTGGTTTTTGAAGATAGAAAAAACTTTACAGGTGAACGTTATAACAATTTTCATAAGCTGTCAGAATTTGCTTTAGGAAATACCAAATTTGCATCGCAAAATCGAAAAAATTACCTAACCTCACTTTTTTTAATACATCACCTACGATTGCTTAGGATGGAAGTCTATTTTCTTCTCATTTCTAAAATATAATCAGTTGAAAGTGAGTGAAGATTGGAACCTGTGATGACCACTGATAAGTACACTTGGAGAAACCCAAATCACCGCAACACATCTTTTTAAAGACCTAACGAGCATTCTCTGATGTAGCTAACGTTGTTAGCGAAACGATCGGTAGGTTTTTAAAAATATGTGTTGTGGTGATTTGGGTTTCTCCGAGTGTACTAATCAAATGTAATATTTGAAGTTTTACAAATATTCCATGTCAAACATATTGACTCTGCAGTAATAATTAATCATTACCTAAAAGTATTCAAAGATTGCCATGCCTGAGCTGAGACTGCTTACGAACCATGGTAACCTAGTGAAAATAAAAAGCACCTGACCTGACCTGACCTAACCTGAGAAATGGTTACCGGCCTTAGCTTCACGTTCTCCCTTGCGCGTGATCTTAGAGCCCAACATTCGCCCCTTATAAGTCCCACCTTGCCGCAGTTCCAGCAGCGCAAGGCATTTGCACGGTGAGCTCTTATTGGGTGTCCATGAGACGTCTGCCTTATTTGTTCTGCTATTTTCTCTAGTAGCTGCATGATCTTGGATGGATCTGTTTTATTTTCTTCTTGGACTTGAAGACTGCGAACTTTAACATGACTTTCTGACGCTTGCTTTACCACTTAAAACTCCAAGGAATGTGCCAAAGCATCGTTCAAGTGTTTGTGTCTCACCATCCTCAGCGCCTGTTGCGTGTCGGTATGTCTGATGCCGTCAATGAAGGTTTGCAGCGACAGCTGGTTTAGGAACTCTATCGGAGCTATGGGATAGGCTAATCGTGTCTGTCTGATAACGTCGGCGGAGATGTTGGAGACTTTCGGCCGATTTCTGACAACGATTTTTCAACTGCAATCGATACAGCTGTTGTAAATGCTGGTCGCCAAACCTCATCTCTAATTGATGTTTAATGCTGTCAAAACTCAACGTTTCTTCCCTGGGAATACCTTGGAGCACATCTAGAGCATCTCCTCTCAGTGCCACAATTAGCGAAGTCGCTTTCTCTCTCTCGCCCCAACCATTTGCTATAAGCAGCGGCTTCGAACTGGCGTAGATAAATACCCCACGGGACTGAACCATCAAATGTAGGAACGTTGATTCTTGCGAATGGGCTATCTTCGAGCCTGATGTTTCCTTTGGATAGGGTTTCGCACTTATTTTCTAGTGATTGTATTTTCTGATGCACTTCCTCTTTTATATTCGTCAGCTTGTCATGTACATCTTTGCCGATACCCCATACTCTGCTTTCTACTTGTTGGAAGATGTCGTCTTTCACCTGCTTCATACGTTCGTCCACACACGAAGTAGTATTCTCAATTCTGCTCGCTTGTTCTTGAACATTTTTCTTTGTTTCTTCATCTCTTCTTCTGACTTCTTCGTCTCTTTTTCGGGCATCTTCCTTTCTTTTTCTCTTTTCTTCTTTGACTTCTATGTCTTTTTTCTCAGTTCCTGTCTTATCTCTTCGTGTCTTTTTCTGGCCTCTTCTTTAGCTTCTTCGTCTCTTCTTCTGGCCTCTTCATCTCTTTTTCTCATTTCTTCTTTGGCTTCTTCGTCTCTTCTTCTGACCTCTTCATCTCTTTTCCTTATTTTTTCTTTGGCCTCTTCATCTTTTTTTCTCATTTCTTCTTTCGCTTCTTCGTCTCTTTTTCTTGCTTTTTCATCTCTTTTTCTGGCTTCTTCTCGTGCTAATTTAGCTTCCAATAGCTGGGCGTCCATATTGGCTGTTGCGCTACGTGTCTTAGGCATATACGTACTTAAAGCTGATACACAGTTTATTCTGTTTCAAGAACACACCCAGTTATGAATCACTGCTGACACTGATCTTCCAGAGATTCTAGAAGTTTTCACGTTCTGGAAAATATTTCCGCTAGCAGCTTGAAAATCCCACTTCTGACACCAGTTGTGACGTCCTACGGGGTTCTGGATTTGTTTACTAACAAAACACAGCTTTTCAAACTACTAATTTATTATTACCAACTATTTTCCAACACCAGTGCCAACTAAAATATATCTCTTCTTACTATTATTAAATGTCCATAGAACTATATTCCACTATCGCCTTCTATGATCGCTTCCTATATACCAACACACACTGTTAACTCGCTTTATACTGTATGATCACTTTCACACCACCTTATTCAATACTGAACTAACTTATTCTGCGCACCGCTGGTCTATTTATACTGTCCATAGAGATTCTAGACCTTCTACACTATTCTACACCTGTCACTTCTCCTCTCTTCCAGAAATACCATTCTAGAGTATTCGCTGTTACCAACACACTACCATAGAAGTAACAAAGTTCCTAAACTTAATTTTCATAGACAAATGTGACAATAGTTTAAATCAAGAAAAATCGTTAATACAATAAATAAGAAAAATGAATAGTGAATATGCCTACATCTTTCCAGTACTCTTTTCACAAACCAATTTTCCTGGTTTATATAACCACCTCTCTTTAATTGACGGGAGTTTACTTACCCAGTTTGCTAATGTCGACGAAGCTTGTCATGAATTATACGCATTATTGTAATCAATCCTTGATCTCTACGTCGCTAGTACTCGTTCGCTAGTGCGCCGCTGTTACCTGCCCTGGTGTGACTTTGAACTTATTAGTTATACCAAAAAGAAATGTAAGGTCTATAAACGCTTCAAGAGATCAAATAATCTCGCAGGCTATGTAGAATTCGGAAGACTTAAAAAACTTTCCAGGAATTAGTCGGCGGCTAATCAGTCGCAGTATGAGAAGAAGGTAGACGGAAATATCCATGTTGTTCGAGTAGCTTCTGGAGGTTTGCCAACTTCAAAAAAATTCAATTTAGTGATTCTGCACTCCCGTATATAGGAAGGGCCATTGGATGCGATACGGATACAGTGCATGCCTTCGCAGAGTTTTTTATAGCTTTTGGGGACGTCTAGCGGAGTGTCCGTGTCCTCTACCACATGTTACAGTGGCGAGATGATTTGGATGTCGAAGGAGCAGGTCTTAAGAGCATTACTTAAAATCAAACCAAAACGTACATCGGGACCTTACCAAATTTAAGCTTTCTGGACAGGGTTTGTGTTCACATACTTGTCCATACCTTGAGTCCCTGTTCAACATCTCGCTGAAAGCTTTCACGTTTTCCAGCACCTGCAAGAAGGCGAAATCAATACCTGTTCCAAAAAGTGGCGATTCTACTGTAGTTGAGAACCATAGGCGAGAACCATTGTTGTACTAGATAATTTTCCGAAGATGTTCGAGGATATCTTGAATGAGATTATGTCGTTTGCTGTAAAAAATATTATTGGCAAAACACATCATGACTTTGTGGGGGGCTGCTCCACGACCACCAATTTAATCTGCGTAACGGAATATTTATCTGATAACGATGGAAAGCGGGTCACAGATGGGTGTCATTTACTTGGACCTTTCGAGAGCCTTGTTCTTGAAACGGTTGTTCAACCAAGCTTTAAGTTCCAGTATGATAAAATATCTTGGTAAGAAACCTTGTTCTGTGCCTATTGCTTTTAAGTCAGATGAATTGGTTGTCCAAATTGCCAAACCAACTTCAGAGTCGAATGAATATGTTGTCCAAATTGTTGAACCAGCTTCAGAGTCGAATGAATCTTGTGTCCAAATTGTTCAACCAGCTTTACAGTCGAATGAACATGTTGTCCAAATTGCTGAACCAGCTTCAGACTCAAATGATTCTGTTGACCAAATTACTGAACTGGCTTCAAAGTCATGTGGATCTGCTGTTATCCAAGTTTCTGAACTCAATAAAGAATTGGAAAGTGAGAACATTTGTGAGACAGAACATCAACAGGAAACAATTAATCTTAGATTCGTTTTTCAACTTAGACCCAAGAAAATGGGTATTTCCAATAACGCATTTGCAGCATCCTAACCTTATTCAAAATGGCCCTGACCAAAATCTAGGGATATCATATAAAGAATATCCCAAAGGCCCCAATAAGACATTTTTCAACATTTCCTTTCACCCGAAAGTTGAGTAACGGCAAAAGACAACATTGTATATGGTTACTTTATTCCATAACCCAAGACCAGGTTTATTTCTTTTTATGCAAACTTCTTTACATCTGAAAACGCAGATGGTACAAGGGGGATGTTGTGAAGGGAAAGATCTTAGTGGAATATTACAAAGACATGTATAAAGTCCAGGATACATGAAGTGCGTGTTTAAATGGATGATGGAATATATACTGTATCACAGTTTCACAATGGTACATAACGTTAAGTAATACTGATTGATCTTTGGTTAATTAATACATAATGAACTCACTCTTATCACGTGTTGCAGTATAAATTAATTTATTAGCACTTTTTGTAATCGAGACATGAAGAGGGCCTCGCAAAGCGGATTTCGCCGACGTCCACGTTCGGTTTAGCTGCGCTACTGTTGGGTGTTATTTTCGAATTGAAACTTTTGTTCGTGAAAAACTAGGTGTGTGCTACTTCTGGGGCTCCAAGGCACTCGGATTCCTTATACGCAACTCCAGTACCTTTCATAAAGCGGACAGTTTGAAGCTGTTATTTGGTGCCTATGTGCGACCGTATTTGGATTATGCTTGTGTCGTAAGGTCTCTGTATGACGTCCATAAAAACGCACTTGTGAGTGTCCAGTGAATATTTGTTAAGTTCCTTGCATACAGAACCGATAACGTATATCCCGCCACTAGCATATGTTACCTCCTTCAAAGAAAAGTTTTAAGTACAAGAACCGTGGTATATAGTGATTGACCTCAGGTGGGTATAGATCTGCTCAATGATGAGGTCACAATTGCCTATAAGACCCTACCCTAAAGTAGCTATCTATCAGATTGTCAAATTTATTAAGATTAGCAGCACTTTTTAGGAGGTTGACAGATCTAGATGTAGTTTGATACTCACGTTCTCTTCATTTGTTTGCTTCGCACTGCCCAGAGTCCTATATTTGTGGGCTCTCCAGACTGGTGCCAGGTTACATAGAAATTTTGATATCTAGATAATAGTTAGTAAGAATAAATTGTTTGTGCCGACGTCAAAAGGAAAGTAGATACTAGGGAGGAATTTCTCTTCAATTAAACAGATATGTTAATGTAACAAAATATTGAATTTATTCATATAAATTAAATTTGGAATAGCAAATACAATGAAATAAAATGATTGATAAATCTCAAATAAACATTGATTGCACACAAATAGTAATCAAATAAACAGCAAGAATTTCAAGAACAAGAAATTAATAATGTACCTACATATGCTATAACAATAAGATAAAGATAGTTGCATATTATCAAAATGTTACTGTTAATTACTTAGGGTATCGCTCAAAAACAAACACAAATGATTAGGTAAATTATTTGACGTTTGTCAATCAATTGCTAGGTTTTCTAGTGAATTAACTGGCCAGTTCTTTAAGTGAGGCTCCAAAAAAAGAGAATATATAATCCTACGTGAAATTTCTGCATTAATTATGAAAACTAAGAGATATTAAAGAGAATGTATGGGTTAGATATTTTACAGACAAAATTTGCTAATTACAATTTGAAAAAAAATAAAAAACTATGTGTTTAAATTTACAAAATTGACAAAAGATTAAAGATTAAACAGGAAATTAATAGTTATGCTGACAGCACCTCCCTGACATTGTTTAAGCTCAAACTTGACCACGTGATTTTGAAAGTTCAGGTTATTAAAACTCCAGATGTTAGATTTCGGCATGAAAATTCTGTTGATTCAGAGAAAAAATTTGTTTAGACTCACCAGTCTTCCGGTATTGGGTTACCTGATGACCTTGTGAAGATGCTTTCCAGGTGGAATCAATCATGAGTGCCTGACACAAATTTCAGACTCCAATAAGAGCGGAAGAGCTGGAGAAAACGACTGGGACTTCTCATCAGAGATTATTGGGCCGCTGGGTGTTATTGCTCCAATACTACAAGACCATTTGACACCTATGTCGATGTTATGAATTCGCTTGATGGGAACTTTGCGAATCGCAATTAAAACGTGAATTTGCTTAAGTAAAATTCACTACCAATTGACCTAAGGTTCGATAATAACCAGGAATTCTTTCTGATTACGGCAAGAAATCAACCGTTCGGAACAAAGAGCCACGAGTTTGCTCGCGTTTTTATGCTGAATACGATGTTTACTTAAACTCGAAAGTCACTTGAATTACTCCGTACAATCACTGACAATAATTATTAGGTAGTACAGATAACAGAAGGACCATTACAACCCCGTTTTAAGATAATTTAATAGCCACCGAAGCTGACGGGTGTTCACTCTATGAACGCTCAGCAGAGAGAGTCCTCGCTAATGAGTCAGGTTCTGCAACTCCTACTCGCTGCACGCAAAAATTCTTACCTTGACCGTGGTTGGCTGTGCGCGAGCTCTCTCTAGCCTCCATTCTTCGAATGAGATAAAACGAGACCTCCAATCGGTGGTAAAGTCACGACGTCTCACCTCCCGTGTCCACAGTTGAAGGTTTTGCCGGCAATTCTCTGCAACATTTCCAACGGTGTTTCTTGGGTGACATCACCGGAAAATTACAGATAAACAATCTTTTGTTCTCGAATATTCCTAACGTATATTTTAAATGCTTATTTCGTTCCTGGAAATACTTGTTCAGTAATAATGCGAGGTAGTTTCCCATGGCAAACATATATTGAATTTTAACGTACAAATTAGAAATGCAGTAAAGGGGTTTGCGGTACTTGAAGATTTAGCGACTTTTCATGAAAATAATTTTGAAATTCAAACATGAATTGCCTTACAGATATTGGATTGTCGGCTATTAATTGAGTCTCTTACGGGTTTATTTTGAATAATTAAAGCAGTAACGAAACGTAATCGTTACACATCCACATAGACATGACATATTACACAGGCCAGCTTACTGCGGAGATTGTCATTGGAATCTCTGCAGACCACGTGCATTTATTTTGCTCTCTCATTTCTATTTAGTTTGTTACACAGTTTAATCATCTATCCTGATTTATTTCACATTTCGCCTTGTTACACGCATATTATCAGCTCTAGAAGGCACGCCTTCTTCTGTCTATTGCCACCTAGGACCAATTTTAAGCTTAACTCAGCGGGTTTATAGATTGTACTCTAATTATAACAGCGTACATCAGTCTTCATACACATCATCTGTTGTGTCTGGGCTGAGGCAGCGATGCACTGCTTCGGTATTAGAGATGCTTTTATATATGGTATTTATGATCTTTATTTGGTGTCATTTCCGTTGAATAGATGTACTAAATTAATAAATATGCTGTTGTAAACGTTAATTCCTCTAGAGTCACAGAATATGACATATCGGGATCCTGTAAAAAAAGAATATTTTATTGCAGTATTTTAGACAATAATTGTTTGTTGCCGAAACAGTTTTATGTACGCATTATGAGATTAATGAAGTGTGGTTGAGTAATAAAGCATGAGGAGTCCATCACTGTGCTGAGCTCATCACTTAGTTATTTACATATTGATGGAAGCTCTGATAGCCAACACCATAGGAGCAAGCAGGCAGTTAGTAAACGGGATGTACGCGCTGCCACGAACTACCTAATTACATCTGCTGAATATTTTATACCAGGATTAGCAGAGCTACAGCAGGATGATAGTCCACTATGATACATACGCTGTTTTACTGCTTCACTGGGGCGTTATATTGTTTACTGATAGTTAACTTTCTCCCTCGTCCGTTGTGGTTGGTGGGTGAAAGAGTATTATTGTGAGGTTTGTTTTGCCCATAAAACAACGTTTAACTCATTTGGCCAAAACAACTGAAATGTGACTTGAATTTTATTATGCCATCGCTTTAATAGGTAGCGTCTGTGAATATTTGTAAAACCGAAGAACCGTCCTTTATCTTAATGCTAAAAAGGTTATGTTTAATTTACATAAACTGAGATAAAATACTCTACAGGGATTAAAATTTTATTAATAAATAGACCTTTTACAGAAATAATCAGATATTCTCATACTAAATTGAGAAGGTATGTCATCATCACAGTCTATAAGCGATATAGCCTTGTCATCGAAAGGCTGACTTTCCGCCTTCAAGAGTTGTTTTCTTCGATATAGCCTTGTCATCGAAAGGCTGACTTTCCGCCTTCAAGAGTTGTTTTCTTTTTGCCCTAACATTAAATTTTCAGGGTATTGCGTATGTCCTCCTCTCAGCCAGTGTGGATTTGCTTTAGCCCAGTAGCGATAATTTTGACGATTAGCATGGACGTAAAGTGCAAAACTGCAGTCCTCAGAGAACAAAACATGTTCCAGGTTGATAACATTTATTATCTAACATATTTGTTCACAAAAAGACGTTCTTTTATCAAAATCGTCTTCTATGAGCCTCTGAGTTTCCATCAATTTATAGGAATGCATTTTATTTTTATTTACTATTCAAATAATCGATGAATAGCTAACATCCCATGCTGTGGCTGCTTGTGGACTTGGCAATGTGTATTTACCGTAAAGTAAAGCATTACATCCAATTTGGTAGCTTTACTTAGTGCAGTAGAAGGTTTTTTTTTTATCTGCTTTACATGTCCAAGCTCGCGAAGTTGCTTTTAATTGTATTAATTGTCCCTTGGTATATAGGCGGAAAATCGATAAATTTTACTTGAAATAGGCGAGCAACTTCGATCTGTGATCGTGTTTTATGTCCGTAACCAATCATCTGCAGAATTGTTATTTTATGCATTTCTGTTAAATACGCCATGTTTCTAAATTTCAGTTAACAACTGACAATTACTATCATGCGGTTACAATCACACAGCAAGTTGCTGAGGCTTTTTAAACAAAACTAACATTTCCAACTATGAAGAATGTTGATAACGTACTATGTCGTGTTATTTATTGATACTGTTCAAAAAACACACTGAAATTGTTTTTGCTTGCTTATCCACTGTATGAGCATTTTATATATATATATATATATATATATATATATATATATATATATATATATATATATATATATATATATATATATATATCGGTCCAAATTTTGAAACTGCGTGAATACGCAAGGCACAAGCGATTTTGCGAAATTATGTTAAGAAAAATCATACAAGATCCCAATTTCTTCGATAAAGTTTTATGGAGTGGCGAGTGGGCATGTACAAATGATTTGTTACATGAACCTCCATAACTTTCGTAGTGGAAAATTGAAGTTCCGCGTGAGTTTAGAGAGGTTCGGTCCCAGCATCAATGTAAGATAAATCTCTGGGCCGGTATTTTTAACGGAACACTGTTGGGACCAGTGGAACTGCGCCCTACGTTAAATGGACAAATATATTTGGCGTTTTTACAAAACAATTTGCCAAAACTGCTGGGAGACACCCCATTTAGAACTTCGGAGAACAATGTGGCTTCAAAATGATGGATGCCCAGCCCACTGTGGCCTAGCAATAAGGCAATACTTGAATCAGACATACCCGGGTATGTGGACGTCAAAGAATCAGAACAGCAGCTCAACAAATGTTACGAAGCAGGCTAAGAAGACTAAGAGGATCGTTTCTAAGAGGATATCGTTTATGTATAAGAAAGAATGGCCGTCAAATAGAGCATCTGTTATGAATATAATAATTTTTGTAAATGTCACAATCTGTTTATTTTTATTTATTAGCTACCTGATTTTATTTCCAAATTACATTCATTCGTCGACAGTAAATTACTTTTAAGAAATATTGATAATTTTTATACCATTTTAGAATCTCCATAAAAGAGGGAAGTTTTTGAAATTATGAGCCAGTAAATTTTACCAACATTTTTTTTCAGTACGGAGGTTTATTCCAAATTAAACAAAAATTGGGGAAGAGAAGTCCGACTTTTTTTTTTCTGATTTTCTGAATAATAATACAAAATATTTCAGAGTGTTTCGATAACGCTAATATCGAGGATTAAGAGGCACAAAAATCACATTCCGAAAGTGTTTTTTCTGCATGCGGTGGGAGGTGGAGGGGGGGGTGTCAAAATACGTTAAAATTTGACAATTTTCTTTTTTTTATAAAATTGTCAATACCTTGAAAACCGTAAACTTTTGATAAGATCATATTGGGTTTTTCTTAAAGGTCTTGAGCTAGCCTATCTTTATGTGACGTTTGATTTACGACTTTTGGGACAGCCTATATATATATATATATATATATATATATATATATATATATATATATATATATATATATATATATATATATATATATATATATATATAGGGGAAAGCTCCCTATATTGGACCACCTAAGAAAGAATCTCTATAAAATGGAAATTTTTGAACCAAATGGAAACAAAAAATTTGGAGGGGTACTCCTGTGTGTTATAAATGGATAAATTTTATAAAACAGGCAGAAAACCGTGCGGGTGGTGCGCAAAAAAATCAAATCAAAATAGATCTATCGGTCCAATTTAGGATACTGGTTTCCTAATTTGAACCACAGGTCCCCTAAATTGGACCACGTCTATTTTTCATTATTTAGGGAGAGAAAATTCATTAAAATGGTAATAACATTTCATTCAGAACTGAACATATGATTCTGAGATGGATTAAGTAACATATTATAACAAAATATTAGGTATATAAAATAACACAATCAGTCACTGTCAGACTCACAGTTTATACATTCATAGAAAGCAGTATTGCGGCCATTGGTGCACCTCAAGTGTGACCACTTTTTGCACGAAATACAGCGAATCCACTCTTCTCCTGGATCGGATTGCGAAAATGGAGATAGACAAATAATACAAAGGCAATCTTCATCTTCGGATTCTGATTCGCTTGTTGAATGCTGTGGCAGAGGGCGCTTTCCCTTGTATGATTTAGACGCAGAAGACTTGCCTTTGAAATCTGGTTTTGAAGAAGAAAAAACCTTTTTGGCGGTTTTAGGAGGAGCCATTTTCTTACGTTGTTTTTCTTCAAGGTCATCCTTGTAGGGGCTACTAGTTATTATTGTGGTAGAACTAGAAGCAGGTGTGCGCGATTTTCGCTTTAAGATTGGCAGGGGAGATATCTCAGACACAGATTTTCTTTTTTGGAGAGAAGACGTGGAGCATTCTGCCTCTAATGTTCCTCCTACCGAAGTGTCTGTAGATGTGGATGCATGTTGGGTTACATTGTTGATGTTAATGAGAGCACGATGGGTCACTTCGTTTGCTGAAGAGGTGTCCTCTGACGCATTCGTTGGATCCATATTCACATTGGGAAGACAAACAAATTCACTATCATCAAACACATTTCTATCTAAAGGCCATATGCCGCATTTCGCAAAACCGCTTACAGCGTTTCCTACTGAAGCAGCTTTGGCATAGGCTTCTCCAAGTAATTTTGACACCTGAAACTGCGTAATATTTTGGTTAGGGTGCGTACGAAGCCATTTATCAGCTGCTTGGTTGTAATACGAACTAAGGGGCTTGAAGAATGAGACGTCACAGGGTTGCAACCTGTGGGTGGTGTGTGCTGGTAGCGACAACATGATTATTCCACTTTCCCTGGCTAACGTTATGGCTTCTAGATTTTTTGTATGGGTGGTATGACCATCCATTATTAAAAGTACCTTCTTATCTTTAGATGGCTTCGCAAAATTAATGAAATGCCTTAGCCATTTTACGAATAACTCACTTGTTATCCAGCCCGATTCTGAGCAAGCAAATTCTGTTTCTGGAGGTGCACCTTCTTTGAGTTCATCTTTGAATCTAATGCGCTTAAATATAAGCATCGGAGGGACGTACATACCAGCAGCATTAATGCAGCAAACACATGTCGTATTTACTCCACGCTCCCCGCTTGTAAGAGATCCTATTTGATGCTTACCCTTCTGTCCAATTATTTTTTGTGGTCTCTGGACTGTAGAAAGACCGGTCTCATCAACATTATAGATCTCAGATGGACTGAAGTTATGTTCATCGTAAAGAGCAGTGAGGCAATCAAAGAAAGCTTCAACTTTTTCTTTGCTGAACCCTAAAGCCCTCGCCGATGAAGTTGCCTCCGGTTGGCGGAGCGATAGCTCTTTGTGTCGAGACATGAAACAATAGTACCACTTCTTGCCGGCTTGTCCATTCTTGAACCTATGAGGAATTCCATTTGCTTCTGCGACATCATATGCGAGTTTTCTCAAATCACTACGAGTGATTCCAAACAGACTTCTTTCAAGCTGTAGTACATGGTTTACTATGTCTTCCTCTATTTCTGGTGGAATATCTGCGGCACGTCCAAATTTTTTCTCACTTCCATGAGCATTTTTGTTCTTATTGTCAATTCTGCGTTTTAAAGTTGCCTTTGGTATTTGATACTTTCTGGCTATTTCATTTAAACCCATAACACCACTTTGGTGGGCTATTAAGGCTTCCCTCATATTTTCCTCCACCCATTTCCCGTATTTCCCACGTTGTGACATATTCACCTAGAAAAAAGTGAGTTGCTTAATTTGGACCGGTCCAACTTAGGAACTAGTAGGTGGTTCAATTTAGGAAACTATAACCTTACTTTGAAAACTTCTCTTTTAAAAGGGGTTTGTTGTGAAAAACAAATAAATTCTTGAACGATATAACAGATAAAAACTTGCTTGAAATGTACACCTATGAAAAAGAAAAAGTTACTCACCAGTAAAAAAGTTATAGCTTACAGAAGATAACAGCAAAATTGTATCAGACAGCACAAAAACATAACACATGTGTTTCCGCAAGTTACACGAACTGTACAGATATCTCGTTCCGTGCTGCGACTAAACCACGTATTAGCTGCAAGTACCAGCCAACAGAGGCCGCCTGGCACAATTAATATTCATATGAAAGTGATGGTCCAATTTAAGATCCGGTCCAAATTAGGGACCTTTCCCCTATATATATATATATATATATATATATATATATATATATATATATATATATATATATATATATATATATATATATATATTTGTGTGTGTGTGCGTGCGTGTGTACAGGGTGGTCCACTTCGCGGAAAAAGCCCAGTTTTCCATATTAAACTCAGTTTTATCAAAAAAGTTTCAACTGAAAGTTGTTCTGATAAATCAGCTGCGTAATTTAAAAATATTCTAATTTTCACAGGGTGTTCATTTTCTCCGTGGGAGGCCAAACTTACCTTTTTTTTAAAAGAACACCCTGTATTTTATATCATTTTTAAAAAGACGGCATCGCGACAAGCAAATTGATGACCCAAATGATGGGTCTAGGCCCAACCATTTCAGGGTTATTCATTTGTTTCTTAAAAATATTGGTCTAGTTTGGTGCGTAAATACTTCGATTCTGCACAATGTTTTGGCTGCATATTCAGTGGAGTTAATTTTATACACTTCTCACTATAAGAAAATGCAACATGGTAATTCTTAATGTAACCTGCCTATACAGAGTGTTAAATTTTGCAAAACTTAAATTTTCTCGAAAATTTCAAATAGAACAGCCTATATATTAGAACGTTATTAGATGCGCATTTTCATGGCCTTTTCAGCAATGCCATGTTTGATGACATTATTTTCAACGATTTCGAAGATATTAAGGCTCAATTACGGAATTAGCCGTTGTTATATAAATTCAAGTAAATACTTCACGTTAATATGCAACACCCTGTATTTTATATCATTTTAAAATAGTTTACGTGATAAACTTAATTTATATTGCATAAAAAACTAAGGTGTGTGTGATGTAAAAGCGCAAAACGTTTAATGCATATATTAACAAGGTTTAAATCAACAAGAACAACACTAAATCGAAATTTACACAACAAACAACAAAAATTCAACACAGCAAATGTTCAGGTTGGGAGCCGTCATTATCGATACAAATTTGTAATCTCTGTCTTAAATTATTTTGCACTTTCAACAATGTTGCTTCGCCTACAACATTGAAAGCCTCTGAAATCTTTGCGCGTATGTAGTCTTTGGTTTTTGGTGGAGTCGCATACAGTTTTCCTTTAATGTCACCCCACAAAAAGAAATCTATTTTGGAATGATCAGGAGATATTGCTGGCCAAGGGGTTGGTCTACCTCGACCTATCCATCGTTCTTCCAAATTATGATCTAAAAATGCTCTAGCAGCTCCTGTTGAATGTGGAGGCGCTCCATCGTGTTGATATCACATTTCACCCCGGAATTGTAGAGGAATTTCTTCTAACAGCTCTGGTAGATCATTATTCAAGAAATTTAGATAACGCTCACCAGGGAGAGTCTCATCGAAAAAATACGGTCCGATTAAATACGGACCCAAAATTACATCCCACACATTTATGGACCACCTATACTGACGATCCACTGGCCACGAAAAATATGGATTTATATCAGCATAATAATGCAAATTGTGCAAGTTAATTCCTCCACAGTTTGAAAAATTTGCTTTATCTGTAAATGCACTTTTGCAAGAAATCCTGGTTCCTGGTTGTCCTTCTGTAGAGCCCAAATACAAAAATTCAATATTTGCTGCTTGTCGCTTACAGACAGCTCTTTAACTTTTCTAACATGGTATGGGTGATATTTGTTTTCTTTAAAACATCTTTGGACAGAAGTTTTACTGATATTTAAATTCGAAGCTAATTTTCGCTAGCTGATATGTGGATTTTTAATTACTCAGGCTATGATGGTTACAGACGTACTTTCATTTATAACAGTTTTGTTTGTTGCGGGAGCCCGATACTTTACACTGCCGTATCTACTAAAACAAGCTTTCACCAATCTAAATGCTTTCAACTGAGGTTGTTGTCGATTGGGGTATTTCTGCTTATAGATTCTGTTTGCTAAGGCAAAATTTCCATCACTTTCAGCAATCACGTACAGCACTGACATAAGTTCAGCAGTAGAAAACATGTTGATATCAAGAAAAGAGCGGGTAACTAAGAAAGCTACCTATCAATAATTCAGTCAATTTTTCCAATGTCAACTGGTGTTGTCAAAGCCGCCCTTTGATTTCAAAATAGGTTTCATAAATATTGGAAAATGATACATTTTGTAATTAATGCTTTATATCTTTGAAACCGTCGAAAATAAGGTTATCAAACGTGGTATTGCGGAAAAGGCCATGAAAATGCGTATATAATAACGTTCTAATATACAAGGCGTTACATTTGAGATGTTCGAGAAAATTTAATTTTGCGAAATTTAACACTCTGTATAGGCAGGTTACATTAAGAATTACCATGTTGCATTTTGTTATAGTGAGAAGTGTATAAAAGTATGTACGCACCAAACTAGACAAATATTTTTAAGAAACAAATGAATAACTCTGAAACGGTTGGGCCTAGACCCATCATATGGGGTATCAGATTGCTTGTCGCGATACCATCTTTTTAAAAATGATTTAAAATACAGGGTGTTCTATTTATAAAAAGGTAAGTTTGGTGTGCCACGGAGAAAATCAACACCCTGTGCAAATTAAAATATTTTTGAATTACGCAGCTGATTGATAGGACCAACTTTCAGTTGAAACTTTTTTGATAAAACTGAGTTTAATATGGAAAACTGGGCTTTTTCCGCGAAGTATATATATATATATATATATATATATATATATATATATATATATATATATATATATATATATATATATATGTATATGTATATATGTATATATATATATATATATATATATATATATATATATATATATATATATATATATATATATATACATCGTGACGTTTGTTACCCAGCATAATTGAATCAGTTACTCCAAGAAAATGGTCAATTTTCTTCTGTAAAATTTTGTTCTCCTTAAAAAAACAAAGTTATATTTATGAAATTGCCTTTGCCTCTAGGGTACCAATTTCCTGTTACTGGCTTTAGAGAAAAATTGAGATAAAAATTTTCAAGAAAATGCCTGAGATTTCAAATAAGAGGACCTGCGCTAGTTGACACACTTTCTACTTTAATTTTTTCACTAAGGTTAAAATACAATTTTTATCTTATGTAGTATTTTTGACTTAAAGGCCAGTTCCTTGGCAACCTCCCTACATGTTGACTATACGTCAATTTTTAATCAGCATGATGACTTTTTTATAAGTCGTTGCAACCGTGTCGACATTCATTTTGTCACATGGCTTTTTTTAATTGGAAAATTCGCTTTATCACAAACGGTTATTAGAGACAGGTATTATTTGCGAAAGCACGTATCTTTACATTGTGTGGTCACCATGGCCCCAAGATGTGATGTCCAACCGTGTCGACATACCCCTCTCTCATGTTGTCAAATGGCCTTTTTTTATTAAAAAAAAACGCTTCATCACAAAGGATTATTATCGAGAGGTATTATTCACAAAAAAAGTAACTTGGGGTTGTAAGATCACCATGACCTCAAAATGTGATGTTCAAAACTTTTTTTATACAAATTTATTTCTGTTGTAATTAGGAATTTTATATGTCATTCATGTGGTCTATCCAAATATTGAGGGTACGGAATTTGTAACCAGCCAAAAATACAATGGCCGAGTCATTTTTCCTAGAAGGGCTTCCTAATTTGTAATATATTATAACGTTATGCATGAATGGTTATTTTAAGTAAAATTTAATAGCAAAAGAATTCATTACAATTTTATTATATCATAAATAATATGACTGCTCAGTGGAAAGAACATGAAACCTAGAGTAATTAAAACAATAAACATAGGTGAGTTCGGGCCTTATAGTTGGATGGTGTTAAACGTGCAAATGAAAATCAAGATTTCGGTTAATAAATTTAATGATAAAAAGGTGAATTTATATTAAGCAACGTATTATATGTTATTATGACGCCTTGTAGCAGTTATAAATGAAATTTTGAATGTAAACAATGAGCGCAGATGGACGATGTACTTACCTTTCGTCTCTGACGTGGCGTTCCTTATACCCAGTGGATATGCGGAGTCCTAGAGCTATTTAGGCCTAGCGAGGCCACTCAAAATACTATGGGGACGACTCATGGCTGTCCGGACCATTGAAAGACTTTACCATAAAGTAACTGAATGCGGCGCTCTACACGACGACGATAAGTGAGATTGTCCAGACAGTGGTCTCACATGGGGCTCTTCAAATTATGTTGTTTAAGGATGCTTCGAAGTGCTGACAAATGTTACGTTCTACCAGGTGTTGTCTTCATTACCAGAAGACGTGTTTGTTCCAATGTAGGGGAGGACGTTACATTTTATTACATGGGGAAGACCGGATAGCTAGAAATAATTGAAATCGTCTCAGTACACTGTTTGCATTTGAAGTCTTTCATTGCGACGTGCTTGTAGGGTCTTCTCGGTAAGCACAAGGTTAATCTGCATGTTAATTATGAAAATATAATTCTTTACTGGTGATGAAATTGCGCAAGAAGACTGCTACAAGCTGTCACAGAAAAAACAAGAGCCTTAAACAAAGCAATCAGATAAGCAGTTATTGTCACAATACAGGCAAGCGTTCATTAATATTTAACCTAACCAACTCACCTCATATGAGCATGCTGCTTTATTTTTAATATTTTGTAGAACAAGAGAGAGAATGTGATGCGGCGTGGCTTTATATACAGGCCTTGTTATCTTTGACAAGCATAGAGAGGTTAAAATGTCACTTCTAGAATATCTCCAAATAAGAAAATAGAATATACCTGTTTCTATGGGCATGTATCCACGTTTCGGTATTATCAGATCATTCAGTAAGTATTAACTTTCATTGGCTTCGACCATGGTAAATTTCATTGATTACAAAATAATGTGATCATTGACCGAAAAAACAATAGTTACCGAAGGCACAATTGAATTAATTTTTATTAACATAAGTTGTAAAACGTGTAAACGTTACAATATGCAAATTGTTACCCTTAATAGTTATAAAAAATACACGGTAGCATATTAACATTAAAAAATTGCAGAAATAGCTTACTCATAAAAACAATTCAAGCTAGAGACTAACATAAGAAATGAAAAATAATACATTAACCGAAAAAATACAAAATGCCTTTCTCAAACAATATCAACTTCAGTAATCCAAATAAGGCTGTAGCCTGAGTAGTCTGTGTTGCAGCTTTGACAAAAACGGCACTTCGTGCACTGCGCTAATTTTTCACCAGATACGCTCTGTTGGAGAATGTCTTCATACAGCTAAAACATAACGTTTCCTCTTCTTCCTCTTGCCTTTCCTGTTCCTCTAAATTGACAGCACATACGTAGATGCTTACGTTTGGTTCTTTTAGTTTGATATTTTTATTTAAAAAACAGAATTTTTTGCTCTTCTAACCACGTGGCCTTTTTCGCCAGCAGGTTGTTGGTATTTTTGACTTGTGTCAAAGTTATCGTAGTGCTGAGAGGCCATCGCAGTGCTGAGTGGCCAATGGCCTATACGACTCATTAAGTAATCTACAAGCTAAGTGCAAAAAAGCAACCTGCCAAATTTATAATCTTCCCGTTCGTTATTCGCTTCGATGAATTCTCATCAAACCCAATCACACCGGTTCTATCGAAAAAAAGTATTATGCCAAAATAAACTTGTTTCCGAAACTAATTACTTTGTTATTTTTGGCTAATTAAAATATTTTATAAAAATTCGCTACCGTATCCGCTTACTGCTTCCAAAGTTGTTCATTTTGTTCACCCAGTGCGTTTTTGTCTTGTGCAGCGGCTTCAAATAGGCTTTTAAGAATAAAACTAATTATTGCACGATTAGATTTAAAAAATATATTCATAACCTACATAACCTGTGCCTACGATCACGGATATTTTATTATTATTTGTTTTGAGATAGAATGAAGCGAGCATTTTACATATTTTTTTCTAATTGTAAAAGATAGCAATACTAAAAAATTCTGGAGGCAGCAAGTGCGTTATGGAAGTGAATTTTTATAAAAATGTTTTTAATAGCAAATATGTCTCATAATAATGTCTCTTTAAATCAGGCATCAATTTGGATACCAGTATAACCTATATAGTAGAAAGAATGTACCATATTTTATCAAAATAACTTATTGTTCGAGAATGTAGAAAAATTTTCAGAAAATAAACTTAAAGTGTTTCCGACAAAACTGGTTTCCTAGCCAACAAACCTTAGGTAGGTTATAGCAATTTGAGTTATTGAAAAAAGCATTTAATAAAAATTTCTTACTAAAACTCACTTACTGCCGCTTGATTTTTTTCTTACAAACATGGATCATATTTCGATAAAAGATACAAAAATGCAATAATATAAGGGTGTTCGAAAAAAAATTGTAGGTATCACCAACGACTTTTGGGATTTCTCGTATGTTGTGTAATAACAATTATATTGAGCGTTACCGTATAAACGCATTTATACGTTATATACGTTGTATATGTTACTTATAAGTGTCTTGAGCAGCTCAAGACACTTATAAGTAACATATACAACGTATATAACGTATAAATGCGTTTATACGGTAACGCTCAATATAATTGTTATTATACAACATACGAGAAAAAATTGTATACGTTACTTAAAGAGTGTCTTGAGCTGCATCTTATAAAATTATTTTGACAATCCCAAAAGTCGTTGGTGATACCTACAATTTTTTTTCGAACAACCTTATTAAAGAAAGCATTTAATGAAAATTCCCTACCAAAACGCCCTTACTGCCGCTTGATTTTTTTCTTACAAACATGCATCATATTTCGATAAAAAAATATAAAAATAAATATAAGGTTGTTCGAAAAAAAATTGTAGGTATCACCAACGATTTTTGGAATTGTCAACATAATTTTATAAGATGCAGCTCAAGACACTCTATAAGCAACATATACAATTTTTTCTCGTATGTTGTATGATAACAATTATATTGAGCGTTACCGTATAAATGCGTCAGCCTGTATATATATATATATATATATATATATATATATATATATATATATATATATATATATATATATATATATATATATATATATATATATATATATATATATATATATATAAACAGAAAAAACTGAAACTACATTCGGATATGGATTCTAGGGGGCCTAGTTTGCACTCATTTGAAGAAATCTTTTTAAAATTCAAATGTCGCGGTCTCCTCATTTAACGAATTTTTTTTCCAAAAATTAGCTAAAAACTATAGACCGTTAAACCATAAACCAAAAACTACCGCCAAAGCACCAGAGAAAGGTTCTATTTGAAATGAATTTTCTGGAAACATTTTAGTAAAATGAAGGACAATGGCAATTGAAGCTGAAACTTAAGGGTTTGCAGAACACACTCCTTGCATAATCCGTATTTGTCTCTTTTTCTTTAAATGCCTATAACTCTTTTGTCTTTAAACTTAGAGACCTAAAGTTTGGTGCTTGGGTCACCCTTTATATTATAAACACGTGTTGGTTGTTATTTCCAGAAATCTAATTTTTTCCGAACGAAAACAAAGAATTTTCCGGGAAAACCTAGGCCGATTTATCTGGCTAACGAACTTATCCAAGCCACTTGCAAAAGGAAGGTTCTGAGCAAATTTGATCAAAATCGGTCTATTATATATATATATATATATATATATATATATATATATATATATATATATATATATATACAAACATTTTAACTGGCCCTGGATATGGGTTCTAGCGGGCCTAGTTCGCGCTCATTTGAAGAAATTTTTTGAAAATTCAAAAGTCGGGATCTCCTCAATAGTGAACTTTTTTTAAAGAAAATTCACTAATAACCTTTAAATAAAAGCTTTACAAAGTTACTTTTCAATAAAATTGAACGTTACCCTACTTTATTTACACAGGTGCGAGTATCTCGGACAGGTCGACTAGCCATTTTATCAGTCGACAACCAAGCGCCCGTGGAAGTGTTATCACCAGGAGCCTTCACCCAACTATCCCTGCCACAAAACCTCTATTTAGGAGGTGTACCAAACTTTGCGTTGGTCTCCCCACAAGTAAGGATACGCACTGCTCTTGTCGGATGTGTCCAAATGGTGAAGATTAACAGCAGAACAGTGCCCATATTGGCTGAAGCACTAGGAGGTGAGTATTGAATAGATTTATATTTTGTGTTGTAATCCAGTTGCAATTAGATCATTCAAGTGTCTCTTGTGACATAAGTGTTTTAGCATTAGTCAGTAAAGCGACGTCAGGACACAAATAATTTGGATTATACATTTCTTATCCAATAATTTAATAGTAGTAGATACAAAACGTAACTAAAATGTCGGGTAAAATAAATCAATTTATACTTTTAGCAGCTTATAACGAGACTTATGAGGTATATTGTATATTGCTAAAACGCTGCATATAATTTTTTCCTCTTCACTGCGTCATATCTACAGCTTATTCACTAGTGGCCTTGTTCCAGCAAAAACAAAAGGGGCACTATAAAGCCCATTAAAGAAGTGGTTATTTATCAGTTAAAATTACAGGCAAATCAGCCGAACATCCTTGTTAGGATTAAATTTTTTTAAGTCTGGGCGCAGCAAGTGCGTCATAGTAGTGAATTTTCATTAAAATGTTTTTTATAGCAAATATGTATTTTTTTAATGAAAGCAGGCATCCCAGTGTTACCTATATAGTAGAATAAATGTACCGTATTTCCTCAAAATATCGGTATTGTTTGAAAAAGTACAACAATTTTCGTAAATAAACTTAAAATGTTCACAAAAAAAACTAGTCCGATTTTCCTGGCCAACGAACTTCTTCATGCTATTTACCCATCTATCAAGATATAATTATTCACAAAAAGCTTTTCACGAAAAGCTTTTTCAAAAACAAATTTTCATGAAAATTTGCAAACAATTTTTTCACGCAAATCCGAAAACATGTTTTTCTTGCAATAACTTGTTAAAGATTAACTATTAAGTACCAAAATTTTACAAGAACTTTACAAACAATTATTTCTACGGAAACCAAAAAAAATGTATATGGGACATCGATTTTTATTTCACGAATGATATAAACGAAAAGCTCTCTGAGTGCGTTATTTTCATGGGATATTGGTAAAAGCGCCGCATCATAATTTTTGATATGTGCCAAAAATGTGCAACAATTGAAATAACTTAGCGTATACATTTTTTTCTAGTAACCTATATTGAGCTTTACTGTAGAAATGCGTCACACTGTAGATATGTAAACAGATAAAAACTGAAACTAATACTGCATATGGGTTCCGGCTCATTTGTAGAAATATTTTCAAAATCCAAAAGTAGCAGTCTCCTAATAAGCGATTTTTTTCTACGGAAATTCGCTACAAATTATACAGTTTTAAGCCATACTAGTGGACATGTGCAGATGTCGAAATTCGACCGTAATTCATAAAACATTTAAGGTTGAACGTTATCGATGTTCTTTTCTCATAGAATATACCTCTATAATTTCGGAGCGTCTATTTGAACACAAAATTTTATGTGTTTGACATTTCACGTATTAATTAACGGTCAGCTCAGGAGGGGGAATCCGAATGTATAATTGAAACAAAGCTTTGTTTTATCTATTTGAAACAAATGTTAAACATACATTTTATATTTCTGCACTCCTCCACATGAGCTTTAACTATGTCAAATCTCACACTCCTCCGTACGCGCAATGCGCTTAAAATCTGGTTTCTTGGTCAACCTTACAGGATAATAGCAAATTGAGCTATTCAAATGTGAAGCATTTAATGTCAATTCGCTACCAACTTGCTGCGTCTCGAATTTCTTTTCTTACAAACATGCATTATATTATGATGGAACATACAAAAATGCAATAACATAACGCGTGTTCGATTAAAAAAAGATTGTATCACCGACGACTTATGGGCCAGCCTGTAATTGTAGAAATAATTTCATAAGATGTAGCTCAAGACAACCTATAATTAATATATAGTTTCGTATCTTGTATAATAACGGATATATTGATATTTATTTATTTTTTACGAAAATTCGACAAACATATACCATTAAACGATAAACTCTATAGCTAAGACTACTGCCCAAGCATCAGAGAAAGGGTCTATTTGAAATTGTTAGCGAAACGATCGTTAGGTCTTTGAAAATATGTCTTGTGGTGATTTGAGTTCTCCAAGTGTACTTATTAATACTCATCACATGTGCCAATTTTCACATACTAATTTATAAAATCAAAAATATCTCCCCAACGGTTGACTTCAACGATTTTTAATAACTATACATTTTCTGTTCGAAAAAGTCCCATATTTCCGATTTTGTTACTAAGATATGTATACGTGGGCTGAGAAAGGTTTTAATGCATATTTAGTGCATAACATTGTCTGTAGAGGGCGCCCCGTACGCGACAGCCATGTCTCGAAATAAAATTTGAAACATGTCTGAGCAAAACTTTAGAAATTATTAAGAAAAAAAACATTTTTTATGTGTCATTTTGACACTCTGTATTTCTTTTATTATGCGACTTGGGATATATGTATGTGAGGTTATATAAACTTGTTTTTACCAAAGAAATCTCTGGTATCATTTGTGCCCCTTCATTTAATTACACCCTGTATATATTTAAAATTATTCCTTTATATCAACATAGTTTTCGACAATGAAGCACTAATACTTCAATAGTTGACTTTATTAAACTAATTGTTGAGCACATTGTTAAAAGGAGGTTGGTTTGGTAATTCCTGTAGGCTTTTCTAAAGCCTAAATGCATACGCAAAGCTTTTTTCTCTTGCTTCACAAGTGCTTGTTTTCTTTTTTGCAACCTGTTTCATTTACAGAATCGTCAAGCAGGAAAAATTTAATATATTTATACATATCCATGGCAACTGTAACTGAAAATCCGTTGCTACGTTAGGGTATTTTGATATACAAATTATATAAAAAATTGAATAAAAAGTCACCTGTAAGTTTAGTAAGAATTTCATGAAATCACCCAATAAATTATGTCCTTAGACATTCATGTATTATTAAGTGATAAAACAGCGAGGACTGTCAGCAAGGGTAGTTGTTTTGTTGCAGACTGTCCTTAGCTAAACTTAGTTATGATATATAGATCTGCATAACTTTCTCTAGTTGCGTGGCCAACCACACCAGAGACAGTCTTTGAAGGTTCTGTTTTATTGTTGAAATATAGTATATGTATGCATTTCTGATGATATACGTCTACTTTATAGTAATGAAATGCAGACAGGAACAAAGCGTATTTGCGGCTTAAACATACTTTAGCGATGCACATCTGTTAACAAAATTGTCTTGGTAACTTTCAAGCACAATTTTGTGTGTTTGGCGCTGGCCAGAATTTGTGGCTCCTCTTGGATTATCCTGACATTCGCAGTTACTCTCCAGTACTTTTAAATCATTCTAGCCTAATTTTTTGAACCTGTGAACCTTTTGGTAATACTCGGACGAACACAGTAAAGATGAAAATCGTTTATCTAGTTAAATATATATACAAAATAACTTCTTGCTTGCTATACATATACAATTATTTTTTTTAATTTCAACAACACACCACGAGGGCTTACAGCCTAAATACTATCGTACCGTGGGTGTTGACAAGGAAGAAAGAGGCAGCTTGTTAATTCTGGACTTGAAGGTTTGGAGATTCGGAGGAGAAGGAAAAACATGTGCCGGCAAGGAATTCCACAACTTGGAAGTCCTCGGGACAAAAGAGCGGGCATAACAAGATGTTCTATGTCTGGTGACCTGGACAGTAAAAGGGTGCATTCGCTCTGTTCCCCTGGTGGATCTGTTGGGGGCAGCAGGTGGGGAACTATGGAGGAAAGCTCCTCTGAGCAGTACCCGTGCAGATATCTATAAAAGAGAGAGAGGTCACCAACGGCACGTCGGTGGGCAAGGGATGGCAGCCTTTGGGTGAGGGTAGGGTCACCGAGAGACGTATAGCTCTCTTTTGAATGGAGTCCAGGATAGCGAGTGTAGAAGCGGCAGCGGCACCCCAGTATTCGAGGTTTGGCCTTATTTGTGAAGTATATAAGGTATAGAGATTAGCTGGTGAAAAGTATTTGCGAGCCCGGAAAAGGAAACCTAATTTCTTAGCAGCCGCTTCTGCAATTGATGTGACATGTTGGTGCCAATTAAGATTTCGATCCACAGAAATGCCAACAAGAGAAAAGGACTCATTACTTTGAATAACTTGGTTGTTCATTGTGATAGGTCTAGTGCTGGTGTATCTCTTGTGAGAAAGAAAGCAAGACTTAGTTTTGGTGGGGTTGAATTGTACAAGATTTCTACTTCCCCAGTCTAATATTTTTTGGAGATCCACGGAGACAGAACCCTCCATGAGTCTGCGATCCTCATCTAATTGGGCTAAAGAGACAGGCTTAGAATATTGTATATTTGAATGGAGGGTGCTGTCGTCCGCGTAGCTGTGAACTGGGTTGGATGTGCTCGAGAGGAGGTCATTGATGTGGAGAAGAAACAAAGTAGGGGCTAAAGCTGAACCTTGAGGAACTCCTGCATTAATTGGATACAGTTTAGAGGAATGGCCATCCACAACAACAGATATGCTCCTGTTGGAGAGGAAATTTGCTGTCCACATACAGAGTTTTGGTGGTAGGCCATAGGCCGGAAGTTTATTAAGCAGCGCTGCGTGCCAGACCTGGTCGAATGCTTTGGATATGTCTAGAGCAACAATCTGGGATTCACCGTGTTGTTCCATATACTTGTTCCACGAATGGGTGACAAAGGAAAGGAGGTCGGCAGTCGATCTGCGCTGACGGAATTCATACTGCCTGTCGTGGATTAGACTGTGTTTTTCAAGAAATTTTAGTAATTCGGTGTTTATATACTTTTCCATCACTTTAGAGACGACTGAAAGGAGAGAAATGGGCCTGTAGTTGCTGGGAAGCGCTTTGGATCCTTTCTTGGGGATGGGTTGTACTCGAGCAGTTTTCCAGGTACTAGGGAATATGCCTTTATTATAAGATATCTGAAACAGACGAGTCAGGACAGGAGCAAGCTCTGGTGCGCATTTTTTGAGAACAATTGCTGGGCTCTCGTCAAGGCCAGAGGCTTTCCTGGTATTAAGAGAAGAGAGCATCTTTCGTACCTTTTTAGTTTTGAAAATGATATCCGTCATTTTATGCGCGACATTGGGGACTGTTAGTGGTTGAACATTTGGAGGTGGGTTGAAAGTAGAATTGCCGGCGAACAACGAAGCAAAAAGTTCAGCCTTGCCCAGGGCGGTAGAAACAATTTCATCCCCTGAGACAAGAGGTGGGAACGTGCTTTTGCAGAAATTATTCCCAATAGATTTAGCAAGAGTCCAGAAGGGTGTGCCGCCGTTGGAGCTTAAGAGGACTTTGTTTTTGATGTGGTTATTAAACGAGTTTTTTGCCTCAGAAAGAATGTGGACATAGCGGTTTCTTGCGTCGTTAAATACTTGACGATTTTCTTGACTGGGATTGTGTAGAAGCGTTTTGTGAGCTTTGACCTTTTCAAGTCTGGCCTTGTCACAGGATTTAGAGAACCAGGGCTTTTGAGTGGCTGAAGAGGTTTTCTGTGTACGTGGAATAAATAATTCCATGCCAGCTTGGACAATGTGGAACAGCCAAATGCAATAAATTCAGTACCTCAATCATTGTGCATAAGTGTAAGAAAATCCAGAAACACGTTAGTATTAGATAAAATAATGCCGCAAATTGAATCTTAACTTCTACATAGCTGTCATACTTTACTCTCCTCAGAAAGATATTCTAATGAAATAAATTTAGAGTCCATGACATGACCACAAGGAAAATATTCTCACTCCTGTACCCATACATTTCTGAAACGATATATTACTCGATTTTTAATAGTAAAGTGTCAGTTTCCCCAATCAATTCACTATTTCGTTTCTTTTTTCTGAAGCGCTCTTATTCACAAATAATCCAGACTATCAGGTTGTGAAGAGCTACCTGCATGCACCAAATTTGATGTCGATTGCTAATGACAAAAAACTGTAATATTTAACATGTACATGATAAACCTCTACTTGAGTTTCATAGAAAATACGAAATTGGGCTTGATTTCACCTTGAAAGTCATCGCCAAGATTATCACCATCAGATAGCCAGGAAAAAATTCCTGCCTGCGGGTGCTAACTCTATAACAAATTTTCAGATTATATCTCAATTCGTTCAAAAATTATTGCGCCTACGAACAGACAAACGTACTGGCCGACAGACTGACCGACCGACAAGCAACTTTTGTGACATCACACAAGTGCTAATTTTAAGCCATCACCACAACTCATTTTATGGTGAAATGCGAATTTCTCGATGAAAAAATAAGAGGAGGAGCTAAACTCTACGTACTCTTAATCATCTAATGTAATATTCTTTCAAGTCTAAATTCATATTCACCCCCTCACATTCAACCCCTACTTCAGTCCATCACAGAATATTAGATGAGTGATGAAATTGAACGTTTTCTAATACACAGCCCCTGAAACGTTATATTACTCGAGCTTGAACGAAAAAATATCATTTTTCACCAATCACCTCTCATTTATCGTTTTGCTTCTAGAGCGGTTTTACACAAGAACAACCCGAACCGTTCGTTGGCCAGGTGCTAACAGTATACTAAATTTGAAAACGATATCTCAATTCGTTAGAAAGTTATTGCGCCTACTTACACGTACACGTACAGGCCGACAGATCGACCCACCGACAGACAAAAAAAAGTTCGTTCCAAAACACGTTTTCCGCCGTTTGAGCAAAAAAAAATTCGAAATTTCTGTCACCGATATTCCACACCCACACATTCTACCCCTAATTTAATTTCAGCACAGAATACCAGACGTTTGATGAAATTTAAAGTTTTCTAATCAACAGACCGTAAAACGTTATATTACTCGAGTTTTAACGAAAAAAAATATCAATTTTCACCATCATCCCCTGCCCTCTTAAGCGACTTTACCCAAAAACAATCCGAACCGTTCGTTTCTTGGGTGCTGAGTGTATACCAAATTTGAAGATATTTCAGTTCGTTCTAAAGTTATCGTGGCTACTAACAGACAGACATACAGACGGCAGACAAATAAATTTCGTTCCCAAATTATGTTCTCTATGGGTTTTGGCAATTTTTACGCGCGAAAAATATGTTTGGAAATTTCTGTCACCCATGCCCTACTGGCACACGTGTCGAAGATTTGGAAGTAACTAATGACTAACCGCGTTTCATTCCTGATAATAAGAAAAAAGTCTGGACGCAGCAAGGGCGTTATGGATTGATCTGAATTTTCATAAGAATGTTTTTAGTAGCAAATATGTCTCTCTTATGCAAGCATGTATCAATCTGGTTACTAGTATAGCCTATAGCGTAGAAAGGATGTACCATATGTTATCAAAATAACTTATTGTTGCAAAATGTACAAAAACTTTTCGAAAATAAACTTTAAATGTTTCCGACAAAACTGGTTTCCTATCCAACAAACCTTAGGTTAATAGCAAATTGAGTTATTGAAATTTGAAGCATTTAATGAAAATTTACTACCAAAACGCACTTACTGCGTCTCGATTTTTTTTTCTTACAAATATGCATCATATCTCGATAATAATGCAAAAATGCAAAACAAAAGGTGTTCAAAAAAAAATTGTAGGAATCACCAACGACTTACGGGTCACCTGTGATTGGCAAAATAATGTTATAAGGTGCAGATCAAGACACCCTGTAATTAACATATACATTTTTTTTCGTATCTTGTATAATAATAATTATATTGTGCTTTACCTTAGAAATGCGTCTCCCTGTATATATCTAAACAGAAAAAACTGAATGTAAACCCGGATATTATTCTAGGGGGGCTAGTTTGCGCTCATTTGAAAAAATCGTTTTAAAATTCAAAAGTCGCGCTCTCCTCATTAACGAATTTTGGCTAAAAATTATAGACCGTTGAACCGTAAGTTTAACCAAAAATACCGCCAACGCATCAGAAAAAGGGTCTATTTGAAATAAATTTTCTGTGAATATTTTAGTATAATGAAGAACAATGACGGTTGAAGCTGAAACTTAAGGGTTTGCAGAATAGTCTTTTTGCGACTTTTTCTTTACACAATCCGTATTGTTTCAGGTTCTTTAATTTTGACGTTTCAGATCGCGATTTTGACATTTTGAGGAAAACCCCAATTTTTTCTTTTAGTGCCCATAACTTTTTTGTCTTTAAACCTGCAGACCTAAATTTTGTTACATGGTTCACACTTTATAATACAAACACCGGTACCAAATTTGGTTTCCCGTACTGTGTTATCGGAGACGTAATTTTTTTTCCGAAAGAAAACACAAAATTTTCCGTGAAACCTAGGCCGATTTTCTTGGCTAACGAACTTATAGAAGCCATTTGCAACAGGAAGGTAGTCAGAAAATTTAATCAAAATAAATCGGCCCATTATTTTTTTAGTTTTCGGTGTGACACGCACACATATATGTATATATATATATATATATATATATATATATATATATATATATATATATATATATATATATATATATGAACCTCACCCTGGGGCTTAGTTCGCGCCCATTTGAAGGATTTTTTTCAAAATAAAAAACCGAGATCTCTTCATTAGTGAATTGTGTTTAAGAAATTGCCATTACCTCATGATGTGCGTTATTCTTACTAGGAAAAATTAAAACATCTAAATATGGAGACATTACATGAACGACGAACTGTACTGACTGCCAGGTTTGGGTGCAAGGTGTTAAATAGTGTTATTTATTGTCCTGAGTTGCTTTCGGAATTTAACTTTTGAGTCCCCTCTCACAACATAAGAACCAAAGATCTGTTTTTTATTGATAGTCATAGAACCACTTATGGATCACATAATAGTATTGAAGTGATTCAGAGCACTCTTAATAAATTCAGTGATGTTGATTTGTTTAATGTGACGATGGATGTATTCTTGAAGTCAAAACTATAATTTATGGTCATTGATTTTATGGTATGCCTAGGTTTAATTTTTGTATTTGATCAACTGTTTATTGTACAATTTGGGCTTATGCACTGTTTTTATTTCAATAGATAAATAAATAAAATAGGTAAAACACACTTTTCCTCAAACGATAAAAATTATTAAGTAGAACTATCTAAAATGAAATTCGATAATATATTCTTTTATCAAAAGGTACAAGCGACAACAATAGGAATTTTGTACCAGTTTGCTAATGACACCACTAATATTTAAATAAAAGCAGCCTCATTAAAATTAAGCCGTAATAACCGTAATCTTTTGCTAACGGCCACACCTCTTATAATGATCTGTTGATGATACCCCGGACTTACTGAGACCGGAGGATTGAAGAGAATGGGATACGTCGCAAAATTTACTTATAAAAACAAATTAATCTAAATGTGGATGTTCAAAATCCATGCCTTGGGCGTCTTGACAGCATCCTAATCGCAAATAAAAATTTCTTCTAACGTTAATCAACATCTGAGCTAATTGCAATTGTTATTCTCCTTCTTAAGTCAGGTAAATCCTATGGTTTAGTTGTGTATACCATACTTTTCACAAATCCTTATAAAAAGAAATCTTATAACGTAAGATCGGGTGATCGTGCTGGCCATTCTATCGATCCTCGCCTTCCTGTTGACCGATTTGGAAACATTAAGTTGAGGTACAGCCGGACATTTATTTGTTAATGTGCTAATGGTTTATCCTACTGGAACCATATCACATTCGCTGGAACTTGTGGGTTTGCTCGATCATGATATAAGTTTGCCATAGTTTGCACGAGATTCTTTTGGAGCAGTGCTAAATAATTATCACCATTTAAATTGCCATCAATGAAAAGGGGGCCAATGATAGTTTTGAAGTATTTGTTCCAAACGTGAAACTTTTCGGGATATTGCGTATGTGGATTTTTTTTAGACCAGTATCAAAAATTTTTGACGATTAGTATGGCCTTGAAGTGTAAAACTGCACTCATCAGAAAACAAAACATATTCCAGTTGGATAACATTGTTATCTAACATTATTATCTAACCTTGTTATCTAACATTGCCATCATTTGTTCACAAAAACACGTTCTTCTATCAAAATTGTCTTCCATGAGCTCCTGAGTTTGTATCAATTTATAGGGATCCATTTTGTTTTCTTTTAACATTCGAATAATCGATTAATTGCTAGCACCTAATGTTGTGGCCGCTTGTCGACTCAAAGTGTGTGGGTTTTTCTCAAACTCAAGTTTTACGTCCAATTTGGTATTACTACTCGGTGCATTAGAAGATTTTTTTGTATTTGCCTTGCATGTCAAAGCTCGCGTAATTACTTCTCACTTTTACTATTTGACCCTTGGGACCTAAGCGTCAAATCGGGAGATTTTTCTTGAAATATATGAATACACGTCCGTGGTGCAGTGGAACGAGTGCTTCGCTGCTACACGAGCGTCCAGATTCGATTCTCGGTGGTGGCAGTTTCTGTCACTGTGTGTCAATTGCTTTTCTATGTTACCTCCCCCCGCACAAACTGCATATAGCTTCTGGATGGGAGGGTGTTATTTATGTAGTGTCATTTATTTATTATCTGTAAAATTGTTATTTTATGCATTTCTTGTAAATAAACCATGCTTTTGAAATGCAGTTAACAACTGACTACTACTGTCATGCGGTCATAATTACACAGCAAATTACTAAGACGTTTTAAACAAAACTAACATTGCCAACTGTAAAGATAGAAAATAACTTTATATGTATTCTCTTTAATTGATACCGTCCAAAAAAAGTCAAGAATGAAACGCGACTAGTTATTAATTTTGTAGTGTGTTGTAGCGAAGTTTGTCAATCTAATGATTTTTTACTGTTAATTTTGGCAATAAATTTAAAAACCATATCATTTTTAGGTAGAAAATGAAGAGATCTTTCAAATGAGGTTGGGTGTCACGTTTTTGGACAACGTCACTCGGTCAATGGGTTCGCAAGTGGCGATAACTTCACCTCTGAAGGATCCTGTTAGTTTGTACGTTAGCCACTCTTATGGGTATTGTCCTCTTCGGGTCAGCATGTCTATCTTTTAGGGGCTCCGCTATGAGAGCACACATACCATCAAGTTTCTTCTCTACTGGCTGTGACAATCTTCTCACTGTTAGCAGGAATCTGTGTATCCTCGTCGACAATAAGTCTCACCCTGGGATCAGCCTCGCCTGCTGGTGGAGATAAATACAACTCTTCGTTGCCGATTCTCAAGATCTTATTCTGGAAGTCTACTGAAAGGATATCGAACTCTTTCATTAAATCCAGGCCCAGAATAAATTCGTCGACGATTTCTGCGACGACAGCCTTTACCTGTAGCTCAGTACTGCCCAGCCTAATGTAAACAGTGGCCTCTCCATGCACGGGTATCCTATCTCCCTTTGCCGTCTCCAACACAAGCTGTTTGTTGGTCGTGAGTGCCGACATGTTTGGCAAGATGTCTGGGCGTACAACGGATCTAGTGGCACCAGTATCGATGGTGAAGCTGCATCGTCTTCCGCCTAGGCTGTCAGGTATAACGAGGCTCTCGCGGTAGCGTCGGATAGTGGAGACCTTGACTTTGGGGCATTGGGACTCGCACGCCAGCTGCCGCCCCTTTACACTGGCGTCAGGTCGTTTCCCTGACGGCGCTCACTGTTGGTATATTCTTGTCTTCTGCGAGCCACCTGTTGGGTTTGTGAGCACTGCCTACTTATGTGCCCTTTCCTACCACACTTGTAGCATTCTATGTCTGACCAATCTGCTTTCGTCCTACGTGCCCCAACCGGTGCAGTGAGCTTGCTTATGGCTTCTTTTATCAACTTCATTTCTTGCCTTAGTTCCGCTGTCGTGTCTGCAAAGTCCTCTATCTCTTTCACTTCGCGCAGCCTGTTGCGGCGAGGTTGAGCTGCATTCTTCGCTGCTTCAAATTCCAAACCATAAATGACGCAGTCTGTAAGTGTTTTGAACCTTCCGAGCCTCAAAGATTGTTGCATCTCGTTGTCAAGTACCCCATGGATGAAGGTCTGGACGGTGATCTGGTTGAAAAATTCTTCTGCGGCTTGGGGATACGCCAGTCGCACAAGTTTCTCTACTTCGGCACTAAATTCTTGCAGAGTCTCATTTTGCTTCTGGACCCTTGTCTTTAGTTGTGTCTGGTAGACCTGGCTCATGTACTTGTTACCATATCTCAAATCTAGGGCCTGTATCACTGTTAAATAGTTTTTCTGTTTCGATTCCGGGATGTTCTGGAGGATTTGTAGGGCTTTACCTCGAAGTGAAAGAATCAGAGCAGTTGCTGCCTGTTGTTCGCTCCACCCATTGCTCAGAGCTGCCGCCTCAAACTGCCTCCTGTACATGGGCCACGATGTTTCTCCGTCAAAAGTCGGCGGCTTTAAGGTTCCATGAAGCTCCTGCACAGCTGGTATATCTTCTAAGCGATTTTGGACTGGGGACATTTTAGTAACTCCTCTTGGTTGAGTTCTATCAGTCTGGCCAGTCAACTGTTCTGTCAGTTCTTTACGTGTGATATCTGTGCCTTTCATGATCATCTTCATTTGTTCTTTCAACCCTTCAACTTCCTCCCATCGTTTGTTCCAATCCTCTGTTGCATTTTCTACTTTATTGTTCACCACTCCTATTTTATTGTCCATTATTTCTACTTTCTTGTCCACATTTTCTACTTTCTTGTCCACATTTTCTATTTGTTCGCTGATCTATTCAATTTCTTCTTTTACATCGATTCTCATATTGTGGAACATACTTCGGAGGTCTTCTTTATCTTCTTGTCGCTGTTGTTCGTCTTCTTCGCGTTACCTCTTGAGGTCTTCTTTATCGTCTTGTCGCCGTTTTTCGTCTTCTTCGCGTTGCCTCTTGAGTAAGTCCATCAGCTCTTTGATTTCAGCCATCTCGTCGTAGTCAGTCGATCTGGTGTTTACCATTTACAGCTAGCTTACTTGTTCACTTCTTCACTCACTTATCCCACATTTCTGACACCAAATTGTTACGTTTTCGCTGGGTTCTCTCACAAGCCCCTACTTCGTTTTCAAAAATGTAAGAGGCTGCAACTGTTACTCGAAGGGGGTTGAATGTAGGGATGAACTTTTCACGTTGCAGGATGTCATTTTTTAATCCAAAGTTGACGTATGTCGGAGATTTTATAAATACGCACAGTACTGAATTTATTCAATTTGGCTGTTCCAAACTGTATACAAGTGAACCGAACCCTAAGTGGGTGGGGGGGGGGGGGCGGGCAAGCTCCTGACTCAGGCAGCGTGGTAGATTTTTATTTTCATGTAAAAAATACTAGGTAATGGGTGTTTTTCTAAGCGTAACCTAAACAAATTAAGTCTGTAAGAAATTTATTGAATAACTTTTTAAATTTTTATGTACAATATTTCATGAGATTTATGTTTTTGCAATTAATTGTTGATAAATATTCACCACAACTTGCTGGTTACAATTTTTAAACAATTGTTTCTGATGTTGTTTAATGAATAACACGAGTTATATTTACCTTCAACTGTTTAACAGTTGGTTTGTTAGCATAAGCCACGGTCTTAAGATACCCCCAGAGAAATAAATCAAGTGGTCTCAAATCATATGACGTTGAACGTCAATAACAGGATCATTGATTGAAATAACGTTGTCACCAAAATATCGTTTCGGTGGCCGTGTCACACGCAGCACCACCTTGTTCAAATTATAAATTGTCGATGTTCAGTTCACTGATTTTTGGAAACTTGAGTGTATTGAGCTTTTTCGATAGCGCACACTATTCGCCCTAAAGGCAACTCCTTCCTCATTTTAAAAGCAATATCGACGGATAATGCGGTTAGTTGATAAATAATTCACATCAAACAGCTAATTTTCTAGATGCAAAGCAGGGGTGCTGTCCTGCAGAAAGCGCACACCTTTTACTAGTTTTCCGCGGAGTTTTTCACAATTGACCAGCGTAATTTTGTCAAAAAGCCACTATCTTTATTATCTTGTTCTAGAATATTTAGATATTTGGCAGAATGATGCCAACTTTGTCCCAGAAAACTAAAGCAAGGACCGCTCCAGCGAGATTTTGAATACAAAATGTTGTTTTTAGTCTCTAGAATAGAGTGATGGACCCATGTATTGTTCGTAGTGAAAAAAGCGATCAATTTTTAAATTATTCCTCAAAACTATGTCACAGTTCCTTCTATATTATTTAACCAGCACTGTTCTGATCTGTGTACAAGTATTTCGAAATGCATTTCGCTGAAAGCTTTTTCATTCTCAAATTGCTATGAACTATATGAATGTTCAGCCCAATTTGTCCATCTTCTAACACTGTTTCATGTACAGTATCAATGCTCAGAGAAACTGGTCTTCTAGAGTGAATCTTTGACATTTGATCGTCCTCATCCCAATTCTGCAACCCAATTTTGAATAGTAGCATGCAAAGGACATTAACTGCTTAAGGTTTCTACCACATCAGCAGCGGTTTCTTTGCCCGACAACCTTTTCAAAAATAAATAGCTAATAAATGATCGAAAATCTGTTTTATCAAACTGTGGCTTTTCTTAGACATGTCGCATTTGAAAATTCACAGATTTGTCGCTATTAAACTTTTGGGTGTCAAAGTTTGACAGCTAATTGGTAAATCAATGCTCTTACCGTAGCAATGAGCCGAGCAGGATTTTTAGTCCAAGTATACGCAGATGACAACGGTAAAGAACAAGCATGATGCTGTAATATCCAGTCTAATGCAAACAGTCCTAAATATAGTAAGGAACTGGTGTGAGACAGTGGGCTTAATGTCAATATAAGAGAGTTCTTATCCTATTCACGAACAGAAGGAAACTAAATTTAAAAGCTCCCACTCTGAATGGAATACAGATACAATTTTCCGATGAAGTTAAATATTTAAGGATCTTCTTACACCAAAAACCGAACCGGAACACACACTTTGAAAACACTGTTTCGAGAGCCACAGTGGCAATCCTGCGTGCCCTAGACTCGTAAGAAAGGCATAGGGGCTGAATTCCAGGGTGGTTTATTATATATATTAAACTGTGGTTAAACCGACGGTTACATTTGCATCTCTAGTATGGAAGCCAAAAACGGAACAACCCTCAACACAAAGCAAATTATAAAAATTGCATAGGCTAATCTGTCTTGGAATAACGAGCTATGGCATCATGGCCTACAGCTGCAGTAGAGGCAATGCTGAATATTATTCCACTTAAGGAGGCATCACTAAGTGCCTTGAGACCATTCAAGTAGACAATTTTAAACCAGGAGACTTGGTCGGCCGCTTAAAGAACCTGGAAATTATTCCATTGTAGTCGCTCGTCAAACAAGCGGATGAAATGCCAGCTAAACTGGACTTCATAGTCTTATTAGATACGGGACAGGGACAGTGAAAGGCTCACAAACAACTCATCCATATGGTGTACAGAGGGGTCTAAACAAATGAAGGGAACAGGACTGGGAATTGGAGGACCTAACTTCACACTAGCCCTAGGAATATCTTCGGCCATCTTTCAAGCAAGAATGCTTGCTATAAATTTCTCTATACAGGAGTGCATAGAAAGTGCGTAGAAAGAAGACTCAGAAATAGAGAGCTCTACATTCTCTCTGGCAGTCAGGTAGTATAACGGCTCTGAAACCTTTTGAAACCGAATCCAGCCTGACCTAACGTGACCCGTGACTCCAAAAAAATGTTTGGAGCAGCTGGCTACCAGCAACAAAGTAACTTTGAGGTGAATACAAGAGCATCAAGCCATTGAAGGAGATTAGGAAGCAGATAGTCTTGCAAAAATGACAGCAACAATACCATTCTATGCTCGAAAGCCCTATGTCGTTTAAGAAAAATCCATGTAATAAATGATATATTTATGCTTGAGAAAGGAACTAAATGGTGTCATGCTGGAGGAAGAAGCCAGTCTGTAGGCAGGGAAAACGATTCATCACCATATCAACAGAAAAGTCTGAACTGTTTCTTGAATCGAAAAGGAACTACTTGAGTATAAATACAGAACTTTTTACATGGCACTCCCCAGGAAGGTATCACCTTATATTATGGGTAAAAGTGAACAGTGAAAACTGCAGCTACTCCTCCGGAGCAGTAGAAACAACAGGACAATTGCTAAGCGACCGCATGGCTCAATCCTGCAAAAGGCTCAAATACTTTAAAGTGATGATGACCTTAGTACCCCAAGAAATAGGTAAAAGATAGTTGACTACATAAAAAGTCAAAACTTTTTGGGAAACTATTAGAAAAAATAGTCAGGCCTATACGACTCACGAAATAATCTAGAAATCTATGAACAATCTACCGTTGCAATAAATTCAAATTTTGTTACTGGAATGTTTATAGGGTAACTAAACATGGATATAGGCTCTTAGTTGATATCACAATTTTTAATTACTTTTATTTTAAGATTATCCATCTTCAAGATCTCTACTAGCTTGGCCAATATACGTTTTATTGCAATGGCAATAGTACAATATAAAACAACTAACATGTCTAACATTTAATATCCATGTTTAAGTTTACTAAACATTTTATTTATTATTTTGGAATATTAGCAAGCCATTTTAAAGTTTTCTTTTATACTATGTTTCAATTTGTTGGAGATATTCTTAATGCAGGTAATCGAAACGTAAAAAAATATTAGAAGTTTCGAAGTTACGAATTGTATGTATGTCGTTCTTCTGTTATGATGGTTATTATATAATAATAATTCAAAAGGATACGAATTTTTAATCAAACAAATGAATGTAAGATTTACACCACAGCTACCTGCTACAAAGTGGCATATTTAAAATGAAAAACCCTTAATATCTCATTAAACGTTAATTTACTTCCTTTACTATGTCAAGGGAGACACTTATCTCACGTCAATCTCAACAGCGCAACTCTAATTCTCAAGCGAGGGTGGAACAACCCTTAAAACTTTAAATAGAACATAGAGTCAAGTAATACCTATTTTAAAAGCGCGTTGAATTTTATTTGAAATGACACCTTGCTCGAGAAAATCGGTCTGGTAGTTTCAGAGAAAATCCTAAAATTATCGAAAATTCTAGTGATACTAATAGAGCATTTCATTGGCATTGTTAGTAAGATTGCATGGTATGCTGCAGCTATCACAATGTTTTTGCTGTAGTAAGTGATAATAATATGTTGTAAATCTACATTAATTTGTTTTATTAAATATTTGAAAGCGGATAGAAATCATATGCCAAGAATGATGGACAAAAACGTCAAAATATTTTTGATGTCTTATTTTAAATATATTATTTCTTAAATTCACTATAATGTTGATTAAACATTGCTTAAATAATGTTTTTAATTTTGTATAGGTGCTAACGTGGACAACTGCCCACATCCATGTGTGGCCCGTCCTTGCGGTGAAGACGGAGAGTGCATACCAGAGCTAGATTACTTCACCTGCCGTTGCAAACCTGGTTACAGGGACCAGCTGTGTTCAAGAGGACCACCAGCTTTTAGAGGAACAGACAGCTACCTGCACTACAATGATGCACAGACCATGGAGGCACTCACCATGGACCCAGTTGATGTCAATGTCAGATTTAAGACCACCTCACACGACGGTCTATTACTCTGGCTCAGTACCGGTAGTACCAGCTTCCTCTCCTTGGGGCTTGAGCGAGGGGCGCTCGTCTTGAGATATACTGACAAAGGAGAGGAAATCGTTGTCGTCCACAATGACACAACCGTCCATGATAATCTCTGGCATAGGGTCAAAGCTGTCAGGTAAACATTTTGTAATAATTTTTTTCTGAAGCAAAGTGATTTATTTTATCTTACAATTATCTTTATTGCATGATAATATACAGGTTCGCCTATTTCTGTTTCTATGAAAAGGGCTATAACCGCCTTTCATAACAGAAACTAAACCTGACAAATAAATTGAGCACAAGTAACTGCACCATCAAGCGTGGCCGACCCAGCGATCTTCGAAAATTTGTGTAAGCTTTTGGTCCACTTCGCGAGTCGAATGAGCAGGAGTTCCGTCCATCTGGTACTAAGATTCTCTTAAAACATTAAGAGGTAAAATTTGCAAATGTTCCGATACTACCCTTAAAATTTCAATGTACCTGTCGCTGGTTAAATTTGAATCATAAAGGAATATCGATTATTCATAAGTAGACAAAAATCATTAAAGCTGAATTTATTTTGAAAATGAACTTTTCTTTTTAAATGCTTGTTTCCCGTGGACCAGTAGTGTAAATTGGGCTTGTTGGTTGTCCCGTCTCTGCTAAATTTTGTTTCATCTGTCCAGATAATTTTTCGCGGAAACAGTGGGTCTTCTTGAGTTTTAATTAACATTTGTTCACAAAGTTCAAATCTTCTAACATCATTGTCTGGATGAAGTTCCTGAACTTGTAACGAGGCCTGACTTGCGGAGTGAATTATTTAGCGAAACAGATTAACGTATTTACGGGAGCGGTCCCGGGCGCCAGATTTTGAAAGGGTTTACTCCCTGTGAGGATGTCTGCGACCTCGTCACAAGGCTCTGGCCACGGTTGTGGTCAGAGTGCCTGGATAGCTCTATGGAGAGCGTCCGGTAGCCTATGATGTAACAGGCCGTATAGGTACCTCCGAGGTTGCGGGCTTTAATAGCTCCCCCAGTATTCCCCTGGCCTTCCGAAAGTTTGTAAGGGTGTAGCAGATTTATTCGCGATTATAATATAGACTGAATATACTTTCCACACTATTTATTGCCTCAGGTAACGTTACACTGGTATTCTTACAATGTGAATGGTACTTATCACGCTAATTTACCCTAAAACAAATTATATTACTGATGACGACAACAAAATTAATTATTCCCCACGGAGAAGGAGTACGGAAGACACGCGGGCGGAAACTCCAAGTGCTGTGGTCTAGGACTCGTGGATGCAGCCGTTAAGTGGGTCGATTGGAGAAACGCTCCTCAAGTAACTAAATGGCGTCCACCCGTCGAAGTCGGTACCGCGAGATCAAGCGCCTCGACGTCTGTGCGTCGATAGGGAACGGGGAGGGTTATAGGGGAACACCCTGTGGAAGGATATTGTCATATACTAACTCGACCTTATCCTGCTTGTGTACTTACAGCGTCCAGACCAGAGTCGAATCAGAACGGTCGTACGCAATACACTCGAGAGATCTGTGTTAGCTACAGCACCACCTCCCGAATGTTTTACGAAACGCCAACAATAATGGGATATGGTAACGGAAGGAAATTACGCTAGATCCCACGATCTCGACGTCACCAGATAGACGCACGGAACTGAGAAAATTCGCTATATATAAATAAAATAGGAAAAACTTAAAAGGTTCTCACCTAGACTACGTTCGGAAGAATTATTAGAGTACAAAATTATCCTGTGCAACAACGGGACGGACGGTACTGTATTCTCATACTTTCTTACAATTTAAACAAGCAGACTTTTAATTCACTGACTCAAAACTCAAGTTATAAATTTAACCACGCTACGGCAAACGGTGAACTCTTTCTGCCACTACCGTTCTTGCATCTCCAGTTAGCGGCTAGAAAATCCTAATCGGTGGTAGATACCTTATCCTTATCTTTTACAGATATGTTTTTACTCCGCCGCGATAATTCGAAAATGCGTAATTTTAAGAAATATTAATGATAAAATAATGATTTTACTGCGTAGAATTTTTACCCGTGGGGTTTATATTATATTTATTTTCGAACAGTCGCTTTTAATATCTACAGCTGTCCTGTAAATATCTACTTCGTTACAAACGAATAGTCGTGCATTTTATGCTTATTCAAAATAGCTTGAAGCGGATAAAATGTTAAACCCAATTCTTGAGTTGTCGATCGAATTGACTGGTGTGGATGGACACTAAAGTATGCCAAGACGTTAATTTCATTATCTTCTTCATTTGTAATAGGCTTTCGCCGAATACTAAGGAATTTCACATTTCCAAATTTTAAAGGATTTGTTTCTCTTCGTTTAAATCTTTGGCTAGTCATTGCAGTTAAATTAGGATATCTCTCGTTAAACACACGGCAAGTTCTTTGAGTAATTCTATGAGATTCTCCATGAATATAAAATAAGTTCAAAATATCCGTGTTTGAATATCGTTGATTTTCTCTTTCAATTGACACAACAGGAAAACGTTATTTAAATGGCTGACAGTTGCATTAAAATCTGTTATAATTTTCTCTAAATTTTATCAAAACCCAAGTAACTCGACAAATATTGCAGATATGTATAGGAAATGCTATAAAAGTTCGATGCAAATTAAAGTTCGATGCAAAATTTTATTCTGCATCAGAATATGGAAAATAGAAATAGGGCATTATATTTTAAAAAATTTAGTGTGATGGTCTGAAGTTGCACTAAAAAAATGAAATGTTGGACATCCTGTAGATAGAGTGCCAATTCTAAAAACGGCACTATGAACATCGACATTTTTTTTTGTAAGCATAATTTTGCCCTTTTTTTTCAAATGGGTCGGTATATAATCTTAAGTATGATGAAGTAAATATAGTAGAGGCAATAGAGAATTTTTTTCTGCATTAAACTACAGGAGGTTTTTTTTTGATAGATAGGTTCAGAATTACGTACTGAATGTAAAAACACAAAATCCTTACAAATTAGGAGGGCATAAGTGCCGCCTATTTGAGAAAAACCGTTTCGGCCTATATCTCCGTAACCGTGCACTTTAGGGCAAAAATGGTAATGACCTTTATTGTAGATAATTGCATTTTTCATCTTTTTTGTTAAATATTTTTTGTATCACTCACCGTTTACAACTTATAAGACTATTAGCATTCGATTATTGACTTTTTTACCTATATCTTTGTTAATAATTGTTTAAAAAATAAAATGCTTATAACTTAACTTTTCAATCGACAAATTTTCTAGAACTTTTACTTAGAACTTTTTTTTTCTCAAATTAATATTAGTGCATTTTCTTTAAAAAAAAATCACTAATGAGGAGACCCCGAGTTTTGAAATTTGAAAAAAAATAAAATAGGCGCTAATTATGCCCCCGAGAACACATATCCGGGGTCAGTTTCAATTTTTATATGTTTATATATATATATATATATATATATATATATATATATATATATATATATATATATATATATATATATATATATATATATATATATATTTGTGTGTGTGTATCACACCGATTACTCAAAAAGTAATGAGCTGATTTTAATTAAATTTGGTGAATACCTTCCTCTTGTAAGTGGCTTGGATAACTTCGTTAGCCAAGAAAATCAGCCCAGGTTTTCCCGGAAAATGTATTTTCTTTCGAAAAAATCATATCTCCAGAAATAGCAAAGTAAGGGCAACAAAATTTGGTACACGGTTTTATGTCACTATAGGTAAATCACCTACCAAAACTTAGGTCTGTAGGTTTAAAGACAAAAAAGTTATAGGCATTTACAGATAAATAAATTGGGGTTATCCTCAAAACGTCAAAGTCGCGAATTAAAACGTCAAAATTGGCAACATTTACGCAAAGAACCTGAAACTAATATAAGCTATGGAAAGAAAATGTTTCAAGAAGCATGTTTACAAGGCCTGAAGTCTTAACTTCAACCGTCATTGTCCTTCATTTTACTAAAATATTTCCAGAAAAATTTATCGATTGAAAACTGCAACATTTAACGTGTTATAACTTTGAAAATATAGATTTGAGAGAAAAAAGTTTTGAGTAAAAATTGTAGGAAATTTATGTTATAAAGTTAAAAGTTAAGTTATAAGCATTTTATTTCTTAAACAATTATTAACCAAGATACAGGTAAAAAGCTCAATAAATTAATGCTAATAAACGTATAAGTTGTAAACGGTGAGCGATGCAAAAAAAAATTAACAAAAAAGATGAGAAATGCAATTATCTACAATAAAGGTCATTACCATTTTTGGCCTAAAGTGCACGGTTACGGAGATATAGGCCGGAACGGTTTTTCTCAAAATGGCGGCACTTCCGCCCTCCTAATTTGTAAGGATTTTGTGTTTTTACATTGAGGACGTAATTCTGAACCTATCTATCAAAAAATATATACTCCTGTAGTTTTGTGCATTATGGACAAGAGTAGCGGGCTCCTCTATTGCCTGTACTAATACAAACATTTTCAAAGAAGGCGAAAACACTCAAAAACGGCTGAACTTAGGTATAGGGAAAGCTAATGAAAGTCCCTCTAAAATAACGTTTCTAATTCAAAAATGCAAAAAAGCTATACCATTCTATTTGAAATAATAAAGTTGGTATTTCCGGAAGTACTGCCGTCTTGAAAATATTTTCTTTGAATAGAACATGGGTTGACCTCCTAAAACTTTTAATAGACGGGTTCGATTAATCACCCTGTATAAATAGATAGATCAAAATACATGGTAAAGTTGTGAGTCAATATAATTTATATTGTATAGTAAATTAAAATTAAATTGATCCAGTTATTTCAATAGAGTCTACGATAAAATATAATGCCAGTGTTTAACATTTCAACATTATTGATTGATGTTAATGAATTAACCTTTCATAATAGATAAAACTTATATAGGTTACGATAAAACCGAAACTAGCACGGTTTTTTCAATTTTTCCCGTTAGATATTAGTCATGTTTTATTGATAATACCAGTTTTATGATGTAAGCTGCATGCATTCAAAGCCTTGCAAAAATTTTCAACTTAGGATTCACTGCATTGCAGGATTTGTTTCATGTGTCTGGCAAAATGCAATACTTTGAAAAAAATGTAAGGTTTTCAGACCAAATTTAAGTTAAAATGTATATTGCTAGATGTTTTATATCGGTACGGTCTCATATTTTCATAATTTTGTTGAACTGCAAATTTGTCTTTTCCCACAGTACTGCATATGTGCGTGACTTTCTTACTTTAGCCCTCCAAAAAAACCACTTGGTACACTACATAAAAAACCATGCAAGTCTATTTAACTCAAAAATTGTGTTTCGGTTTTACCATCATTATCAATAAAAAATTAAGGACCGCTTGAGATCTAATTTGGTGTGCACCTCATTTTTGTTCTATGCATATTCATATTCATTTATTGTTAGTAGTTTCATATTACATCTAGGATAACATTACCTGTCATTTTGTGATTGTCATATTTTGATGAATGCAAGAATTAAGGCACAGTGAGGTGAGTCAACGATTGAACAAAGTAAGTTTCTCGTTTATAGGTAGACTTTTAAAATAAAGTGTATACAGGTATCCCAACTTAAATTGTCCGATTTTATCCAAGTGTGGAAAAAATGACAAAATAGGTCAATTCTAACTTTAAGAAAGTCCAAATGTTTTCTTGGTTTCGAAGTTATTTCTGCATCCCTATAGCGCGTCTCCCCAACAAAAAAATTAAATGGCAAGACTGATTTTTCTGAAGCTGCTTTCATTCCCTATGGAATCGTGTTTTTTTCAATTCTGAGCGATTTGTTTCTGACAACCCTGCCCAGATTACTGTGAAAGGAAACACAAGTGGTTATAACAAACAATTCAACTTAACGAACGTATTGCTCAAAATGTGCACCACTAACTTCCGTATAATAGTACAGTCGATTTTCTAAAGGTTATTTTTCCATATTTCTGGCGTGATCAAACGGCACTCAGCGGCGATTCATACTCGAAGCGTTTAAAGAGATTTAGATTGTGTTGCATAGATGTTAGTCTTTAAGTAGCACCACAAAAAGAAATCCAACGGAGTTGGGTCGGGCAGCCTAGCTGTCAATTCGATGGGACCTCTGCGACATATATATATATATATATATATATATATATATATATATATATATATATATATATATATATATATATATATATATATATATATATATATATATATATAATTTAATCGTCACATAATTGAATTGGCGATTACATTGCTACAAGATGGTATTACATGTTACATCTAGTAATTCTTAATTTATTTCTTGCACACGGAAAATGCGACAACATTTTTAGTTCAACTTGCAGAACATTTAACGAAAACTGTCTTCGCCTATCTCCGATGACAAAAGGTAACTTTAGAAGAACAGGCACAAATTTTGTCCGTTTTGGACGAATTGGTCAAGTGTTAAATCGATCAAAACCGTAATTGATAATGAAGAAGGAGAGTTGAATACTTTGACTTATTTCGAAACCAATTCCAACGCCTTAGGTCGAGCTGCTGAAGCAGACCTGGGAATCAGTTGATGTTCGGTACAGAGGATTTTGAAGAAGGATCACTTCCACGACTACCAGTTCTCGTTAGTAAAAAACCTTCATGCTCAAGACAACAACGACAGAGTTACCTTGTGTGAGATGCTATATCTTAGAAGTCAAGGGGATGAGAACCTTTTGAGAAAAAATATCTGGACGTACGTATCTTAAGTTTTCGCGTGCAGGGTTTTCTAACAGGCATAACAACCGAACAAGAAAGAAACTATCAGGTTAGGTTTAGTTTCAATGTCTTTTGCCTAGTGATGGATGTTAGGTTCTCTTACATCATTTATAACGGCGTCTTAATGGCAGAATGTTACCTGAATTTATTACGGAGGTTCCCTTACATCATTTATAACGGCGTGTTAATGGCGGAATGTTACCTGAATTTATTACGGACTATTAGTGTAGATTTTCTTAGCGACCTGCCCTTGACGAAACTGTTGGTATCAACTTGATGGAGCTCCAGTCCATTATACCCACGAAGTATCCGAAGAAATCAACTTAATGTTCGAAGACAGGTTGATAAGGCGGCCAGGACCATGGAACTAGCCTGCAAGATCTCCAGATTTGACACCTTCGGACTTCTTCTACCTTTGGGGACATATCAAATATCACGCCTACCAGACACCGGTGAGAGGGAGAAATTAAAAGCACACGTGCGAGCAGCATTCGACAGGATATCTCCTCAAGAAATACAAACAGGAACACCGGAAGTTGTTTGTTCAGGCTTAACAAAATGCTTGAATGCGAATGGCCATCATTTTGAACATTCATGATAATTTGTTTCTAGTTTCTTTACAGTTGTTTTTTTGTCATTTGAGGCGAATGTGGATAGTTGTCCTTTAACATTCTGCAAGTTGCTAAGAGCTTTGTCACACTTTCTATGTATAAAAGATAAATAATTTCTTGATAAGTATAATCACTATTTTCGTTATGTATTTTCATTGCTTTTGGTCAAAATGAATGCACTTTGAAATAACAAAAGACCTTTCAAAAAGCTGAATCTTCAAAAAATATTTGCAATAATTGATAGTATTCTCGACACAATGGGGGAAAAATTTAAATTTGTCCTTTTTTTTAGTAACGCTTAAACGATCTGATTTAGATATATGAACATGTAATATCATTTTGTAGCAATTTTTATCACCAATTCGATTATATAACCAAAACTTCGTCATTCCATTAAAAAAAATGGATTTTTAACTTGCTGAAGAGTATAAATTTAGGAATTACTTTCAGGCAAAAATTTTTATTTTACAGAATATCCCTGATTAAGGGGTCTCTAAACTACAGTCATAAGTGGATTTCAACTTTCTATCAAATTCCAAATAGGAGTTACAGCCCATTCTGTAAACGCCAACCAGCTGTCAGAATTTCAGAGAATAATGTTTCTTCTTAAAAACCGTAATAGATGGGCATAGTATAGTCTGAATAAAAATGGTTCAAAATTATGATTCAAATCTAAAAATGCAAAAAGATACATTCCTTTAAAAAAAGTTGATGGCAACTTCCGGTATAACCGGAAGCGCTATGAATCTGAAAATGTCGTAGTTAAAGAAATTGTACGTGTCGCCACCTAGTTGCCGAACCAAGTAGTATGTTGTCACGCCAGCTCCAAATAACACAAAGGGTTAAAAAAAATAGACTGTATACAACTAACTAACATTGTTAGCCCTGGCCCATTTCTACTAAAAAGTGAACCATGTACCAAAACCTAGGGCTGTAAATTAAAATACCAAAAGTTATAAGCATTTGAAGAAAACAAATTTCGGGTTTTCCTCAAAACGTCAAAGTCGTAAGTTGAAACATCAAATTTCGCAACATTGGGGCAAAGAACCTAAAACGAATACGGATTATGTGGAGAAAACGTCAGAAAAAGAGTGTTCTACAAACCCTTAAGTTTCAGCTTCAGCTGTCATTGTCCTTCATTTTACTAAAATGTTTCCAGAAAATTCATTTCAAATAGACCCTTTCTCTGATGCCTTCGCAGCAGTTTTAGTTAAGTGTTGTGTTTTCTTTCGGAAAAAAATTATATCTCCAGAAATAACAAAGTATGGGCAACCAAATTTGGTACGCGTATTTGTATTGTAAAGAGTGAATCACGTACCAAAATGTATGTCTGTAAGTTTAAAAGTAAGTAAGTAAAAAGTTATGGGCATTTAACAAAAATGCGTTTTACTCAAAACGCCAATTCAAAATGTTGGAGCGTCAAAATTTGCAACATTTAGGCACAGAACCTGAAACAAATACGGATTATGTAAAGAAAATGTCGCATGAAGAGTGTTCTGCAAACCCTTAAGTTTCAGCTTCAACCGTCATTGTCCTTCATTTTACTAAAATATTTGCAGAAAATTAATTTCAAATAGATTCTTTCTCTGATGCTTTGGCGGTAGTTTTAGTTAAGTTTATGGTTTAACGGTCTATAATTTCAGCTCATTTTCGTTAGTGAACAGACCGCCATTTTTTGAATTTTTAAAAGAGTTCTTCAAATGAGCGTAAGCTAGGCCCCCTTGAATCCATATCCGGGTTTACATTCAGTTTTTATCTGTTTACATATGACCTTCTTTTAAAAACAATACATATTTGACATTAAAAACATTTTTACGAAAATTCGCTACCATAACGCACTTGCTGCGTCCAGACTTTTTTACTATTGGCAGATCCGAAAATTCGTTGTCCTGAGTAGAGTTAAATTTATATTTAAATATATATTATTGGCGGAGACAAGTTCTCCAATTGCCGGGAAATCCGCCGTGTCCAGGACCGTTACCTGACATTATTTCAGGGCCTAACATAATGTCAACTGACAATAAATAAAAGTTAACAGATTGAGATATACCTAAGTATTATAAAAGGGTGCAAGCAAATGGGTGGGTTTTTTTTCGTGGATGGAGCGTAAAATAACCAGAAACTACAATTTTCGTGTATTTTCTTTAAAAACTTCACTAACAAGGAGATCGCGATTTCTTTCAAATGAGTACAACACATATCCGGAGCCAGTTTCAATTTTTATGTGTAGCCAGGAAAATCGACCCAGTTTCTTCCCGGAAAATTTCAAGTTTTCTTTCGGACCACGCTTGGTTGTTACTATGGAGCGTGGTTCCAGATGATACTGCTTTGGGTTGAGCGCTGGCGGGTATCGTGTGTCCAGAGGACCCGTAGAGGGTTGAGATCTTCGATGGGTGGTATACACCCTGAGTTTGAGGCCCCCACTGTGTGCTTCGAAATGGACGGACGGACGGCCTCGCTCGGCTGCGGGACTCGATAGGATGTCGCCTTGAGTCTAGCACTGGTGGGTGTTGGGTCTGGACGAACCCGGAGGAGAGCTGAGATCTTTTGGGGTGGAATAAAACTAAGGGTTGAGGCCTCTTCTGTGAGCTTCAAAACGGACAAACGACCCCACTTGGATGCTGCTCGGATGCAGGACTTCATGATACTGCACCGAGTCAAACGTACCCGGAGGAGAGCTGAGATCTCTAGGGGTGGATTACAACTAGATATTGAGGCCTCTTATGTGAGCTTCGAAACGGGCAGACGAGCTCACTTGGATGCTAAGGCGCGGGACTTCATGATACCGCCTCGAATCAAACACTGACGGATGTCTGGTCCAGACGATCTGGGAGAGAGGTTATCTCTTTTAGGCTTCGAATTGGGCAAGTGACTCCACTTAGGTGGTAATACACCTGTCAAACCAACTTTCACCCTCAGAAATACTGTCTACTGCGGGCAGCTCGATTTGTGAGATGAAGATTAAGCGAACACTGGCGCGTATTTGGTTTTGACGGCAGCCACCTCTCAGATGCTCTCGCTCTTACAGCTTTGCTGGCGTGTGGTAAAAAGCATGGGGAAAAATCACCTGCATAGGTGGCCAGAGGTAAGAAAGGAATAGAATGATAATTTGTTTGTGTGTGTGAGGATGAGAGCATTAAAAAGGATTCGAATCTGACATATGAACCCTCCTGTACCAGGATTCCAAAAACAAAACTACAAAACATTAACATTATTCTTCAGTCGTCACCCAGCATTGTGTGCGGTAGACACCTGCTAGCTATAATTATATCTCAGGAAATAACAAAGTTAGGGCAACCAAATTTGCTAAGCGCGTTTATTTTGTACCAAAATTTAGATCTGTAAGTTTTAAGGAAAAAAGTTATAGGCTTCTAAAGGAAACATTTTTGTAGTTTTCCTTTTAAAACGTCAAAGTCGCGATTTGAAACGACAAAATTGGAGACTTCTAGGCAAAGAACCTGTAAGGAATACGGGTTATGTAATGAGTGTTTTACAAATCATTAAAAGGTTCGTCTTCAACCGTCATTGTCCTTCATTTTACTAAAATGTTTACAGAAAATTAATTTCAAATAGACCCTTTCTCTGACGCTTTGGCAGTAGTTTTAGTTATAGAGTTTATGGTTTAATAGTCTATAAGTTTTTGGAAATTTTTGTAGGAAAAATTCGCTATTGAGAAGAATGCGACTTCTGTATTTTGAAAAGATTTCTTCAAATGATTGCGAACTAGGCTCCCTTTGACCCACATCTGGGGTTAGTTTCAGTTTTTATCTCTTTACATATATGCAGGGTGGTACATTCCTACGGTAAAGCTCAATATATCCGTTATTATACAAGACTCGAGAACAATTTGTATTCGTTAATTATATGGTATCTTGAGCTGCATCTTATAAAATAATTTTAACAATCCCAGGGTCGTTGGTATTACAAATTTTCTTTTTTTTTTCTAACACCCTTCATATTATTGCATTTTTGCATCAAATTATCATGCATGTTTGTAGGGTAAAAATTTGATAGAGTTCATCGTTTTCACGTTATTTCAATTATTTGCAACTTTTCACATTTTTGGCACAAATCAAAAATTATGATACTAGGTTTTAACCAATAGATAACAGAGTTCCATAAAACTGACGCATTCGGAGAGGTTTTAATTTATATTATTCGTCGAAAGAATCAAAATAGGGCGCTCTCAAATAATGACTGGATTTAAAAAAGGTCAAACTGCCGTAACTTAATTGCTTCAAATGGAACACCTATATTTTGTGATTCAGAAAAGAAGCGCATAATATTATATAATAGTGTTCAATAATATTGCAAAAAAAGCTTTTCGGATATAATAATTGTTTGTAAATTTTCATGCAAAAATTTTTTGCGAGTTTTGTCGAAAAGGTTCTTGGGATTAAATGGCTTGTAGAGGTTCATTGGCCAGGAAAATTAGACTAGTTCTTTTGGGAACATTTATGTTTATTTTCGGAAAATTGTGGTAGTTTATAAAGTTATTTCGATGAAATATGGTACATTGTTTCTACTACACCTATAGGGTATAGTGGTAACCAAATTTGATGCCTGCTTTCATTAAAAATACATATTTGCTATTAAAAACATTTCATGAAAATTAACTTCCATAACGCACTTGCTGCGTCCAGACTTTTTATTTAGACTGAAACGTCGTTATCAGACTCTTTGCCAAGGAATTATAAATTTGATTCTATAAATCATTACATTTATTGTGAACCCACCATATTATAATTTTACTCTTTGTTAGCTTATGCTAATCATTTGCTCCCTTTTCAGAGATGGTTCAACGGGTATCCTAGTAGTGGACGGTGGACCGGCCTTGACACGTCAGTCCGTCGAGATCCCCCAACGATCCATCAGGATCAGGGAGGACGACGTGGGTCTGTACGTGGGCGGGATGGCCGAGGATACGCTCAGATCCGTGACGGGATACAAGCACGGCATCACAGGGTGCATAGCAGACCTAGTGCTTAACACAGACCTGCACATACAGCTGCTGAATCACTCGCAGGAAGCCAGGAACGTCGCTGAATGCGACCTCTAAGTCATCGCACTCATTGTTTATCCCCCGTGCCCAAACTAATGTCACTCATTGTCTAGTCAATTTCATAAACTTTACATGGGCCTAATGTATTAACAACGAGCAAAAAACAAGCGACGCTATGGGCCAATCGGTATATATACGTAAAAAAACTGTTCAGGGTTTGATTCAGGTAGTTTTAGAATCAGTGTATTAGCTTGTAACCGTTGTATATCTTCACTGAAAATCTCCAAGTTTGATTATTATGTAAATATCAACGAGCAAGTGCTTCGAAAAGCTTGTTCTAAAGATTAACTCTAAAACGTTATTTTTGTTAAAAGAAAACAAATACTATCTTAAAATAGGACTTGAAAAATGGATTGGCATTTACTTATGTGAAAAATACATCAATGAAATAACGAGAATATAAGAAATGGCTGCAGCTTACAGTTTCAAAACCAAGTTTTCTATTCTTTTTTTTAAATTTTGATATGGCATTCAGTTAGATGATATTTAAATTGACAACGTTCACGTTGGTCAAGTTCCTATCATAATTGGTAGCTCAGTATATACTTAACCGCGTACTTACGGTTCACATTTTCACTTTTTTTTTAATTTATTGTATTTCCTTTAAGTAGTAAATGTCACAGTATAACATCTAGTAGGCAATGATGTTGTGTGTGAGAAAGTAGAATGTCTGTACGATCTGCTCTTCGAAGAGGGTGTGAAGTCATCGGCTACTAAACCGAGTATCCACGGTTTACATCTTTCCTAGGCTTGATTTTTTTCTTCATGGCATTTTTTCCTATAACAAGACTACAACATGAACAGAAAAAATTACAATTTACATAAATAAAAATGGCTCAAATACTTACATAAAAGTGAGTTTTAAAGTTGTACTCAGAAATAAGTTGGGATACTATAAACATTTACAAAATTTTTATGTTAAATAATTTAGATAAAGTTGATAAACTTTTAAATGTTGATAATATAATTTTTTCCAAACTCAATGTTTTAAACTAACTTTATGTGTATCTGGACCATTTTTTTTCTTATATAAATTATAATTTTTTCCTTTCATTTAATTCCGAAAGCTCGGCTATATAATAGGGAGTTTTCTCTTCCAACTGAGAGCTGCCTTACAATTTTCTAAGTATATATATATATATATATATATATATATATATATATATATATATATATATATATATATATATATATATATATATATATATATATATAGTATTCAGGTTTCGTCATATTATCATCTTTTTTAAAGTGTTTGAAATTATACTAGAAATCATATTATTTTCAAATAAATGTACCTACTATCGTACTTTCCAACCTAAAATGTAAGTACTGTTAGTGGCAGCGCTGCTTGCTCATTATGCGCTCTTCAGAGTTTTCGGACTTGAATAATTTGCACAAAATTGTTTAACGACATAGCAATAGCAACTGCTCCTTGGAGTCGTGTTTTAGGCTAAAACGTTTTGGTTTAGTGCGTACATCAAATTTCTAACTTTCGATTATTGATGTGAGAAATCCGGCTACTATACCCCATTGCTTCCTTTTTTAAAAATTCGCGGCACGCCCCTGCTTTGAATACAGTTTGACAGTTGTTTGATAGTTGTTTGATAGTGATCGAAATGAAGTGTTGAATTGTACAGCAACGCATACTTTGTGTTGAAAGTTTTACGCGCCCTCCGAAGGACGGAACGTGCAGACATTCGACTTGCTCAAATACAATGCCAGAACCTCGGTTGATATTAATTGTACAGTATGTACTGAAAAAACGAAAGGAAAACCCTGGAATTGAACGCAGTACCCTTCGATTCAGAGGCACACGTTCTTACCACTGAACCACCGCCGAGGCTCTAAGGTTTGTTTTGAAAAGAATTAATAACTGCTAATTGTTTTTTGTATCTTAAGTAATAAATGTATTATCGCTTATTAAATTAATAAATCAATGTGGCTCTCACTTTACAAACAGAAGTAGATCAAATGTAAAAATGCCATGTAAGAATCAAAATCAAACCTTTGTTAAGAAAATTTGGGTATCCAAATTAAAATGCATACTGAATAAAAATATTGAAATTTGTAATTTATATTTAAATTATATTATGTATAGTTATGCCTTGAAATTTGGTTAAAACATTTATTGTAACACGAGCCTATGTAATGTCCATGCACCATTTTTTTAAATGAACAAATGCAATTAATTGTGTTAGTTTTAAGAAATTTCACTTTCTCTTCTTTGTAAATGCTGATTGGTCCAATTGCAGCTGTTTCAGGTACTAAAAATTTCGAAGATCATTTACCTATTTTGAGAATTTTTTAGAAAAATGTGAAGTGGAAGCCAATGCGCCCATGTGTATAAATTAGCAAAAAACGGGGGACTGTTTTTTTACAATATTATCGTTCAAATGGACACTATCTTCACTGACATTAATGTGTACTTAATGTGTGATTTCTAAGATTAAACATAAGGCTGACTACTTGGAGCTGTTTACACCGGGTAATTCAAATAATCTGCAGACTGACTTATTGGCAAACTTATTTACACGTAACAAAATGTTTCGCTTGTAACAAGGCTACGTTTTACAGTTAGCAAATCTTATACCGGACAAGCTCAACCGCTGACATAGTCGACAAATCTCTTCTTTCTGTATGTGTTCGATGTCACAGATTATGTGGATAAGGCCCAAGATACAAACACTAGTTGAATGTAAATATCTGCCAAAACCAAAGAGATGACACAGGTGATGGCGGATAAATCAGGATTTGTGTTAGGATTGTAGATAGTATAGTTATAAGGATTGAGCTTTTTTATCGATTTTTAATTTATATACAGCCCAGGGGAACTAGTAAATGCAGCTTTCAGGTGTGTTCACACGGCAGCAAGATTTAGCATGACATTTAGCATATACAGGGTGGGTCATTAGAGCCACAAAGTAAGGTACAAGCTCGATTAGAAGATATGTCAAATTTTAACAATACGTTGTTTCAGTCGATACATCAAGCACGTTATAAAATGAGAATTATCGCATAGCTGATCTTTCATATAATATTGTTAAGTCAAAGTTATATTCTCCGTATTGAAATAAAATCTGAGAGATTAAGTGCAACTGTTTCTAAATTATTTGCAAGTAAATATTTTTTTCTGTGGAAACCACGCCGTTTAGCTGTTTGTAAGTTCGAGTTTCAACGAAAATTTGATTTTCTGCGAATATTCATGAGAGAACATTTAATAATACAGAGGTCACGACCTTCAAAGTTTCATCAGGTGAGTCTGTTATTTTTCAAGGTTGATTTTCGACTGAATTAGCTAAGTTTACCAGAATTTTAACAGTTTTAAGTGTCTTAAGATACTTTTTAATGCCCACTTTCTAAGATAATTTATAAAACAAACAAAAATGAGTTTTTCACTCTTGAATATCCTCCTGGCGGTTGACGCTAGCAAATATAACAATTATTATGAAGCATCCAGGTCAATAAGTACTCATTTTGGAACGTGTTTTTTATCGTTTTGTTCGACGAACTTGTTTAAATTTCGCGATATATGTACTAGCAGAACTTACTTTATTGCGCTAATAACTATTTTGTTTTAACTATAAAATTTTCAATTTATACCTATATCATATTTTACTTTTCAATGTCAATTCATATATATTTTGCGTGTAAGAGTTTTTATTGGAAATGTAACAAGATGTTATGTGTATTCGCACAGGATGATTTAGATAAAATTTTCAGCCACTAAATATTTTTATATTTCTGTTCAGAACTTGTAAGAATTTTTTTTTTGAGCATACTCCGCATTTCAGAAAAATAAGTATCGCGATTTTATGATACAAACTAAACATACAGTCGGTACGAAATTTGTTGTGACAGATTTCCAAGAAACCCCGGGGCCACTTTCTTGGAATTAACCGCGTTCTACACCCAAGGTTTTTTTTTATGTCAACAACACACCACGAGGGCTTACAGCCTAAATACTATCGTACCGTGGTTGTTGACAAGGAGGAAAGAGGCAGCTTGTTAATTCTGGACTTGAAGGTTTGGAGGTTCGGAGGAGAAGGAAAAACATGTGCCGGCAAGGAATTCCACAACTTGGAAGTCCTCGGGAAAAAGAGGGGGCATAACAAGATGTTCTATGTCTGGTGACCTGGACATTAAAAGGGTGCATTCGCTCTGTTCCCCTGGTAGATCTGCTGGGGGCAGCAGGTGGGGGAATTATGGAGGAAAGCTCCTCTGAGCAGTGCCCGTGAAGATATCTATAAAAGAGAGAGAGGTCACCAACGGCACGTCGGTGGGCAAGGGATGGAAGCCTTTGGGTGAGGGTAGAGTCACCGATGAGACGTATAGCTCTCTTTTGAATGGAGTCCAGGATAGCGAGTGTAGAAGCGGCAGCTGCACCCCAGATGTGGGAGCAGTATTCGAGGTGTGGCCTTATTTGTGAAGTGTATAAGGTATAGAGATTAGTTGGTGAAAAGTATTTGCGAGCCCGGAAGAGGAAACCCAATTTCTTAGCAGCCGCTTCTGCAATTGATGTAACATGTTGGTGCCAATTAAGATTTCGATCCACAAAAATGCCAACAAGAGAAAAGGACTCATTACTTTGAATAACTTGGTTGTTCATTGTGATGGGTCTAGGGCTGCTGTATCTCTTGTGAGAAAGAAAGCAAGACTTAGTTTTGGTGGGGTTGAATTGTACAAGATTTTTACTTCCCCAGTCTAATATTTTTTGGAGGTCTACGGAGACAGAACCCTCCATGAGTCTGCGATCCTCATCTAATTGGGCTAAAGAGACAGGCTTAGAATATTGTATGTTTGAGTGGAGGGTGCTGTCGTCCGCGTGACTGTGAACTGGGTTGGATGTGCTAGAGAGGAGGTCATTGATGTGGAGAAGAAACAAAGTAGGGGCTAAAGCTGAACCTTGAGGAACTCCTGCATTAATTGGATACAGTTTAGAGGAATGGCCATCCACAACAACAGATATGCTCCTGTTGGAGAGGAAATTTGCTGTCCAGGTACAAAGTTTTGGTGGTAGGCCATAGGCCGGAAGTTTATTAAGCAGCGCTGCGTGCCAGACCTGGTCGAATGCTTTGGATATGTCTAGAGCAACAATCTGGGATTCACCGTGTTGTTCCATAGACTTGTTCCAAGAATGGGTGACAAAGGAAAGGAGGTCGGCAGTTGATCTGCGCTGACGGAATCCATACTGCCTGTCGTGGATTAGACTGTGTTTTTCAAGGAATTTTAGTAGTTCGGTGTTTATATACTTTTCCATCACTTTAGAGATGACTGAAAGGAGAGAAATAGGCCTGTAGTTGCTAGGAAGCGCTTTGGATCCTTTCTTGGGGATGGGTTGTACTCGAGCAGTTTTCCAGTTACTAGGGAATATGCCTTTATTGTAAGATATCTGAAACAGACGAGTCAGGACAGGAGCAAGTTCTGGTGCGCATTTTTTGAGAACAATTGCTGGGATCTCGTCAAGGCCAGAGGCTTTCCTGGTATTAAGAGAAGAGAGCATCTTTCGTACCTTTTTAGTTTTGAAAATGATATCAGTCATTTTATGCGCGACATTGGGGACTGTTGGTGGTTGAACATTTGGAGGTGGGTTGAGAGTAGAATTTCCGGCGAACAACAACAACAAAGGTTGTACAAGAGACATTGTGGCTTTCCGTAGCAGCTCGCACACTGGTTTTTGCAGTTACAAAAGCGTGTCTCTTATAGCTTTGCTTTGGACATCGGCAGGAAATAGAACTTTTGTATTTGAGAATTAGGCCAAAATCAGGCAACCACTAACCATCAGTCCACTTCTCCTTCGAATGTCCTGTTCTTGTCGAACGTTGACGATCATGAGCGTGATCTATGCGCCTTGTCACTTCCAGAATACTGATGTGCTATGCCCATACGATTTTTGCAGATTTTTTTACCCAAAAAATTTCTTCTGTGGCCCCAACCCCTCTTGCCGCCGATTTTTCCCCACATGATCAGGTGCATCAATTATATTATTCGTTACGCATGATGTTGTCTGATATACTAGTATTTTTTTATATTGTAAACGACTTTTATTTTCTAATTTGGGTGTTCTAGAACAGCTATGTTTTGGATCCTATCCATCCATGATATGCGCAGCATTCTTCTCTAATCGAAGGACTCCAATTTCTTGCATGTTGCATCCGTCAGAGTCCACGACTCTGCACCGTAGAGCAAGATGATAAATACATGAATACCGTAGAATTATAGTTTGTAGAGGTGCATTAATATTTTGACTACGTAGTACGGTATTTGAAACGCCTGCCTGGTCACTTCTAACCGTGATCTAAATTTCTTGTGTTATCCCAATCTTCATTCAGCAGTGAGTCTTAAGTATTTGAAGGCAGATACTTTTTCAATGTATTTCCGTTGTATGAGGTAACTCCTGGTATATTACTCTGCTTGCTTACTAGGGGCCATTTAATGCTAGCGGCTTTTAAGGTATATTTCTGCACTTTTTCGTCCACGCAATTCAATAATTCCTGCAGGTTTTTTCCGGTCTTAACTAGCAGTACTGTATCGTCTGCGTATTTAAAATTGTTGACTATTTTGCTATTGATGATGATACCCTGCAGCTTTGCCTTTAGAGCCTTTTGTAAAATCTCCTTGAAGAAAAGGTTGAAGAAAATGGGCGCCAGCGCGCATCCCTGTCACATTCCTCGCATGATTTTTATCTGGTCCAATAGTTGTCCATCGATCCTTACCCCCGCGACTTAATTCCACTAGATTTTTTCCGATTTAATCCGATTTCTTTTTGGCCCAAGTCTATTAAAGTATTAAGCTAATTATTTTGAGAAGCTTGTTGTGTTGGACCTGAACGCTTTTCCATAATCAAGGAAGCAAGCAAATATGTCTATTGATACATCTCGGCATCGTTACATTGATACTTGCATGCTAAATAAGGCCTTTCTTGTCCCAAAGCTATCTTTGCACCGAACTAAAAATAATTAAAAACTAATTCAATTTAAAAATTTTTAGGTCCATCAGCCACAAACATTTGTTATTTTCTTTGCTATATAGCTATTTACCCGTTAGGGAGAGTTTCGTCTTCGCTAGCAAGTGCCGTGCTGCTTCCCATTGTTGTGCTAATCTTGCCGGTAATCATTAGTTGTCAAATGGCACTTTTACAAGAAACCCTGCAAGCTTTTCACGAACTACTGTTTTGTACTGAATGGTTTTAATCGCAGTTTTCTCTTTGAGTTAAGTAGAAATACAGTATTCAAATATATTTTCATAGGCGTCGCATGTGATCTACTTTTAGTTGAGATTTTAAGCAGTTTCTTGCCCCAGGTACACACATACCCCCATTGACCTTATAACTTTTTCTAAACCAAAAAATAAAACACTTTTGTGGAGTAAAATCTTTTCTAAATCACCTGATAAAACACATTTAGGAAAAAAATTGCACATAATTTTTATTATATAACGATATTGAGGCTTAATGGAATTTCTAGTAAAAGCCACTACATGAACTGAAATAAACTGTATGTTATATTTTTCTCCAAGGCCTACCTTTTAAATTCTTATGCTAAATATATATTGGCACTTTGGTGAATGGCACCTTATAAAATTATTTCTTTAAGTAATTATAGATACATATAATTAATATAGTATGTAGTTATGAGATTAGATTAATTAAAGAGGCTTAAAACTGAAATAGGTTCTCCGTCCTCTAGTGTAATTTTAACTCACATTTTTGTTCCAGCTAAGACCATCCTAATCTCACAAAACACATTCGAAGTTGTGACAAAAGTAAAACTTATTTTCAACGATAAAAACTGGGTAAAGACAAAATTTGCAACAGATAAAACTACCGCAATTGTAAACTTGCACTCACGCTTTGTTTAAATCTACAAGGCAACCTGTTATAGAATCACCCTCCTGTTACAGGCTGCTGCAGGCGTCATTAGCGTACAGTCTAAACATCCTGGGTGAGCCAACGAAAAGTTGACTTGGTCTGGAAAATTGGCTAAATTAGTAGTTAGTTTATAAAAGTACTAATGACCTAAAATAGCCTCTGACCAGACCGGATTTGACCTGATTTTGAATACTTACAAATCCACCATCTTATAACCATCATCTTAGTTTATGGTAGACCGTTGTAGTAGACTCGCGAACCGAATATTTATATGTGTCATACATGTAGGTAGCTCGAAAATAAAGCCTAGTTAAGGTTAGAATTTAAGTCACAATTGAATTTATCATCAACATGGCAGAAGTGACGAGATGACCATATAGACCTGTAAATCTTGAACCTATCCAACAAAGAACATGACGTCATATTCACAGAATTTTTAAGAAACTTTCTATAGACCGCGACGTCAGTTATGACGAAAAATGATGATAATATGACACAGGCCTGTGACGTCAATAGTAACATCTAAGTAACGCCACAAACTGGCGTCATGATAACGTTATAATTAAGGTTTTAACCACGTTATTCTAACGTTTTAATTATCGTAAGTAACTGACAACTTAAGAAGCAAAAATAATTTTTGATTTAGTTTTGATGAAGATCGAATTATGTGAAAATAAACCTGGGATTTAAGTAAATCTCGGAATTTTATATCAATTATTTCACTTACGTTTCCACACATAATGGCAAATTGAAATACACGGTGGATAGTTCTGAAAATGTTTCAAAATTAAATCAAATTTTTCACAGACACTAAACTAAGTGTTTACAGTTTTTCTGTTCAGACAATCATGGCCAGAGGGTAAAAATATACCTACAACTTTGTCCATTTAACCTACTTTATTGTAGCTACAGCGTTAAGAAAATTAGTAAGATGACATAACAGCTAAACAGTTCTCACAAACCTTACAGATATATGCTAGAGAGGCTAGAAGCTATATATCGAGCAAACTAAAACCAGTCTATTAGTGGAATGTAGAAATAGCTAACCTGCTAGAAACAGCATTAAAAGGAAGAGGGTGTGCATGAGAAGTTGTTGCTTAGGAGTAAGATAAAATCCAAGTAGACCAAGATATCTGTGGAGACGGCTATAGGATTCTGATAAGGAAAGTGTTAGGATTACCACCAAGACCGCCAACAGAAGTGCAAATGATGGAACAAATCGTTATCCATATCTTTCCTAACCACAGACCAGTGTCATGGACCTCTAAAAAAATTTGAAATTTCTCTGTGTTTCATTGCAAGAACTCACGATGGCCAGTGACAGCCTGAAGAACAATAAATGTCCTGGATCCGGTAATGTGCCAGCGGAAGTTCTGAAAGTCGTCGTTTGAAACCAGCCGTAATGTGTACTAGACGTATTCAATGGCTTAGACATAAAGGAATATTTTCTGATCCCTGGAAATTGGCAAGATTGACACTCACTAAGAAAGGGTATAAACCAATGACCGACTCATCATGCTATAGAACTATCTGCCTCCTAGATATAGAGGGAAAACTCTACGAGCACCTCGTGAAAGTTAGGATATATACTGAAATAAAAAGAACAGGAGACCTATCGAGAAATCAATATGGGTTTAGAAAGAGCCGGGAAACAGTATATACTGTAAGAGAAGTACTAAGAATCGCAGAACAGGCATCAGTATTCACCCTTCTACACAGAAAAATATGCTCTGTTATGACCTTGGTAGTAAGAAATACATTTAATTACGCATCTAGGCAAGTAATATTGGAATATATGAGAACAATAATGATTCAGGCTGGTCTGGTGAACATAATTGCAGACTATTTGTGTAATAGACAGTTGATATTGGCAGACCGGGTATCGTTGGCAGGAAAAGTACATGTAAACAGCGGTGTCCTGCAGGGTTCAGTCCTGGGGCCAACCTTGTGGAACATCATGTACGATGGACTCCTTACCCTAGAACAACTAAAAGGAGTAACTCATAGAATTTCCGCATAATAGAGCTCTAATTGTCGCAGCTGCAAGTGAAGATATTCTTATGAACAACAACAAATGCCGCATTACAAAAACTTTCCAATTGGATGGCAAGGAGGCATCTCGGCCTTGCACCAGAGAAAACGGAATATGTCCTCCTGACTAAGAGACGAAAATGGATTTTATTGAATTCCCAATAGAAGATGTAGGTACAAAAGCTAGCAGAAGCATCCGATGTCTAGGAGTCTGGCTCGATACAAAGCTATCATTCGCAGAGCACAATCGAAAAATATCACTCAAAGCTTAAACAACAATAACAGTCATCAATAGCTTGATTCCAAACATAAGAGATTCAAGGTCATCCAAGAGAATGTTAGCTAGCTTGGTATTGTCTCAAATCCTCCATGCTGCGTCTAGCATAAAGCCACCAACAGAAAGAAATTGGTGGATAAACTGACACGGCTGCAAAGGAAAGTGAGCATGAGAATATGTAGTGCATACTGCACTATCGCCGCTGAAGCAGTGTCAGTCATTGCTGGACTCGCTCCAATAGAACTCCTAGTGGAAGAGAGGAAGGAAAGGTACGAAGGAATAATGAAGGCTGAGGCCAGAGAAAATCTCATGGAGAGACGGCAGACAAAATGGAAGTCATCAACGAAAGGTAGCTGGACCAGAATCCTGATTCGAACCTTAAGGCACTGGGTGGAGAGAGCATACGGCGAAGTAGATTACTATCTGATACAACCACTTTCAGGACACGGCTGCTTCCGGGCATACCTATTTAGATTCCACCGGGTCGACACAGAACATTGCAGCTATTGTGACGGGAGAGATGCACGCTATTCAATTGCAAGATATGGGAAGCGGTTCGGCAGAAATTCACAGAGATAACAAAGCTATCGTTCACGAAAGAAAGCATGATGTCACAACTATTATTATCACAAGGATCATCGAACAATGTGTATACCTCAATTAAAGAACTAATGGAGGCAAGAAAGAATGAGTCCAAGCAGAGATACTAACTAACCTAACCATTTCTGCAGCCCTCATCTCACAACGACCACAGTGAGGAAGAGGGCGTAGGGAAATTGTAACATGAACAGAAGTATAAACAATGAGATATTGCTTTGAGGCCTTGGAACAGCGAATTCCATAGCACTATCAGCAGTTTCAGGGATTCCACTTGCACCGGTGACCTCGCCAGCAACGTCCCCAGTAAAAAAATCCTGCATACAAATTTTTCACAGAAAACTAAGGCAACAGTTAAAATTAAATATATAATGAATAACTGGCAAAGTACAATTGGTGAATTTGATGAATTAAAATTCAAGCTGTCGGCGTACATTTATGTGACAAAATCGTATTAGTGGCAAGCACAAGTTTAGGACTTATTTTCTACATGGTAATTGTACAATTATTAGTAATATAATATATATTATTAAATATTTTTATCTCAGTTTTCATATCATATACAAATAGGGCATCATGGAGAGGTGCAATAAGGTGACCTAATCTAAATGCGCCAGGAAATACTTGGTATCAAGTTCAGAATGGCGTAAGTTGAATAACGTAATGTATTCGTTTGAAATTTGAAGTCATTGAGACCCTAGAATTTGGCTGGTTGATGTTACAATCAAAAATTACCAGTTATTTACATAATATCGACGTAAGATTGTGTGCAAGGGGGCGTCGTCAGCCTACAAGCCGATTGTCCTTGGTTTGATGTCCTACCAGGCCAACGCAAAGTTGACCTGGTCTGGAAAATTAGCTAAATAATTAATGAGTTTGGAAAGTGCTAATGGCCTGAGATAGGTTTTTAGAAAAAACCTGATTCTACCAAACTGTATTTTACATAACATGTCTTACCTAAAAATATTAAGATGCTCTTTTCTTGTCATATTTTTACCAAATCTTAATAAAGACCTCATTGGGTTTACAGCTTCGAATTTGGTGTTTAATAATATACAAACTGTATACATAATTTTCATTTTTGTTACAGTAAAGTCCCATGTTTTATAAACCTTTTTCTCCTGTATTCAAAAAATCACCAATACGTAGGTTTAGTATACTAATAAAAGCAAGTCAATTAAACTAATGCTACATGCACAAATTATCACTGTTTTTAAGAAATTGTTGTGAACACACCTTTACACACAAGCGCACTGTAATCATATCATTTAGTAGTAGCAAGCAGAGATAATAATAATAATCGAGCAATCAGACAAAAGTGACGGTGTTAGCAGTCAATGTTTGCTACTTCCTCTGTACAATTTTACATTTTGCAATAAAACTATTATTATTGTAGATCTGATATCGGTCCACTGTAAAATTCACATTGTTATATAACTTATTATGTATATGAAACCTTATTTGTACAGGTAGAATAATTTGTGTGTTAAAAATAAAGATCGCTTTTGACTTAATACTTTAATTTTCATCCTTCCTGATAATCCCCAGTACGTTTTTTTATTGCTCATTATCTTCCTACATATGTGTCCCATGTTCAGAACATTGCCCCAATCAGATTTGGAAAGTGAAACGGAATTTGATTAGATGTTTTAATAGAATTGAAAATAAAGGGGTTTTTAAATAATAGGCGTCGCCGACGGGGGGTGGGTAGAAGAAGGGCTCTTGACATATATACATATACAATTGTTTTTAAGTGCTAACATTTCCCGACCTGACAGATCCAGGTACAAGAGCGTGTCAAAAGACATTGGTTCAAAAAACAAAAATGAATTTTTTGGCAATTCGTTTTTTATAACTGACACTTGTTCATCACGTTGTAAGAAATCACGAACGTAGAGTATAGAATTGTTGTTAAATTCCTTACTCGAGAAGCTCTTCCACCTCAAAGCATCAAAGATCGGCTGGATTGGGTGTACGGGGAGAATTCTTCGTCTTATTCTGTAGTAAAAGTTCGATCAAAACGACTTCTAATGGGGTAAAAATCCTTGGAAGATACCACAAGACCCGAAAGGACAGTGGAAGTGGTGACGGACAACAAGATTGCCCTTGTTTAGAATCTCGTATTAAGCAATCGAGGCTTGAAAGTGAGAGAATTGTCACAAATGACGGAGCTTTCAGGTACAGGCGTTCACCGAATCCTCCACGAACATTTAGGCATGAATAAAGTTAGTGAAGGTGGGCGGCCAAACATCTTTCAGCAGTTAAGCGCTAGCGTCGTGTTGAATGTGCGCGATCCTTTTTCGACCTTTGTCAAGAAAACCATGTGGACGTGTTGAAGACAATTGTCACAGGGGATGAAGCTATGATTCTCTACTATGATACTTTGTGAAAATGGAGTCGTAGGACTGGTGGCATAAACGTAAAGCATCAGGCACCGCCAGGAAAGTTCAAGGTCTGTCTGTCAACAAAAGAGTGATAGCTCCGATTTTTTGGGATCTTGATGGTATTTTTCCTATAGACTTTAAAGAACCCAACACCACATTCAAGGGGGCATATTATACAACACTCTTGCATAAAATTCGATAAAATATTTGGGAAAAAAGACGTGGCAAACTGACCAGAGACGTTAGTTTACTCCACGGCAATGCACACTGCTGAAATTGCACAAACCGAAGTTCGTGACTGCAGTTTTAAACAAATTGCTCACGCGCCATATAGTCCAGATATAGTCCCCAGTGACTACAACCTATTTGGTAATTTGAAACGACCTTCGCGGGTGCCATATCAGTGACGACAAAGAGGTGAAAGCTGGAGTTTGAGAACATTTTGAAGACAAACCTAAAGAATATTTTTATATGTATCGAATTGTCGCTGAAACGATGTAATAAGTTCATTGATATAAGTGGGGACTGTATTGAAAAAATAACATGTAATTGCGAATCTACGCCGTTCCTTTCATAGTCAGGCAGGAAATTTTGGCACTTACCTCGTAATTTTTCAGATAATTTTGAAATAGAGAGTTCTTATAAATATGTGATCAAAAACGTTTCGCTTCGAAGATGTAAGGTTTTATAATTATTTTTTTCCGTAAGTGTAGTATTTCCTAAAACCAATTTAGATAGAAAAATTTAAAGCTTCTAATTAAAAGATAAAAATATGTAACTTTAATTAATTTTACCCATACGTAAAAGAAGTTAATAAGTACACTTGGAGAACCGAAATCACCACCACACCTCTTTTTAAAAACCTGGCGATCGTTTCACTAACAAATTGAGAGAGCTAATGACAAATTCCAAACTTCTTACAACTAAACATCACCAAGAACTACGTCTTAGTTAAAGACGGATAAAGAGAGGGACGAAATTTCAGGAAAATCTTCTGTCTACTTTATTTTAATTCCCGGACGAGGTTTTTGAACTCCCGTTATAACCTTACCTCATATATTGTATGCAGAACAGGCACAGTTTGTATAAAAAGTAGATAACATACAAAAATTAAATGGCCTAAAACAAACAGTGGTGATTGTTTTGTATAGATTACATACATGTTAATATCTCCTTCAAAGTGAATGAAGAGGAGGCAAAAACAGTAAGATCCTACCTATCGGTAGCTCTGCATTTCATTTTGTGATAATTGGTTATTGATTGATAAAAAATAAGGATTTCCATTTGTGATTAAAATACATTCAAAATGGTGCAAGTCCATTTCTCTAGGTTACATTTTATCATTCATATCACATTTTATAATGAATGTAGAATGCTCCAACAAATTGGTAAAATAAAGCATCAGTACAAAGAAAATTTAAAAAGATTTAAAATCAGTCAGGTGACAAAGAAGATCGAGGGCGAGCATTCGTCGCCAATTACTTACCTGACTTAGTGGACCAACACTCTGTCCACTGAACCACTGAGGCTGTAGATGTTTCTAATAGAATGTAAACATAAATGAAGAGCATAGTGACAACGTTCCTCCTGAAACCCCACAACAATCATGATTCTGTTACTGGAAGTTTTTCCAAAATTCTGTAACGTGTTAATTTTATTTATCAAAATCAGTCAGCTGACAAAAATAATTGTTTTTAAGGCATGACATTGGCTCTTTAAATTACAACTCACTCTTGTAACAGAAATCTATTCTCCACTTTTTGCTGGCTAGAACAGTACCCCAGACTAAGGGTCTACTGTGCCTATCATTTTCCAAACTTCCCAAACATGTCAATGTTATTTATCAAAAAGCAGTCTGCTGACATAAAATGTCCTTTTTAAAACATGACATCATCGGCTCTTTGAATTGCAAACCCCTCTTGTAACAGAAATCTATTCTCCAGTTTTTTCTAACTACAACAGTATCCCATACTAAGGCCTCCCGTGCTTATCATTCTACAGGTGTTTTTTTTTTGCCAACATTCCTCTTTAAATAGAAATCGATTCCTTATCTATTTTGTATATTTATATATATATATATATATATATATATATATATATATATATATATATATATATATATATATATATATATATTGGTACTTAAAAGCCTACTGTTTACGGCTCTTAACTTAACTTGATTCTTGAATTGTGTACTCACATATTCACCACCGTTCTCTGATCTAAAAACCTTGATTTTCCTTTATGTTGGCTTCTCGGTTAAACTTTGGAATTCTTTGAATTGCTCTAAAGTTTCATCTTTGGTTTTAAGGAAGTAAACAAAGGACATGCGGCTGTAATCATCCAGAAATTCAACATAGTACTTTAAACCTCCTATTGAAGTTGTCTCCATGGGTCCTAGATCTGTATGTACAACGTCAAGCAGTCCAGGCGCACTTGTTCTTGAATTTCCAAATAAAAGTCGATATTGTTATTTTCCTTCACAACATACTTCACAATTTTGTTGATCAATCTTCAAATCTCCCTTGTAATTAATCCCATTTACCATATTATCTCGCATTTTGTTCAGATAATTGGAGTTGGTGTAACTCAATCTCCTGTGCCATTTTTGCATTTGTGAAAAGTGTCAAGTTTATAAACACTATTCATAAACTGAGCTTCTCCAACCAATATTTCGACGCAAGACTCCATCGAAAAATTGGGAAAAAATGCTAATCGTGCAAAAAGAAAGTGGTAGCTTCCAGGAATTGTGTTCATTGTGATGCAAGCTTTCACAGAAGTTTCGAAATATCTTCTATGTCAAAGACAGAGTGTCAACAAAGGAGCTCAGTTTATAAAATTTTTATTTTGAATTGCCAAAGAAATATAAATACTTTCTAACGCATCTAGAGTCGCTGGTTGTCTAACATTTTTGATACGTTTCAGATTATCTTTATCTATGTGGTGATTACTATCTCAAATATGTTCCCACGAAACAAACGCTAACGTATTTAGAAGAATTGTTAAAATTGAACTACATAAGTGAAGAGGTTTGCAGAGAATATCTAACTTTAACCAACCATTGTACAAAAGAAAATATCAATTTAACAATGAATTTTTTAACAATCCCAAGACACGGCAATAGGCAGCCCTCTCTCTCCATTTATTACAGGCGTCTTCATAAGTAGATATGAAACGTATTTAAAAATGAGAGTGAGTATTTTCCTAGAGTAAATTAACAGTAAACTTCTCTTTTTAGATGTACTAGTTATTAAAAATAAAGTAATGTCTCTTTTGAATTAGATGTCCACAGGAAGGAAACTATGACTATAAGTTACATTTCAAATGACTCAGATTATACGTTTCTCCAAAAAACTGAGAGATTAAATTTCTTAGTAAATAGATATATAAAATTTCCCTTAAGTAAGAGTAGATACAGTAGACAATTAGAGTACATTAAAAACGTGGCCAAATATAACGGATATTCGGATTGCTTGTTGGAGATATTAAATAATACACACAGAACAAAGAATACACTACAAAAAGTTTCTTTGTCTACTATTTGAACCGCGAGTTAACTTTCTTGTTAACACACTTGAATTTTTAAAAGAATTTCTTGATTATAATTACATAAAATACTTATGAATAATAAAAAAATACAAAGATAAAATATGACAAGTTAAAAGAGTTCATTGATTGTTGTTGCCCTTACTTGGTGAAACTTGTCCATACTACATACAGACTTGGAGACTACTTCTCTGGCTTCACTGTTGGTTTTTGTAGGTGAAGGACGTAGCCAGCGCGTGAGTTAACTGGAGCAAGTGGCCCTTCGAATTCTGGAAGTTCTAGGATGTTCTTCAATGCTTCTGTGACTATAGTTTCGCTGCTTGACAGCATTTTCAGACAGATTAAAATTGAATTAGTACGAAATCATGACAACTACAAATAAATATCTGTTGCTATGTTATGATATGATGTTTTGATCAAAAATTTTTTATCAAATTGAAAATAAAATGAAACACAGATGACAGATGAGGTTTTCAAAATGTCTATGTGATGTATGTCGATGTTTAACATAAAAACTAGAACTAGCCTATAATAACTATGATAACAGTTATAACAATAAAATAACTAAACAATAACAGTATAAAAGTAGTCTCTATACAACGAAAATATCGACATACATCAACTCATTATTTTATTACAACTTTTTTGAAATAATAGTTAAATTTATTTTCTTTGACATATTTAATTAGAAAGAAGAATATCCAAGAAAGGGGAATTCATTAAATCAGTTTGCTCGGTTAAAACAAGGTAGTTATTGTCGTGTGTGTGCCTTTTGACTTCTAAATAAAGGATATAAATACTGCCCAAAATTTAAATTTACAAACAAAATTAAAGAGATATTAGCTTCTGAATCCGAAATTGCTTCGAGATCTATAAGGCAATATGAAAAATTAAAAATATGTGAATTTTTAAGACATTTAACTTCAAAATATGACAAACGTCAAATTAACGAAACTCAAATTTTAAAATCTGTTCAGAATAAAATATTAGACAATGATCTAGTTTTTACTAAAGCTGATAAAGGAAATACAACTGTAGCTATAAGTAGCGACGCATATAACATTAAAATTAATGATTTTATTACTACAGAAAATTTAACAGAAATTAGGAGAGACCCAACAAACTCATTTCAGACAAAACTAAAAAATGAACTTAAAAATATGTCTCTGTTTAGTCAACAAGAAAAGAAATATCTTTTATATAAAAGCCCGCAACCACCAAAATTATATGGCCAACTGAAAATTCATAAGCCAAATATACCGGTGAGACCAGTAGTTAGCTATGTTAATACACCTAATCATAAGATAGCGAGCAAACTGGTTTCACTTATTAAAGAATACAATTACTTTCCAAAATATTCAGTTAAGAATTCTTATGAACTTGCACAAAAATTAAATAACTTAATTATTCCCACAAATAGTAAATTAGTCTCGTTTGATGTTTGTAGCATGTATTCTAAGATACCCCCTAAAGAATGTTTACCTCTATTAGAGAACGTTTTAATAGAAAAGAACGTAAATGTCATAAAAAGACAAGAAATAATGAATCTTTTTAATGAATGTATAAAACAAAACTATTTTAAATTTAATAATAAAATTTATATACAAAATGAAGGTCTGCCTATGGGTAGTCCGTTGTCACCTTTATTAGCCAACATATTTATGGAAAACTTAGAAAACCAAATTTTAACATCAGAACTTTCACATAATATTGTCTTTTGGTACAGATACGTAGATGATATTTTAGCATGTTTTCAAGGTAGTCATACAGAAATAAATGAATTTTTAAATTTTATTAATAACTTTCACACAAATATTAAGTTTACTTTAGAAGAAGAAGCTAACAGTTGTATAAATTTTTTAGACTTAACAATTAGAAAGTTAGAAAATAATTCATTTGACTTTACAATATATAGGAAACCAACTTACACTGACACAACCATACCATACGATTCATGTCACCCTTTTTCACAAAAGCTATCAGCCTACCATTCTATGATACATCGTGCATTTTCAATACCTATGTCACAAAACAATTTTGAAAAAGAAATTTCAATAATTAAACAAACAGCATTTAATAATGGCTACTCTGTTAAAATAATAGATAAAATGATAGAGAGAAAAGAATACAAATTAGCGATTAATTTAATTTATCCAAATATTAGAGACAAAGAAGACAACAGATACGTTTCGATAACTTATTTTGGAACCATTTCAGAAAACATTTCAAAAATTTTAAACACCTGTACAAATACAAAGGTAGCTTTTAAATCTTACAACACGACGCGTGATTTGTTATTTAACGCGAAAGAAAAATCTTGTTTCCTGACAAAAGCTGGAGTTTATAAATTAGCTTGTACACATTGTAACGCAATCTACATAGGTCAAACTTCTAGAAATTTTAACACCCGATACAAAGAACATATTTCTGCGTTTAGAAATAACCACGCTGACAAATCTACATTTGCAAAACATATTATTGATACTGAACATAGACCTACAATAAATAACCGCATACAACCACTACATTTTTATAATGACAAACGTAAACTAGACTTTTTTGAAGCTTTAGAAGTCAAAAGGCACACACACGACAATAACTACCTTGTTTTAAACGAGCAAACTGATTTAATCAATTCCCCTTTCTTGGATATTCTTCTTTCTAATTAAATATGTCAAAGAAAATAAATTTAACTATTATTTCAAAAAAGTTGTAATAAAATAATGAGTTGATGTATGTCGATATTTTCGTTGTATAGAGACTACTTTTATACTGTTATTGTTTAGTTATTTTATTGTTATAACTGTTATCATAGTTATTATAGGCTAGTTCTAGTTTTTATGTTAAATATTGACATACATCACATAGACATTTTGAAAACCTCATCTGTCATCTGTGTTTCATTTTATTTTCAATTTGATAAAAAAAATTTGATCAAAACATCATATCATAACATAGCAACAGATATTTATTTGTAGTTGTCATGATTTCGTACTAATTCAATTTTAATCTGTCTGAAAATGCTGTCAAGCAGCGAAACTATAGTCACAGAAGCATTGAAGAACATCCTAGAACTTCCAGAATTCGAAGGGCCACTTGCTCCAGTTAGCTCACGCGCTGGCTACGTCCTTCACCTACAAAAACCAACAGTGAAACCAGAGAAGTAGTCTCCAAGTCTGTATGAAGTTAAAAGAGACTCAAGTAATAACAATGTAGGAATGTTCGTCCGTGGTCTGGTAACTTCCATATATAGTCTCTGGTGGGGCGTGGACCGAGAGGCGGTTTCCACAATAGGTTGCTGTTTTGAAGGTGAGCTTGGTATGTGGCCGTTTGCTGAGTTGGGTCTAGTTGTTTATCCATCCGTGAATAATCTATTCTTCTAATTGTGCTGCTATTAATTAACCCATTCGTCAGCGACCTTGGGTGTTGAATCGGGATCTGTACTTCTTATATACATTGTATGAGTTCCCTATTGTTATCTCCACCATCCTTTAGAGAACGAAGCATATGGTTCGTTCCGAATAGTCATCGGGAATCCAGTAGTTGGTTTTCTTTTTTGACTTCTGCAAGATGTATCTTGAAGTTACGATAAACTTAACTATTGCCAAAGCATCACAGAAAGGGTCTATTTGAAATGAATTCCTGGAAATATTTAAGTAAAGTGAAGGGTTTGCAGAACACACTTCTTGTGACATTTTCTTTCCATAACGCGTATTTGCTTCAGGTTCCTTGCCTAAATGTTGCCAATTTTGACGTTTCAAAAAGCGACTTTGACGTTTTGAGGAATATCCCTTTTTTTTTTAATGCCTATAACTTTTTGTTTTTAAACTTGCAAACCCAAGTTTTGGTACATGGCTGACTCTTTACAAGCGCGGTTTCCAGATTTGGTTGTCCTTATTTTGTTATTTCCGGGGACATACATTGTTTCAGAAAGAAAAAAGAAAATTTTCCTGGAAAACCTGGGCTGATTTTCCTGGCTAACTAACTTATCCAAGCCGCTTGCAATAGGAAGGTTTGCACCAAATGTGATCAAAATCGGTCCATTATTTTTTGAGTTATGTGTCTGATACGTACCTATATATATATATATATATATATATATATATATATATATATATATATATATATATATATATATATATATATATATATATATATATATATATATATATATATATATATATATATATACATATAAACTGAGCCGGGATAAGGGTTCTAGGGGCCCAGTGTTCACGCTCATTTGAAGAAATTTTTTCAACATTCAAAAGTCGCAATCTCCTTATTAGAGAATGTTTTAAGAAAATTCACTGAAACGCTGCACCATGTTCTAACCTATCTATAATATCCACTACAATTAAATTTCAGAACAATGGTCCCCTTTGTAATAATCACAATCGATAATGAACAATGGGAATAGATAATTATTACAATATGTAAGAGAGGCTTAGTTAAACTTTCACAGTTGTAGCAGTAAGGAATAGTTAGAAACTGGAGGCTTAATGACTTTCATAATTAGTTTAAAACTGATGGTGCGAAGTAAAGTAACAGCCCTAACTACCATTTGCAAAGACTATAACCATTTGACAGTAAATAACATGATTTACACAAACATTTATTGAGGTAAGTTCTGAAGTGTGCCTTCTAAAACAGAAATGACATCTGGCAATTATTTATCGTATTTAATATACGTGGGAAGATTATTACTATTAGTTTTTTTTTCGTAATTATATATATATATATATATATATATATATATATATATATATATATATATATATATATATATATATATATATATATATATACATATATATATATATATATATATATATATATATATATATATATATATATATATATATATATATATATTTAATATGATATATTTATTACTCAATTTTACAGTCCATCTTACAAGACGCTTCAGTTTGTGGATGTAAATAAAAAGTCTGGACGCAGCAAGTGCGTTATGGTAGTGAATTTTCATTTAAATGTTTTAATAGGAAATATGTATCTTTTAGTGAATTTTCTTAAAAAAAATTCACTAATGAGGAGATCCCGACTTTTGAATTTTTAAAAAATTTCTTCAAATGAGCGCTAGTTAAGCCCCCCAGAACACATATCCGGGGTCAGTTTCAATTTTTATATGTTTATATATATATATATATATATATATATATATATATATATATATATATATATATATATATATATATATATATATATATATATATATATTTATTTATATATATATATATATATATATATATATATATATATATATATATATATATATATATATATATATATATATATATATATATATATATATATATATGTATGTATCACACCGATAACTCAAAAAATAATGGGCCGATTTTGTTTAAATTTGGTGAATAAATTCCTTTTGCAAATGGCTTGGATAAGTTCGTTAGCGAGGAAAATCTGCCAGGGTTTTCCCGGAAAATTTTGTGTTTTCTTTTGAAAAAAAATTATATCTCCGGAATTAACAAAGTAAGGGCAACCAAATTTGGTACACGGGTTTACGTTCTTATATTATATAGCCTTAGCTATAGAGTTTATCGTTTAATGTATATAATTTTTGTCGAATTTTCGTAAAAAATCAGTAAAGCTCAATATAGCCGTAATTATAAAAGATATGAACAAAATTTGTATATATTAATTATAGGGTGTCTTGAGCTACATCTGGAAAAAATATTTCTACAATCACAGGCTGGCCCATAAGTCGTTGGTGATACAATTTTTTTTTTAATCAAACACGCCTTATGTTATTGCATTTTCCATCGAAATATAATGCATGTTTGTAAGAAAAAAATTCTGGACGCAGCAAGTGCGTTATGGTAGCGAACTTTATTTGTTTATGTAGAAATCATTGTTTGTGAAATTTTTGTAAAATTTTGGTAATTAGTACCTAATGTTTAATGAGTTAATGTAAAAAATATGTTTTTGGATTTTCGCAAAAAAGTTGTTTACAATTTTTTTTGTAAGTTTTCTCGAAAAGCTTTTTGTAAATAATTATATCTTGGTAGGTGGCTAAATACCTTGAAGAAGTGTGTTGGCCAGGAAAATCGGGTCAGTTTTTCGGATATATTTTAAGTTAGTTTTCGAAAAATATTTGCCCTTTTCCAACAACAAAGTTATTTTGATAAAATGTGGTACATTGTTCCCACTATAGAGGTTATACTGGTTATAAAAACCATTTTTATGAAAATTCACTACCATAACGCACTTTTTTTAAGGAAGCAGGCATCAGATTTGGTGACCAGTATAACCTATATAGTAAATATTAAATGCTTCATATTTGAAAAGCTCAACTTGCTATTAACCTATAAGGTTGACCAAGAAACGGTTTTTTCCGGAAACCCTTTAAGTTTACTTTCGAAAATTTTTGTACATTTTCAAACACTAAAGTTATTTTAATGAAAGATGGCACATTGTTTTTACTATATAGGATACTGGTAACCAAAATGCGTGCTTTCTATTAAAAACACACATATTTGCTGTTAAAAATATTTTTATGAAAATTCACTACCGTAACGCACTTGCTGCGTCCAGAGTTTTTTTGTGTTTAACAGGTCAAAACATGTTGCACCTATTCATCGATAAAAAAAATTTACAATCTACCACCATAATTTTTACCTTGAGCGACAAGCTGGTAACGCTGTGGTGTTGAGTATCGCACGAGTATCAAGTATTTGCCTCTTTCAAATCTAATGCAACATGATCCTTGTGAAATACAAACTCAACACAAAAATAAATCATAAGGTGACTTTTATTGAGAGTGTAGGCTATTGTTTACTTAATTTTACTCTAATGAAAAACTGGAGCAAAATGAAACATTTACTTTCTTTCAGTTTATAAATAGAAACATTATTGAAAGAAGAAACATATTGAATTAACATCACCAATGTTACATTTATTAAGGGGTGGCAGCGACATCTATGCGCAAATAGTTAAAACATGCAATCTTTGAAATTTATTCTTAGTCAATACTACAAATATAAGCGATCTCATCCGGTAGACGTAAGTTACAGCGTCTAACAGACCTGCGCTATAATATCAGAAGTTCCGTTACCAAGACAACGCCTACTAGATCTTATAATATAAGCCATTGTCAATAAAACGCTCTGATTTCAAAATAAATGTTTCAAATTTGGATAGCTCAGTTTTCTGTAAACCTAGAAAGCTGAATTTTGGCACATAGTTAGGTCTTTCCCAAAGAAATATGTACACCAAATTTTATCGAAATATCTTTGTAATTTTCGGAAAAAAAATTTTTCAAAAGAAAATCAAAATTTTCCCGAAAAGCATTGTCTGATATTCCTGGCTAACGAACCCATCCAAGCCATTAATAAAAGAAAGGCACTTGCCAAGTTTCATCGAAATCGGTTAATTCTTGTTTGAGTTATCAGACGGATACATATATATATATATATATATATATATATATATATATATATATATATATATATATATATATATATATATATATATATATATATATATATACATATAAAAATCGAAACTAACCCCGGATATGGGTTCTAGAAGCCCAAATTCGCGCTCATTTGTTAACATTTTTGCAAAGTCTCACCATCGATACCTCTCTATTAGTGATTTTTTTTAAATAAAAATTCACTAATACAGTTTAAAAGTTACATGTCCAAACAAATGTTTAAATATCGTTCTGTAATACACTTAAACATACGCTTGTGATACTACCGAACACAATATAAATTATACACTGTCTACAAAGTAACGCAAAAATTCAATAAAATTTGAAGTGACCATTATTAAGGAAAATTTAAAAACAGGTCGATTTTTGTTGTCGAAAACTAACTTGTGGATATAAAAATATCACCCCAGCGTCATACCTCTTCAAAAGGTAGCTACCCCTTCCAAATTTTGAAATTGGATGGTGGAAAGTGTCACATTTTTTTAAAGCTAATCCAATTATCTATTCAGCAACACCATCTTTTTTGTAGAAATAAAATAAAGTGGGTAACAATATTTTAGTGAATATTCTTTTTTTAATCACTAATGAGGAGATCGCGACTTTTGATTTTTGAAAAAATTTCTTCACATGAGCGCGAACTAGACCGCCTAGAACACATCCAGGATCAGTTTCAATTTTTATATGTTTATATTGTTACGTTCTTCGGGGTTCTTGACTTGTTGACTAACAAAACACAGCTTTTCAAACTACTAATTTATTATAACCAACTATTTTCTAACCATAAACACACCAAATAAAATATTTCTCTATTACTAAATGTCTATAGTTTACTCTCGCCTCTATCAATTCACATAACACTGATTCGCTTAATACTCTATGATCACTTATTCTGCACCAACACTAACTCAATACTGAACTAACTCACTGTATGTGCGGTTCATCTATTTATAATCTCCATAGAAATTCTAGACCTTCTACACTGTTCTACACCTGTAATTACTGGTCCCTTCTAGAAATATAATTCCAGAGTATTTGCTGTTACCAACACACTTTACAACCGGCCTCTGATCATAGAAGTAACAAAGTTCATAAACTTGATTATCATAGAGACGGGTATGACACTGCCACCCTCTTACATTCGATCCTCTCGGTCGAATTCTGACATTTCTTGGTATGAAGTAAGCCTGTGCATATGGACCACCTTTTTACGGACCTTTCCAAAATTTCTATAGTTTCGGTGAGCGTGCCTTGCGCCGTGCTGGATTGTGGAACAACAGCAGATCTTCTGCTTTAAATTCAGCCGGATTAGCTCGCACGTCATAACGGATGTTTATGCTGTCGCTTTCTACTCATATGTGCATTCTGACAGCAGAATGGATGCTTTCCTTTCGTCAATATGTCGGAGCTCTCTTCAAGCGAAGTTATTGCGTTGGACTGGTTCTTCCGTACAATTGCTTTGGTTCTGGTGTTTCTACTTGCACAAATATCTCTGCAGGCCCTATTATTCCTGTCGACATCAGCCCTGTTCCAACAAATTGGTTCACTGACCTTTTTCTGGATTGGCTTCACATTTACATGGTCTTTACACCTTCCATCTTGTACTTCTCCCATAATTTATTTTCTACCTGCTTCTGGTTGAGTAACTGGGTCGTCTCTTCCTCTCACAGCTCTCTTCACTAAAACTGACACTTTCACGGCAGACGTTGCTATTTTCCTGTATGGTGATTTTCCGCACTACCAGGTTACTGCCAGGCGACATTATTATTTCTTCACCGCCGATAGTCAGGTTGTTAGTGCCAAGATCAAGTTTAGCGCACTGACCCTGAAGTATGTCCTAGCCAATTATAATCGGGTCTGATATGGCGTCGACTATGGCTCTCTGTTTTGCCTTCCTTGTCCCAATTTGTAGCTCATCAGTTTCGCCAAATACCTGGATCCGATTACCACTGGCTGCATTTACTCTGTTACTCTGTACACTCGATCTGGCTCTCTTACTCGTCATCTTGGTAGCCTGTAGAGGCGAATAATCGTCCTAAGCGCACCAGTGTCAACGGCTATCTGGGTCTTATTGACGTTTACGTATCCATGTACAACGAGAGCGTGGCCAGAATCACTAGCCTGAGAAATAGTGACCGGCCTTAGCTTCACTTTCTCCCATGCCCGTGATTTTAGAGCCCAACATTCACCCACCTTGCCGCAGTTCCAGCAGCGCAAGGCATTTGCACGGTGAGCTCTTATTAGGTGCCCATGGGACGTAGGCCTTATTTGTTCGGCTATTTTCTCTAGTAGCTGCAGGACCTTAGATTAATTTGTTTTATTTTCTTCTTGGACTTGGAGACTGCGAACTTTTACATGACTTTCTAACGCTTGCTTGACAGCGTCAAACAGCAAGGAATGTGCCAATACATCGTTCAAGTTTTTGTGTCTTGCCATCTTCAGCGTCTGTTAGGTGTCGGTATCTCTGATACCATCAATAAAGGTTTGTAGCGACAGCTGGTTTAAAAACTCCATCCGTACTATGGGGTAGGCTAATCGTGTCAGTCTAACAACGTCGGTGTGGAGATGTTGGAGACTTGTGCCCGATTTCTGACCACGATTTTTCAACTGGAATCTGTTGTAAAGGCTGGTCGCCAAACCGCATCTCTAATTGATGTCTAATGCTGTTAAAACTCAAGAGTTCTTCCCTGAGAAGCACATCTAGCGAATCTGCTCTGAGAACTACAATCAACGAAGTCGCTTTCTCTCTCTCTCTCTCTCTCTCTCTCTCTCTCTCTCTCTCTCTCTCGCCCCAACCATTTGCTGTAGCAGCGGCTTCGAACTGGCGTAGATAAATACCACATGAAACTAAGCCATCAAATGTGGGGACCTTAATTCTTACCACGTGGCTATCTTTGAGTCTGATGTTTCTCTTGACTAAGGTATCATACTTCTTTTCTAGTGATTGAATTTTCTCCTGTACCTCCGCTTGTACCTATTGCACACTCGTCAGATTGTCAAGTACACCGTCGCTGATACCACGTACTCAACTTTCTACTTGTTGAAAGATGTCGTCTTTTACCTGCTTCATACGTTCGTACACCCATGAAGTAATATTCTCAATTCTGCTCACTTGTTTTTGCAGAATTATATTTGTTTCTTCATCTCTTCTTCTCATTTCTTCCTTTGCTTCTGCGTCGCTTTTTCTCAGTTCCTCTCTCGTCTCTTCGTCTCTTTTTCTCAGGTCTTCTTCGCTTCTTCATCTCTTTTTTCTGACTGTTGCACCTTTTTTCTCTCAGTTCTTCTTTCATTTCTTCATATCTTCTTCTTCTTTCATTTCTTTAATCAATATCAATAGCGGGGTGTCCATATTGGCTGCTGCGCTACGTATCTTAGGCATGGACGTACTTGAAGCTGGTACACAGTTTATTCTGTTTCAAGCACCCAGTTACCAAATACTGCTGACACTGATCAGAGATTTTTTAAATGTCCACGTTGTTCAACAAATAATCTGGAAATCATTTCCGATGGCAGCTTGGAAATCCCAGTTCTGACACAAGATGTTACGTTCTTCGGTGTTCTGGACTTGCTGACTAACAATACACAGGTTTTCAAACTACTAGTTGATTAAAACCAATTATTTTCCAACCATAAACCCACCAACTAAAATATTTATTTCTATTACTAAATGTCTATAGTTTACTCTCGCCTCTATCAATTCACACTACACTGATTCGCTTAATACTCTATTGTTACTTATTCTGCACCAACATTAACTCAATGCTGTACTAAATCACTCTATGTGCGGTTCGCCTATTTATACTGTCCATAGAGATTCTAGACCTTCTATAGTGTTCTACACTTGATCCCTTCTAGAAATATAATTCCAGAGTGTTCGCTATTACCAATACACTTTGCAACCGGCCTCTGATCAGAGAAATAACAAAGTTCATAAACTTGATTCTAATAGAGACGGGTGTGACTATATATATATATATATATATATATATATATATATATATATATATATATATATATATATATGTATATATAATTTGGCGTATACCTTCCTTTTGCAAGTGGCTTGGATAAGTTCCTTATACAGGAAAATCGGACCAGGTTTTTTCCGAAAACTTTGTGTTTGCTTTCGGAAAATTTTTATATCCCCTGAAATAACAAAGGTAAAGCAACCAAATTTGGTTTATATCATAAAAACTAAACCATGCATCAAAATTTATATTTATAAGTTAAAAGACATAAAGGTTATAGGCATTTAATCTAAAAAAATCGGTTGCTCTGGATGCCAAATGAGGGCACAAGTCGAAAAAATTTTGAATGATATACACGATTCATGTAATTTTATAGACAAAAAAATCATTTCGGGTTAAGGGATCGATAAATATTAAAACAGTATAATAAGTTTTCCCACTCTACAAAAACAAAATTCGAAGGGTTTTATAATAGTGCATAGTAATAGTCCACGGGAACAATTCATGTCATATTCAAGTGACAAATTATTTTGACAAATATCACATCTATTTTCTAAGTGACATGTAAATAAATATTTTCTTTTCTGACATGTGTAATACAATGCGTTTCTTCGTATATTTATCTTTATTTTCGGCCACCACAATTTTGCTCATAGAGTTAAAAATAATTTGGTATTAGTGAATACAGAGATCGCGACTTAAATTTTGAAAAATATTATTCAAATGAGAATGAATTTAGATCTGTAAGTTAAAAGACAAGAAGGTTATAGGCATTTATAGAAAGAAATTTGGTGGTTTCCTCTTAAAACGTTACAGTTGCGATTTGAAACGTCAAAATTGGGTATATTTACGCAAAGACCCTGAAAGTAATACGGGTTATGTAAAGAAAATATCGCAAGGAAAGTGTTTTACAAACCCTTAAGTGTCAGCTTCAACAGTTATGGTCTTTCATTTTACTGAAATATATCCAGAAAATTAATTTCGAATAGAGCCTTTCCCTGATGCTTTGGCAGTACTTTTAGTTATAGAGTTTATGGTTTAATCGTCTAACTTTTTAGCGAATCTTCGTAGAAAAACTTCGATAATGTGGAGACCGCGAATTAACAACACTTGTACTTAGGTTGCTTTTTTTTAATTAATTAAACTATTTAATACTACTTAACAACAAACTAACATAGGTATTGCCTAAAATATAACAAATATTACACAAAACAATGGCTTTATATAGTAATCTAGCCTAACTTCACAGGGAGGATCTTCACTAACGTCTGCTATTGTATCTTCTGTACAGACATAGATCTCGTTCGTGAGCTCCTGGCAGGGGTTGTTTCTGAAGGCGTATTGTTGCTCATTTAGGATAAGGTACTTGGATCGAGGTATTATCGTAGGGAAGCTGTAAGGATTGGTTTGTATAGGTAGGGAATACAGTTGGTAGTAAATATAATTAGATTTGTCTATTAGTGGAATATCAATTTGGAATATAATTTTATATCCAGTTTGGATAGACTTGATTTTGAATATTTTTTCATACAAAGATAAGTCATTCTTGCTTACTAATCTAGATTGTGAAATGTATTTTTATATTACAGAAAGCTCTTTAATAGTGAATTTTGGTTTGATGATAGAAGTGTGAAAAGTATTTAATTTAGAGAACGTTATATCATTTTCAGTTGTTAATATTATCGATTCTATGACGTTAAATAGGTTAGCGATTTCAGTCAACAGTTCTAGAATATCTGCTCGCTGGAGAACAGGCATGATATTAGTAGCTAAATCTTTAGTAATGTTTTGAAGTGCTAATATTCTTTTGAAATATTTTTTTTCATTGTGAGTTAAAGTATTTACTGTTTGATTAAATTTGTTTATGGCATTTATCATAATAGATGTTTGTTCGTCAAATAGCACATGCATTCTATTTTGATCATCAGCTAATAATTGAAGGGCTTTGTTGATTCTTTCGCCATCATCAGCATCTAGATTGCCAGTGATTGATTTAAAAACTGTACCCAAAGGATTGAGTAAACCTCTCTTAAATATATACTTATCAGAAAAAATTCTAAGGAAAGTTTCATATATGTTAATTAGAGTATAATTAAGGGCGATTATAAAATTATGATATTCAGATCTAAAATTATCACTCAAAGTATTGGCTATAAGATAATATTTGTATTTAAGTTTACTGTAGTCAGTAAATAAGGGTTCCATATTATATACATGTATAAGGCGCCATACGTCATTTTGGCAATAGCTTCTACCTAACTTGCGAGGTAAAAACCCAGGGTTGTTCTTTAAATCTTCTAGCTGTGGCTGCCCTCCGCATGCCCACCCGACAGGCGAATATTTCTTAAATGAGTTACACATCGCTCGTCATTCTTGTGATTTATGAGTAAAGCTTTATTATGTTCTAGGAGGGATATTATCGTGTATGGGCCTGTATAGGAGTTCTTGTGCTTTTTGTCAAATCCAGGGGGTATCTTTTTATAGACTGTTTGACCCTCTTTAAATGGCTGATTAACTTCGACGTTAGTTCTGAGGAGCATTTTTTCTTTCGATTTTTCTATCCGATCTAATACGATATCATAAACTATTTTCATAAAAATTTTGCGCTGTTGGTTTTACTCTTGGGTAAGTGTAACTTCGGGATCGAAATTGAAGATTTCTGTGATGTATTCGAATATTAGCTCATAAGGTGGTTTGAGAGTGAATGCTTGAATTGTAAGCTAGGGTGCAGTAGGGTATTGAGTCAGGATGTTTTAGATTTGGGTATTATATTTTGAAAATTCTATAGTGTTCAATCAGTGTGCTGTAGAATCTCTCTACTGGGCTGTTAGAGTTAGAATTATGAGGTGTAGTTATGTGCAGTTCAATTTGATATGACTTTAGGAACTCTTTGGCTGTGTCATTTGAGAATTCCGTACCAGAGTCGGAAGCGACGCCTCTTACTGTACCATATTGTGAAAAATATCTTATTAATATCCTGGAAGTTTCTATAGCATTCTTACTTCTAATCGGAAAGGCCTGACCGAATTTACTGAAAGGATCAAGAATTGTAAAGAACTGAAATGATTCGATTTGAAATGTATCTATGTGAATTATTTCTCGAGGTTTCGAAGGAGTTGGAGTGTGTTCTAAAGGTACTTTAATTGGATGTTTATTGTATTTTGCTTGTTTACATGTCGCACAGTCTAAAATGAATTCTAAAATTTTTTGTTCTAAACTAGAATAATAATATTTTTGTTTCATCCTTAAATAAGTTTCATCCGGACCTCTATGGTTAGTTTTACCTTGATGATATGCTATTATGAGATCCTTAAATTCATCCTCACTGTTAATTTCTTCCAAAATTTTATCACATCTAAAATTGCGGCTCATGCGCATTATTAAAGTGTTGATTGATAGTCAAACTAACTAATTCATAATGTCTCTCATTAATAAATAGGCAATAGTATTTCTTTTGAGGTAAACAGTGCTGCTTTACAAATTCCGCTATCTTGTCTGGATCTTCTAAATTAAATTTAACATGAATAAAATTTCTCTTGCCTTTTCTGACGTGTAGAATTTCGCGTTCCTCTGAGCAACTAAAGAATATTTGATTGGATTTGTTATTGATAATTTCCTCTTCCAAAATAGGAATGCCTGGTGCGGCGTATGATTCCTGGTTAGAATTAACTGTATCTAGTTCTTCGATTTCCTCATCAGTGTTTTCATTATCCCTCTGCCATTCTGTTTCATCTACATTATTAATTACTGACTGATTATCAACATCCAGAGGGTTAATTTCTACACGTGATTACGCGTCGGCGTTATTTGTTTTTCCTTTCTTGTATTCTATATCGTACTCATATTCTTCAAGTTTTAAACGCCATCTTACTAGCTTCGAATTGGGCTCCTTTAATGAAAATAGCCATTTCAGTTTGTGATCGGTCATTATGGTAAATCTTTTGCCGTAAAGGTAGGGTCTAAAGTAATTACTTTAGACCCTACCCTGTAAATTTACAGCCCAGACTATTACAAGTAGCTCTTTTTCGATTGTACTATACCTGGTTCCTATCTCGTTCAGAATTCGGCTTGCATAAGCTACAGGCAGGTCTGAATTCGGTTCGCCTTGACTTAAGACAGATCCAAGTGCGACGTTGGAAGCATCCGTAGTTAAAATAAATTTCTTTGTAAAATCTGGTGGCTGTAATATTGGACTGTTTATTAAAAAATGTTTACATGTTTTAAATGCCTCTTTATAATCATTTTGTTAAAGGTTTTGTGACATTCGCAAAATTCTTTATAAATTTTTGGTATCCTATTAAACTCAAAAACTATTTGGTTTCTTTTTGTGTTTTAGGAATCGGAAATTGCTCTATGGCTTCGAGTTTTCGTGGGTTAGTTTTAATTCCTTCTGGGTTGACCACATGTCCCAGAAATTCAGCCTCTTTCTTTAAAAATTCGGTTTTGTCCAGTTGAACATTTAGCTGAAGGTTCCTGAACCTTTCGAATACTGGTGTAAGCTTGTCTAGATGCTCCTGTAGAGACGTCGAGAACACAATGACGTCATCCATGTAGACAAGGCAAGTTTGCCCAATCAATCCGTGTAGAACATTATTCATTAAGCGCTGAAACGAGGCTCGAACATTATTAAGGCGAAATGGCATCCTTAAATACTCATCATGACCTAGATCTGTTGAGAATGCCGTATTTTCAATATCGCCCGGATGTATCTCTTTCTGATGAAAACCTGATGCCAAATCAATTGTAGTGAAATAGTGAGATCTACCAATTTTATACAATATTTCTTCTATTTTAGGTATGGGGTAGCGATCTGGTATGGGGTAGCGATCTGGTATGATTTTATCGTTGAGCTTTCTGTAGTCTACAACGATTCTCCACTTTTGTTTCCCACTGGCATCTGCTTTCTTTGGGACGACCCAAATTGGTGAACACCACGGTGAATGTGAATGCCTAATAATGTTTTGCTGTAACATTTTATCCATCTGTTTTTGTACCTCTTCTTTATGCACCTGTGGGTAACGATATAATTTAGAATGGGCGGGTATATCGTCGGTCGTCCTAATCCTATGTTTTACAATGTGTGTGAAAGTTAGCTTTTCGTCCTCTTTATAAAATATATCTGAATAACGTTTGCATAAATATATTAACTGTTCACGTTCTTCTTGATTTAAGTGATCCATGCGTATTTCTTTTAAGGTCCAGTTATCATCGCAATTTTTCTTAACACTATTATTATATTTATGATTATAACTGCTATATATTGCATTATTATTTAACTCAATAGTCTCTAAGGGTTTAGTAAATCTGAGATTAATTTGTGTAGAGGTTGGGTTTATTATTTTAACACTAGCATCGCTATCTGACAATTTAACTAAACAGTCAGGTATAAATGAATTATTAATTAACATTTGGTTAACAAGCCCATATCCATTGGACTTATTGACTGGAACATTGATTTTAGTTTCCGTATTTGACTCAAGAGTATATTCGTAAGGAAAATGTATATCAATTTCTAACCTACCTAAGTATAATTTACTATTATTAAAATCTAGCCTAGCCACCGAGTACCAGAACTGAATAGAGGTGATTGGGGAAGAAGATAACAAAGAAGTATAAGCGAAAAATGTGAAAAAAAAAACCTATATGCGCTGCCCTTGTCCCATTTTGCAGCTGCACCTCCTTAAAATCTTATTTATTCCGCATAGATCAGATCCCGTAACTTTCTTGGGGGTTGTTCCCAAGAAATTTTTCATGTGGTTTATGCATTGAGTGTGGTTGTAAGCATGCAGAAGGGAAGACCCCCCCCCGTGTTGGGTAAGGGCTATGCCAGCATGGGAGGGGGGTGGGGGTGGTTGCCTCGTCCGGGGGGTTTTTCCTCCACCACTGCATGCATACAACCACCTTCAATGCATAAATCACAAGAAAAATTTCTTGGGAACAACCTACAAGAAAGGTACTGGACCTGAGGCGAATAGGGGTTGCGAGGTAAACATGAATCGTATAATAATAATGGATTATAGATCCGGCTAAGCTGTTTCTTCGCATTTTTCGTTTCTTCTTCCCCGGCAACACATCTGGTCCTGTATTTTTTGGGGGTTGTTTGCAAAAAAATCCTGTGTTTTATGCAACCAAGGTGGGTTCTAAGCACGTTTCTGAATTTTTTTCTAAAAGCCCCCCGTGAGCTCATCTGAAAATTCACCAAGTATTATTACATATTTATCATTTACTTATTAGGCTAGCACAATTTACTATTATTTTAAAATTAAATATAAGATGTCTGAGTTTTTTGCTCAGAAATTAATTGTAAAAATTATAAACCTACTATTTTGTATGTCTAAAAATACATACCTACCTAAGTATTATAAATTTAAATAATTTACTAATTGTGATTAGTTGCATGTTAATAATTGAGCAATATCCAGTAAAATACGTAAACTATTTAAAAAAACTAAAAACCTAGGTTGTGGTTTAGAAGAAAAACGTTCTGTCCAATTTGGCGCATTATGAATTTATAATTTCAGAAATAATAATACACTTTTTTAATCCTTTTCAAGGTAAACCAATTAATTGAATCCGTTATTTTGAAATCGATTAATATCTTAAAATTTCAATACTTTCTGTTACTATGTGAAAAAAATGTATAATAAAAATAGTTAATAATGGTCTATGTTCAAAAAGAACACAACTTTGAAAGACGGAACATAACAATGCCGTCTTATTTCAATATTCAATGCATTATTATTCCACTAGATTTAAATTTAGAATTCATGTGACGTATTCCCGCTCCACCCTCTGATTGGTCGAGAGTTACCAGACAACATAGATTGATCAATTTTCCGTTGAGTAAAAATAGATTTAATACAGAATTAAAACACATAAAAAATGTGGCGAGATATAACGGTTACTCGGATGGTTTAATAGACAAATTAGTTAACAAACACAGAACAAAGAAGTTGATATCTGAATGTACGACATTTAAGAATGATAAAATCGAAAAAAAATTTGTGTGTTTACCTTATGAACCACGAATCACAGAGGGTTTGGAAAGTATTTTTAAGAAAGTCGATTTACATTTGACGTTTTCGACGAAAAGTAATTTAAAAAATTTGTTGGGTAATACGAAAGACAAAGACAAAGTCACTGAAATGTCCGGAATTTATGAGATTAGTTGCAAATATTGTGATCTTAAATACGTGGGCCAAACTAGGAGAAACATAGCCACCAGATTTCGTGAACATCTCGCACAGTTACGATATGGTACGGAGGACAGATCATGTGTGGCACAACATATATGGGATAATAACCACCACATTGACAAAGAAATTTTGAAACTTGTCAAAAATGTCAGACATCAAACTATGCTTGATTCATTAGAAAGTATTTTTATATTAAGGTCTATTAAGAACAAAACTTCATCAAACCGTGCGGCACCTGTAATTTCTAGCTCGTTGTTTTCTCTTTGCATTTGACCGCTTAAATATTCCTAATTTGGCTGGTAGAATAATAAATTATTGTCAATAACTCGACCGGTTTATACATATACTAATCACTATGTTTGTCTTGATTTAAATACCGGTTCGGTTTTTTTGTATATATGTAGTCAATATAAATATTTTCACGTAGAATTAAAATCAATATGAATATAGTGTCAATAACTCGACCGGTTTATACATATACTAATCACTATGTTTGTCTTGATTTAAATACCGGTACGGTTTTTTGTATATATGTAGTCAATATAAATATTTTCACGTAGAATTAAAATCAATATAAATATAGTTTTTATGTAGTATTTTAGTTGACCTATTTTTCCTTTGTTAAAGTGAACACGGTGAGACAGACATCTGGGTTTTTAGTTTTCTATTTTTAAAAGAGATGAGTTGAGTTTATCTCACCAGATGTCTTTATCGGCATGAACCAATATACACATAGTAAATTTCTAGATCGAAAAGAAACTTGCCGTTTCTTTAAAGAACTCTGGTCCTTTTAATACCTATATTAGATCAGGGTCATAAATTTGTCGACCAAAAGATTAAAGGAGGTCTCCGACCTGTTTCACTGCGCAATAAACAAACGATCGTTCTTGGACGACAACTTTACTTCGGACTAGTTCGTTTATCTTGACGCGATATAAATATACGGGATCTAGTTTTTTATGTTAGAATTTTTCTTCCTCTGAAGATGTTGACTTTGTCAACGAAACGATCGTAATATCTCTGAAATATGTTTTGTGGTGATTTAGGTGTTCGCCAAATGTACTTATTAGTGCTCATCACAGGTTCCAGTTTTTCACATAGAGACAACCTATCTAATCTGTAAACCTTGCACTGAAGTTTATTATTATTTTGGCCATTACATATCTGACTTTATATTCCTTTCCATACTGTGTCTTATCATACGTTCTTTTGCTCGAACGACTCTAACAAGACAAACAAAGTCAAATTTACTAGACTAAAGCATTAACCATTGAGTGTTACGGTCTGAGTGAGATAAAGATTTGCGACCTGTATACAGGACTATTGTTATCAAGTAAATATACGTGAACCTTGCAAGTTTGGAGATCATGTCTAGTTACAGATTCAATATAGAAATACGGCAATCAAGCCAGAGGTATAAAAATACGTTACAATACTATGTTTACTTGAGTATCATATAACATTTCTATGTAATTCAGTGTGACCACATTGTAACCAACTGTCTGTGTATTGTGGTTTTTGTAGGTTAGCGACTTTCCTTTGAATATTTTGACCAATTTACCTTTATGTTGTCTTTTTGCGACCTCATTTTTTTATTGCTAACTCTATAATGAGCTCTTTGTTCTCTTTTTAAGTTTTTTAATATAATATTTGTTGTAAAGATATACCATATACTATATACCAATATTTTTATGATTCTTTTAATTGATATTTTCAACTAATAATTGATTTCAAGGAAATAGAAAATTTGTGATAAGTAGCTTTTTTTATTTCCGTAATATAGTTTGCTTAAAAATAATTGCCCTTGCTACTTAGGGGTGTCCTATAATTTGCAGGCACTCCTAGTGACTTTTTGACTATTTCTAAACAAAAATCTGAGTCTGAAGTAGGGAGCGTAAATGGGCTTTGTTTTTTACGTACACCATGAATGATGAAATGTAAATTATTAAATATATTTTTGTTTTAAACTGTAATTTTGACTTTTCTCGACATTTTAAACACACCTCGTGCAGCGTTATATTTATTGAGCTGTAACTATACAATTTGAATTTGTTGGCTAATGATTACTTACTCTAAAAAGAAAACTGATTACTTACTCTAAAAAGAAAACTTAACACCAAATTTTAGAAGCCGAACTTCAAATTGCCAATTTTTTTCAAAATCACAAATTTATACTAAAAATCAAGTGGTAGATGCGAGGTAAAAAAATATATTTTTACATTACATAGCTAGTCAATTATTATGGTTATTATGGACGTGTATACGTATACACAAATGAACTGACTGCAACAGGATTACCAGCACTTCCCTTCTTTTGTGTCTTCAAATTCGAAGGCGGTACTTTACTATTCCGCTTGGGCACTATTAAAAATAAAATCTTCGTTAAAATGTTTACCAAAAAAAAAAACATGAATCATATCACTTACGGGCATTCCAAGCAATGTGCACAGCATTTCTTTCGTCAAAAGTTTCATATTCGTCTTCCGAAAGTTTTTTCTTGGCGTCTCTTATGATTGATGCTGATACAGCTTTTTGAATTGAAGGAGGATAATTCTTTGGTAAACCTAAAATCATCAAAGCAAATAGACATTTTAGATGGAGCGAGGTTTGATAAAAATTAAACGTGATTATTTTAGAAACGTCAAAATTACATCGTGAAGCTGTCAACGTTTAAAGGCAATTACAGGGTATCCCACTACTAACGGCACGGGGTCTCTCGTCTATATATTTCTTTATATCGAATTCTTAATGACGGAAGATTGTGTATGTCAACAAGGGCTACAATTTTAAATAATTTTTAAATATACAGGCTGTGACATCTCAAAGTTATAGTTTTTCTTATGGAACACATGTATTTGGTGATGACTTTGAACTCTACGGAAAAAAGACCCGCTATCTTGAAGGATCCCTATATACCTATCTATTAACGTTTGTCAGATATCTTGATTTTTCGATGAATATAAGGTTTTCGAAAAAATCTGTTTCATGTAAGATAATATCAAAAGGAAAACGCACTAGCCAGCGACTATGGACTTGTTACTCCATCAATCACTGTAGTCAATACTTCGCAATAATTTACAGGGTGTTAAAAAGCTCAAGTTCAGTTATTGACACATTCAAAGTAGATTATCTTGTTTATGTTAAATGGAATACCCTGTATTTTGTTGATCCATCGTTTAGAAATAGTAATTCCCTTCCATGTGATACTAGGGTTCCCGTGCCATTTCATGCCATTCATACTTTTATTATTGTAAATGCCATTTTCACATTAAAACGGAAATTTCAAACAATCTAGTTCGCTACAGTCATTTTTTGACAGATCTTTCAAATCAAAATTATATCAGAATGTCTGAACAGTCATAGTTTAGTTGTTGGGAATCTTTCCTGTTAATATATTCAAATATGAAATAGTACGCACTCTAGGAGAGAATAAACATGTTACTTTATGCATTGGAAAAGTATTTTCTGCCGTCAAGAATCTATGCTCAAAAATATCCTGATCGAGAACATCCAAAAAAACAGGGGTTTGACAAAATATTGAGAATATTTCGTGTTAATGGTAGTGTTGCATACGAAAAAGTAAGCAAAACTAAGCCACTTACGTGTGATAGTGATACATACACACATTCTCTATGAGAATTAAGTTTATGATTCTTGTTACTTCTATGGTCAAAGGCATCTTGTACCGGCCGGTTGCAAAGTGTGTTGGTCACTGCGAACACTCGGGAATTATATTTCTAGAAGGAACCAGAAGTGACGGGCATGGAACAATGTAGAAAGGTCTAGAATCTATATGGATAATATAAATAGGAGACCCGCAGATAGAGTGAGTCAGTCAGTAAGTAGTGAGTTAGGGTTGGTGCAGAATAAGTGATGATAGAAGGCGAATAGAGGAATAGTTTACGTGTTTATGGTCGGAAAATACTTGGTACTAATAAATTTGTAGTTTGAAAAGCTGTGTTTTGTTAGTCAACCAATCCAAAACCCCGAAGCACGTAATAATATATATATATATATATATATATATATATATATATATATATATATATATATATATATATATATATATATTTCTGTTCAGTCACCTACAGGGTGGGCAAATCTATACTGAATTTTGCCGACGCACAGTCTCTGACTTTGTCGGTTTGTTATTATTTGCTGGTGGTGTATAAAAAGGGGGAAACGGGTAACCGTGAAAAAAAATTCCAATATTGATATTGTTATTTGTTGTTAAAAACTCAGACTGTGTATTGGCGGGGGTCAATTTGAAAAACCGCGGATTTGGTTTGAAACTTGTAATAGAAGGATTTGCAAAATTTGTGTGCATGTGTGTGTGTGTGTGTGTGTTTAAGAGAAAAAAAGAGAGAGAGAGAAAGAGTATGCGAGTGTATGGGATTGCGAATGTGTGTAGGTGGCTCTCTGTGTGTGGGTGTATGTGGTGGTAATATCCTTCTGTTCACTATGTGAGTTTAGTTCGGGACGCATTTCTGTTCAATCACCTACAAAGTAGGCAAATGTATGTTGAAGTTTACCGACACACAGTTTCTGACTTTGTCGGTTTATTATTATTTGCTGTGGGAAAAATATGTCAATATTAATTATGTTATATTGTTGTTGTATTGTTTGTTAAAAACCAGGCTGTATATTATCAGTAAATAAATTATTATTATTATTATTATTATTATTATTATTATTATTATTATTATTATTATTATTATTATTATTATTATTATTATTATTATTATTATTATTATTATTATTATTATTATTATTATTATTATTATTATTATATGTATATACAGCACAAGATATTCTCAGAATGTTCTCACAATGTGAGAACATTCTTTTTTTAAGAATATTTGTTTCGGAATGTTCTAATAACATTTATGGAATTTCAAACTTCAATCTTAAATATTCTGAGTACATTAATTCAATCACATCATAAGAAAATTCTTCATCAATATACTGAGAATATTTGACTAGATTATTATTCCGAATATTCGTTTAGAATGTGTTTGAGATGTCCTTATAATATTATATAACTTTAACATTTAATGAAAAAGATAGATGATGATTGCGGTATAGTGGTGAGAATTAACATAGTAACTATTTTGCATGATTCTGTTATCCGTCTATGGTAAAACATATTGTATATTTAGGCAATCCCTTCTTTAGACATAGAGCGCATGTCCATGTCGCCGGGAAGGGAAGATGAATTCACTTTTTATGCATCTTACTTCATTACAGATTAATTTTAGATCTTATAGATTCGGAGGTTAGATTTTTGCATCTTTGAATTGGAGAGTGTGTCGGAGATTTATTTTTGAAACGCGCCAATGACAGTTGAGCACGCATGCGCACAAAGAGGAGCCGCGAGTGGCATTTAGCATTTCGTAGGAAAGACAGCAAATGGCAAGATGGCCTCTAGATGAAAATGAAAAGTAATGTCACAATTAATGGTCTGTGAGCAATGTTCTATAAGGTTTTATTCTAACATAATTAATTAAAAATAATAATGTGACGTAAACAGTGTGTAATTGCAAACATAGATCCAGAGTACAGAAGCAACTAAAACATGGTGTCGGGTTAACTAAAACCCAGTAAAGAAACAAGTATTAAAGCATATCCTGTAGGACACTGATGATTGGTTCGCCAATTTTGCTTGAGACTGGATCATCTTACGAATTAGGTATTTTGTGAATTGTGTTATTTTCAATAGTACCTAAGTCATGCAATATAAACCACCACCACCGTTTTATGTGGATGGACTGGAAAAGTGCAAGAATACTGCAAATCTATAAAATTGTTTAAGCAACATCTCGGACTTTTTACTCCTGTAGAAGAAGTTAATGCTATGAGAAGTATCACTATAAAGTGAAGAAAATGTGGACCTGAACATATGGTGGGAAGATGAATGTACAATAAGACTTGCAATTTATCAGATGCGGAATCACTTTGCCAAAGTATGCCTTTACAACCAGAATATTCAAGCTATTGGTGACAAGGGCAGGGTCAAAAGGTCTAATCGATGACTTGCAGTTGTAGTTTTGTGTAAGTGAAAGTGAGTGTGATTTTGTGGCATCTTCTGTCCAATTCAGTTGTATTCTATAAAGGTGTAAGTACTATTGTGTAATGCAATTCCTTTAATGCCACACTGAAAGCCTATAGGAACAATAGTCTAGCCAAATTTCAAATTACTTCAGTGGGGTAACCGCGATTATTCATCTCGGAAACTTTGTATTTGTCTATTAAATTTTCTGGCAACTCCAAGAACTGTATCGTTATTTATTTGATTTTTATGTTATTGAAATTTTAATTGTTTTATTAATATTTTATTCAGACATTTCTTTGTATTTGTTATAAGTACATACTTAATCTGAATAAATGTGCAATACTCGAATTGTTGACTTATTACGTATCTGAACTTGAGTTTACAGGTGTGTGTAGCCACTGAACAATATGGTAACGTACACAAGGGTGAGTCACCGAAGCTCAAATTGTAACCTGTTGGGCTTGCTTATACGAAAATATATAAAAGACCAGTTAAATAGTGGAAAATCAGTACATTTTGAAGATAAATCCAATATTTCATATCTTTGCATTTTCTTAATTTCTGTATCATTCAAAAAATGTATACAGGGTGTTTTGCATAAGAAACGACACAGGGCAGGGGCATGTAGGTAAACGTAAAATATGATCATTTAACGCAACTAACCCCTATATTAAGTTGCAGCCCTGAGAGGTTATAGGCCTATAAAGTGGGGTTTTAAATTTCGAAAAAAATCAATATCTCTGTAATACTTTAACTTGGAAAACCAAATTTAGTACCCGTTTTGAGTGTACCAAGAGCATTGGTTAATTGTAAGTAGAGTTTAAATAAAGGCATTTGAAAGGATAGATTAGGGGCGATGCACCCTTAAAATGTCAGATTTTTTTAACAGATTGGTAGATTTAAGAAAATATTTCATATTATGAGGAATTTAACTCTAAAACTTTGTTACTCCTGTTATTTTCAACAACTTTATTGTTTTCAAGAAAAACACGAATAAGTAAAGAAACATTTTATCAATATGGATGTTAATTGCACTTGTTGATATTAAATCCATACGTAAACATTTAATATACTTTATTATTTCACTAACTGAATAAACTATATAAAACAATCCAACAGTACATAACAGATAACTGACCGAGCGTGGAGAGACGTATCTTCACTGTATCGGTTGGTAGCGAGGAGAGAGAGAGAGATCCCTGGTGTCTCTTATATATAGTAGTTCTTGACAGCTTGCTGTCGAATAACGTAACGCAACGTTTAGCTGTCAAGAGAAACACAGAGTAGTGTTGACGGAAACACTGCGGTCGGAACCACCGCCACATACTCCCCTCTCAGTGGCAACGCTATTAGTTCAAGTATCTTCGTGGAAATCGAACTCTACGTCCATGGCGTGTCGTTTGAACGGGAACGGGAACTTCACTGTCACTTTCAGTTTCACTAGGTGTTGGACTTTCACTGTCACTTTCAGTTTCACTAGGTGTTGGACTTTCACTGTCACTGTCAGTTTCACTAGGATGTCTCTGAGGCTGGAAAGTTGTCTGTTCGTTATCACAAAGAATGAATGCGGGTTTAAGACGGTCAACAGAAATTGTCTCTTCTCCGTGTGATTTCTTGATTTTGAAGACTGTCAGTTCGGGATAACACTTCAAAGGGGCCGTCATAAACTGGTTCGAGAGTTTTTCGCGGAATATCAATGCGAACAAAAACAAAAGGAGCTTCCATAAGCTTAGGATGGACAAATACCTTTTTTGCAGTATGATGTTTAAAAGGTACTGGTCGAAGTTTCCTTATGTCTTCTTTCAGCTGAGATATAAGTGGTGGAACATCATGAGCTTGTGTGCTGTTGAAAAAGTCGGTGGGAAGTTTGATTGTTTCTCCGTAGACTATTTCAGCGGGTGTTGAGCGATATTCTGGAATTATGTACGATCTGAGTCCTAGTAACACAATTGGCAATTTAGCGACCCAGTTTTCGTCCATATGAGCTTTCAAGGCCTGTTTCAGAACTCTATGCCATCTCTCGATTACACCATTTGCTGCTGTGTGGTAAGCTGTGGTCTTGATGTGGTCTGCACCTAGTGTTTTAGTGAGGTGTGTGAAAAGGTGGCAATCGAATTGTTTACCTCTGTCTGTGGTGATGTATTGCGGAACACCGAAACGAGAGATCCAGCATGATAAAATAGTGTTCGCTACTGTTTCTGCTGTAATATCTGACAATGGAATTGCTTCGGGCCATCGAGAAAATCTGTCTATTATTGTTAACAGATAGCGTTGACCTTGTGATGGTGGTAATGGTCCCACAATGTCAACATTTATATGCGAGAATCTTCTCATGGCTGGGGTGTATTGTCCAATGGCACTGGAAGTGTGTCTCCATATCTTGACTTTCTGGCAGGGAATGCAAGTTTTAGACCAAAGAGATACATCGCGTTTCAATTTGGGCCAACAAAATCTCTCCTGGACCAGATCGACTGAAGCTGATATGCCTGGGTGAGATAAATTGTGGATAGAATCGAAAATCTTTCGGCGAAATTTGATCGGAATGAATGGGCGAAGTTTCTTTGAAGAAGAATCGCAAATAAGATTCAATCCGTTGTCAAGAGGCATGTTTTGAGATTTGTATGAGGAAGATTTAGACTGCAAAAGGTGTTTGAGTTCCTCACAAGATGACTGAGCTTGCGCAATTTCTTGGAGTGACACAGTGGAAGAAAGTGAAATTGTTTCAATGCGAGAACAATAGTCTGCGGGAATGTTTGTAGGACCTGGTATGTAGCGAATGTCTGTGGTAAATTGACCTAGGAAGTCTAAATGTCGTAGTTGCCTTGGAGATGCTTTATCGACGCGTTGTTCAAAAGCGTATGTCAAAGGTTTGTGGTCGGTATAAATGGTGAAATGGCGACCTTCTAGGGTATATCTAAAGTATTTAACTGCCTGATAAGCAGCTAAAAGTTCGCGATCGTAGGTGCTGTAAGATTTTTGGGCTGAAGTAAGCTTTTTAGAGTAGAAACCTAGGGGTTCTAGTGTTTGATCACGTAGTTGTTGGAGGGAAGCGCCTACGGCATAATCAGAAGCATCGACATGGAGAATCAGTGGTAGCGAAGAAGACGGATGAGCTATTAGTGTAGCGTTTTTTAGTGCCTCTTTCAAACGTTCGAATGCTTCTCGAGTCTTAGGAGTCCACTCGATTTTACGTTTGTCGCGTTTTTTGGGATTCTGGCAGAGGTCGAATAGTGGTTGCTGAATTTCCGCAGCACGTGGAAGAGAACGACAGTAGAAATTTATGAGACCTAGAAATCTTCTGAGTTTTTCAATGGTATCGGGAAGAGGTAGGTCGGTAATAGCTTTGATGCGTTCAGGAAGTGGAAATAATCCAGATTTATTTACACGAAAACCTAAAAATGAAATTTCGGCCACTCCGAATTCACATTTAGATGAATTGATACGGATGCCGTTGTTTCGAAGTGTCTGAAAAAGTTTTGCTAGATGCTCTTGATGTTCTTTTTCAGAGGCTGATGCAACGAGAATATCGTCAAGATAGGAGTAGGCAAAGTCAAGATGTCTTAAAATTGAATGTAAATATCTTTGAAATGTTTGTGCTGAATTACGAAGGCCAAATGGGGTTTTAACAAATTCGAATAACCCAAATGGAGTTATGACTGCTGTTTTGGGAATATCTTGAGGTGCTACTGGGATGTGATGGAAAGCGCGAATGATATCTAATTTTGAAAAAATACGTTTGCCTTCTAACTGGGCATTAAAATCCTGCAAATTTGGAATGGGATATTTGTCTGGGATTGTTTTAGCGTTTAGTGCTCGGTAATCCCCACATGGTCTCCATGAGCCATCCTTTTTTTGCACCATGTGGAGGGGGCTTGACCATGGACTTTTGGAGGGTCTACAAATTCCCAAGTCCATCATGTGCTGGAATTCTAGCTTTGCTTGAGCTAGCTTTTCTGGGGGCAATCTTCTAGCTTTTGCAGTGACAGGTGGTCCTTCCGTACTTATAGTATGGAAGAACTTAACCTCTGGAAGGTTGCTAGAAGAAGTTTCCTTAAAAAGGTCAGGAAATTGTTGTAGCAATTTGAAGTACTGGTGTGTCGGGTCTACAAGATGAATTTTAGAATTAATTCCTGGTGGTGGGTTAGCACCGGTCTTGGAGAGGTTTGTTTTTGTATCGATTAAACGTCTATGTTTCATATCCACAAGTAAAGCAAACTCTGCTAGAAAATCAGCGCCTATAATTGGTTGCTTGATATCGGCAAGTGTGAAGGGCCAGCAGAACCTACGGCGTAGACCTAGATCCAAATCTAATAATTGTTCGCCATAGGTATGAATAGGTGTCCCGTTTTCAGCATACAAGGTACGTTTCGATTGAAATTTGCGTTGGTCGTGAGTGGGTGGAATAACTGAAATATCCGCTCCAGAGTCGATTAGAAATTTCATATTGGAGCGTCTATCAAAAATAAAAAGGCGGCGTGTTAGGTGGCTCTCGTCTCCTGCCGCGTGGAGGGAGTGCCTTATTAGTTTTCCGACACATGTTTTGCTTTGAAATTGCAAGGTTGGATGCAACGTTTGGCCTTGTTGCCAAATCGTTCATGATACCAACACGTGGAGGTTGAGGAATTTGCGGTTATGGAATTTCGAGAAAGCTTGGGTCTTTCTCGGGAGGTAGATCGGGAACGCGTTCGCAATTCGTTGACTGATGCTGTTAGCTTCTCTAATTGCGCTTCTAATTTGGCTAGCTTGTCGGGCTCGCGTGACTGAATTTCAGCCACGTTGTATTTATCTCCGGAAAATTCCACGATTTTGTCTGCTGTAACCGACAAATTTTCTAGAGAATCGTTGCTCAAAGCCAAAATTGAACGAACGTTGACTGGTAAACGTTGTAGAAATAAAATTTTAAGGAAATTTTCTCCAATCTGACTACCGGCTAAAAACTTCATTTCGCGTAAAAGTTGCGATGGTTTTCTGTCGCCTAATTCTAATTCTGTTAAAAGTTTATTTAGTTTGCGACTATCGGACTCTTCAAATTCTAATAAAAGACGTTTCATTAGATCTGAATAGGGGGTTGATGATAATGGTTGGGTTAAAAAATCTGAAATTGACTCTGCGACATCAGGATCGAGTATAGCAAGTACATGACTGAATTTTGTCTTTTCAGAACTGATCTGCGATATATCAAACTGGGCGTCAACCTGCATTTGCCAGATTTTCACGTTACGTCTCCATAAAGGAGGTAATTTTATTGCAACCCTTGCCATGATATTGCTGCTTGAAGAATCTTCGGCCATTGTGAAAAAAATCAGATAATTTTTAAATTAGAAAAGACTGACCTGTTTAGATATTCGTTTTCTGTAGGCATGAGCACGTGCGTGGAAGTTAGGCGACGTCGGCTGGAACATCAGGCTGGGCATCTTCGGCTTGCGGCACGGGGTCACCAATATGGATGTTAATTGCACTTGTTGATATTAAATCCATACGTAAACATTTAATATACTTTATTATTTCGCTAACTGAATAAACTATATAAAACAATCGAACAGTACATAACAGATAACTGACCGAGCGTGGAGAGACGTATCTTCACTGTATCGGTTGGTAGCGAGGAGAGAGAGAGAGATCCCTGGTGTCTCTTATATAGTAGTTCTTGACAGCTTGCTGTCGAATAACGTAACGCAACGTTTAGCTGTCAAGAGAAACACAGAGTAGTGTTGACGGAAACACTGCGGTCGGAACCACCGCCACAATCAATTTTACTAAAAATCATCGAAAATTAAATATTTGCCAATAAACAAGGTCAAATTTGACAATCAGTAAAAAAGTGTGAATAAGTATAATTTATTAAAAAACAGACAACACAAACAACATAAATAAAAAAACTGCTATCGATGAGTTATAGAAATTCTTAAACATGATAATTTCACAGGCATCTATTGAATTTTTGGTGATTTTAAGTAAAATTGATAATATGTGTCTTTAGTTATTCGAGTTTTCTAAAAAGATATACAGGGTGTTTCGCATAAGAACCGACAGAGCAGGGGCATGTTGGGGAACCTAAAATATGGTGATTTAAGGCAACTTAACCCTATACTAAGGTGCATCCCTGAGAGGTTATAGGCCTTCAAAGTGGGGTTTTAAATTTCGAAAAAAAAACAACAATATCTGAGTAATACTTCAACAAAAACCAAATTTGGTACACGTTTTTGGTTACCAAGAGCATTAATCGTTGGTGAGTAGAGTTCAATTAAAGCATTTCAAAGGGTCGAATAGTGGTGATGCACCCATAAAATGTGACCGAATTTTTTAACCTATTGGCGGATCTAAAAAAATATTATTTCATTTTATGGGGAAGTAAATTACAAAACCTTTTCAATCTTGTTATTTTTCAAAAAACGTTTGTCGTTTTCAAGAAAAACTCGAATAACTAAAGACACATATTATCAATTTTACTTATATGTATGAACATTTTGAGAAGATTCATTGAATGTTCTTGTGGAACATTTTCAGAAGATACTGGGAGCTCCTAAGAATATTATAAATAACATTCTAAGAACCTTATTAGTATGACAGAATATGTCCAATTCTTATGTTCATAGAATGTTCTATGAATATATATTGTACTTTGTGAGAATGTTCTGGGGATATTTGAATATTCTTTCGAAACATTCCTGGTATATTCTCAGAATGTTTCTGTGCTGTCTGGATATATATATATATATATATATATATATATATATATATATATATATCAGGAGTTTTTTTTATGCGGCAAATTGTATACTATACACGGAGAAATGCTAAGCGCGAAGCGGCAAGGAGGATATGTGTTCCAGAGGGCCTAGTACTTTTTCACAATTGCAAGTCTCCTCATCAGTGAATTTTTCTACGAAAATTCACTAAAAATTGCAATAACCATTTAAAATTCTACGTACTTGTATTGTGGTCTGGCAAATTTATAGATTGTTTACTGCTTCTTACCATCCTCTCTTTTTCAAACCTCTTGATGAAACATCTAGTCTCTTCTGTAATATTCTTTTTATCTAACGCACCTGAAAAAGGATTTCTTTAGAGTCCAACAAGCTAAAAATTATTCCTGAGTTACAAAACAATTAACTTTTTTTATACCTAAACAGTAAGTATTTGCAATAATACTTTCTCTGTATCTATGCATCTTAGCTATAGGGTTGCCCAGAAGTATTGCTTCATTTAGGTAAAACAGGTTTCGCAATGTACTGCAAACATCTTCAAGGTCTTCGATCACGTTGTAAGCCGCGTTCAAGATTTTTAAATACCTTAATGGTTCGAGACTAGATGTTGATATCATTTTATTATGTGATACATTTAACACTTGCAGTGTTTTCTGTAACAGAAATAATAAATAATTGTGTCCTTGTTCCAACCCTAGACTGATTTGCATAATAGTAAAGACGCGACAGTAAGAAAACATGCTGTAGATACCTAAAAGCTTACCCCAATGGACATCATAGATCTTGGATCAAAGCATAAGAAAATTCCTTCTGGTAAATCTTGTTTTTCAATATGAAGCTCCTCCAGACATTCAAGACTTTCTAATCCTTCCACAACACTTATGTTGTTATACCCAAGATACAACTTCTTTAACTTCTTTAAACAGTGGAGGTTTTCTATGTTTGATATTTTGTTTCTTTGTAGGTATAAACTTGTCAAGTTGACTGCATTATTGAGATTTTCGATTTTCAATATTTCGTTATTATGTAAATAAAGGACCAGGAGATGTTTTACGTTATTTATCGGTTTCTAAAAACAATGATTTAAAAAAGATTTTCACCCTAAATTTGCAAGATGTTTTATGTAATTTGTCTTATTAGTTGCAAACTACTTACGATTTTAATGAGGAATCTGTTGTCTAAGTGCAAGTGTGTCACTTTCTTAAGAGGGGGTTTGGCTTGCTGTTTATTTGAAGGTTTCACATCCCCACAAGAATTTTTTTTCACATCAATTGCCTGCTCCATTCAGATCAACAATAAAGTAACGTGTGACAATTCTAAATCTTTGATTGATAGGTTAGGGGAAACATGTTACTTAGATACGTATTAAACAAACTCAATAGTTCCAGATACTTATTGTTTAATCAATACTTCTAGAAGCTATGAAAGTAATACGGCAAGCAGCGATGCCATCTCAAGGTCTAAATATGTTACCGAATTATCGTAGAAAAAAAAATTATCTACTAGATCATACCTTTAAGACCTATGAACACTTTTTACAAGTGAAACTCCTAGAACCCGTATTCAGTCAGGGTCAGTTTCAATTTTTATAGGTTCATATACAGTAGTCCAAATATTCGAGTCACATCATTGGGATCTTGTAAACCGTAAGAGATAGGCGGATGGTTAAATTGGGGCAAACTTGCGCGTTTCTAGCGTGATCAATTATCTGAAAAAAAAATCTGAGGCGTCATTTTCAGTTTTTTAATTATTCGAAGAAAACGGGAATTTTCAATTTTTTTTTTTCAAGCGAGTACCGAAGCAACTATACTTTTTAGTGAATTTTCTTAAAAGAATTCACTAATGAGGAGATCCCGACTTTTGAATTTTGAAAAAAATTCTTCAGATGAGCGATAATCAGGCCCCTAGAACACATATCCGAGGTCAGTTTCAATTTTTATATGTTTATATATATATATATATATATATATATATATATATATATATATATATATATATATATATATATATATATATATATATATATATATATATATATGTATCACACCGGTAACTCAAAAACTAATGGGCCGATTTTGATTAAATTTGGTGAATACCTTCCTTTTGCAAGTGGCTTGGACAAGTTCGTTAGCCAGGAAAATCTGCTGAGGTTTATGCGGAAAATTTTGTGTTTTCTTTCGAAAAAAAATATATATTTCTGTAATTAACAAAATAATGGCAACCAAATTTGGTACGCGGATTTATATCATTACAAGTAAGGGAGCTACCAAAATTTAGCTCTGTAGATTATAGGACAAAAAAGTTACAGGCATTTAAAGAAAAATAAATTTGGGTTTTCCTAAAAACGTCAAAGTGGCGATTTAAAATATCAAAATTGGCAACATTTAGGCAAATAACTAAAATCTAATACGGGCTATAGAAATAAAATGTCTCAATAAGGATGTTTTACAAATCCTAAAGTCTTAGTTTCAACCGTCATTGTCCTTCATTTTACTAAAATATTTGCAGAAAATTCATTTCAAATAGATCCTTTCTCTGATGCTTGACAGTAGCCTTAGCTATAGAGTTTATCGTTTAATGGTATATCATTTTTGTCGAATTTTCGTAAAAAATCATTAAAGCTCAATATATCCGTTTTTATGCAAGATACGAAAACAATTGTATACTTTAATTATAGGGTAACCTGTCTTGAGCTACATTTAAAAAAAATATTTCTACAAGCTACAGGCTGGCCCATAAGTCGTTGGTGATTCAAATTTTATTATGTTTTTTAATCGAACACGCATTTTTGCATTTTCCATCGAAATATAATACATCTTTGTAAGAATAGCGAATTTTCATTAAATGCTTCAAATTTGAATAGCTCAATTTGCTATTAACTTATAAGGTTGACCAAGAAACCAGTTTTTTTCGGGAACACTTTAAGTTTACTTTCGGAAATTTTTGTACATTTTCAAACAATAAAGTTATTTTGATGAGACATGGCACATTGTTTCTACTATATAGGTTATACTGGTAACCAAATTTCATGCCTGCTTTCTTGAAAAAAAACATATATGCTATTAAAAACATGTTTATGAAAATTCACTACCATAACGCACTGCTGCGCCCAGACTTTTTAACTATAACAATATTAGAACACTCTTTTATAGTCAATCTAAATCCGTCATCATATCTGCGAATGCGTTTTTGATGCAAAAGTTACAATACTTAACTTTGATTTTTCTTATGGGCGCCATATTAGATTTTTGCATTTTTAAAAAGTAGTTTTTCCTAATAACAATGATATATCACACGATACAATCACATCCTACCTGCTATCAAAATTTTGAAGAAAAAAAAACGTTTCTCAGAATAGTGCTTTGGTCTCTGCTTGATATGCTCAAGCAAAAACTCTCCACATTTTTCTGAAAAAAGGCGCCTTCACCTCTACTAGGTGCACACTATTGAATCTGATCACATCAAAGAATTATTGTTTTTTTATTACTGATATTAGTTAAGTATTTTTGAACTTGCCTTCATTCACACTTTATCTGTACGTAGAAACAATTATGGGCCAACATAACACAAACGAAATTTGTATAACTTCAAAAATATTTAATATCAACGTTAAACAAACACAAGAACAGTAACAAACGAATGAAAGAAGTCCGAACAACTGCAGTCGTATTTAAATTTTGGATTAAACTTTAATGTGAGTAAAATTAGACAAATTAAAAACAAATTACAAAAGATGTTCGAAAAAATTGCGCCTATTTTCAATACAAAGATTATTGCGAAAATTTAGACTATACACAGCATGTCTAATCTTGCATCATCATAATGCTATAATACTATTCTGGATGCGTACTTTTAGTGTGGTTGCCGCCTTTCCGGATATTCATTTAAATAGTTTTCACTAGTAACTCTAGCGTTTCTATTATTTTTGCAATACATTTTTTTCATATATCTTATCTTCATTTGAATAAGTACCACAGAGACAATGTACAGAAATACTATAAACATCAAAATTTGGCTGAACTGTCAATATTTAGATCGTTAGGTAAACAAATTTTTTGGCACTCTTCGCAGAAACGATTTTTTGCCAAATTTTGATAGCAAGTAACATGCGATCGTAACGTGTGACACATCATTGTAATCAGAAAAGAAAAGGCTTTTTAAAATTGCAAAAATCTAATTGGCGCTCATAAGAAAAATCAGAATTAAGTATGGTGACTCTTGCATCAAAAACGCCTTGTAAAATATGATGACAGATTTAAATTCCCCATAAAAAAGTGTCCTAACAATGTCATACTTCAAAAAAATATGCGGGACGCAGCAAGTGCATTATAGTAGTGAATTTTCATAATAATTGTACACTATTAAAACTAATTCTTTATATTTAAATGGACCTGGCAACTCGGTTTTAGAGGTCTCAATTAGCGATTATTTGAACAAATTTCTATTTTCTATGGAACAAAAAACTATAATTTGGTAGTCTTTGGTAATCTTTAAAAAAATTGGGTTACATTGTATTAAAGTCACAAAAGTTTTCCAGGAAAAATTAATTCTTTACAAAGCAAATGTACGTGTCAAATTATAAATATGGCAGACATTTTCCTTTTAATGGCTTGGATATTTTATTTTAGTCAACCCAATCGAACTAGTTTTTGCAAATAAAACAACAAAAAAGGTTTTTTAAAGCCACATTGTAGTTATTAGCGAAGCTCATTCTGTTATTTTTCTTTAATTTACTACCCACGCTGTGTTTACATAGGTGTTACTATGGTTCAAGATTGAATATTCTAGCTTAATAGGAAATTGAGTTATCGGAATTCAAGTATTTTTACAAAAATTCTCTACAGTAATGTATTTGCTGAACCCAGACCCCTTTCAACGCTTATTTATTGTTGCTGTATGCACACTTTTTGAAAATGATGAAATATTGTAGCTCTCTATGTAAGATTGACAAACATGGCAACCTCAATTTAATTTTTCAAATAATATTTTAAACAAATGAAAAGGGATAACAATTTAAACATAAATTAAAAATCTTGATTCGCTGCTTTGTCGCAGGGGTTCACCTTCCAATACTGCATGCCTACAACTACCCTCAATGCATAAACAAGGACAATGCATAAACAAGGACAATGCATAAACAAGAACAATGTAAACAAGAAAAGTATTTTGGGAATAACCCGCAAGAAAGTTACGGAACCTGCGGTGAATATAGAGGTTCTGGGCGGGGTAAACAGAATTTAAAGGAGGTATAGCTGCAAAATGGAATAAAAACAGCTTATAGAAGTCCAAGTAAGCTGGTTTTTTCACACTTTCCGCTCACATTTCCTCCTTATCTCCTTCCCCAATCAACGCCCTTACTCACTCCTGGTCCCATAACTTTCTGGGGAACTGTTTGCAAGAAATATTTCTTGTCATTTGTGCGTCCAGTAGGAGATTTAAGCACGTTATTCTGTTTTATCTGCTAAAAAGCCCCCGTGTGCTAATCTGCAAATTTACCGAAAATTTTATATTTATTTAGAAAAGGAACGTACCTGTCAAATTATAAACGTGGCTATTTTTCATTATTAGTCGCTTGGATGGTCCGTTTTAGTCAACTCAATCGAACCAGTTTCTGTAAACAAAATAACAAAAATGGTTTTCTAAAACAATTTATCATTGCCTGTGAAGCTCATTGTGTTATTTTTTAAATTTAGTACCCACGCTGTTTTTATATATGTTTTCAGATTCTAGTTTAATGAAAAATTGAATTATCGCCATTTGAAATATTTTTACGAAAATTCGCTACCATAACGCACTTATTGCACCTAAACTATTTTCAACACTTATTTACTATTGCTGTATCGATACTTACATAAATAAATGTAAACAATTCAAAACTTTGAAATTAAAATTTTAATAATTTAGACTAAACATCTGTTTATGGGTATAATTTAAACTACTGTATGATATTATGTAGTGTCATTTACCTTAAATTTTCTGTAAACTACATGAAGAGTAAATAAAAACTAAAAGTACTGTAAGTACCTTATTCTATGGTATTAGCGGATTAGCTGAGTCTATTTCGAGGTTATATATATATATATATATATATATATAGGTGTGTGTGTGTGTGTGTGTGTCCAACCGATAACTCAAAAAATACTTCACCAATCGAAAGGCAGTTCCCTTCATTTTAGCTGGGACGAGTTTGTTAGACAGTTTTGACACTCAAATACTTTTAGAAAAAAAAATGCGAATTTGAAAAATTTTGCAAAGTTCCACCATCGATACCTCTCTATTAGCGATTTAAAAAAATACAAATTCGCTAAAATGTCTGCTGAAAATGATATTCAGGCCTTTTAAACAAAAATGAGATCTTGTTTAAAACGTATCAAATCTGTGGACTATTGTTTCTCTAAATGTCAAAATAAAATAAAAAAAACATTCGAGAAGCAGCAAGTGCGTTATAGTAGTGAATTTTCATAAGAACTTTACACTAATATGGTACGACTTATTACTGAAATTAATACTTTAAATTTAAACAGACCTTGATGATCGATTTTAGAGAGTATTTAAGCTTTTTTTTAATGTGTTACCATCGGTATCTTTCTATTTAAAAAAAACTCTGGACGCAGCAAGTGCGTTATGGTAGTGAATTTTCATAGAAATGATCTGGCACAAAATATTATTATAACTTTTTTTTCTTGTAACATAGAAATCTAACTTTTGGTGTATAGTTTACTTTTTATATCGTAAACCTACCTACCAAATTTGGTTATCATAGATTTTTTATTTTTTAAGATAAAAATTTTTTTCCAATGAAAACTCAAAATTTTTCCGGAAAGCCTCCTCCGATTTTTCTGATTAACGAACTTTTCAAAGCCATTTACAAAAGGAAGGTATACGCCAAATTATATCAAAATCTGCCTATTATTCTTTGAGATAAAAATTTTTTTCGAATGAAAACTCAAAATTTTCCAAGAAAACCTCGTCCGATTTTCCTGACTAACACACTTGTCAAAGCCATTTACAAAAGGAAGGTACATGCCAAATTTTATTACAATCGGCTTATTACTTTTTGAGATAAGAATTTTTTTCGAATGAAAACTCAAAATTTTTCCGGAAAACCTCATCCGATTTTCCTGACGAACGAACTTGTCAAAGTTATTTACAAAGGGAAGGTACATGACAAATTTTATTAAAATCGGCTTATTACTTTTTGAGATAAGAATTTTTTTCGAATGAAAACTCAAAATTTTCCCGGAAAACCTTATCCGATTTTCCTGACTAACGAACTTATCCAAGCCATTTACAAAAGAAAGGTACATGCCAAATTTTATCAAAATCGGCCTATTATTTTTTGAGATCGGTGTGATACATATATATATATATATATATATATATATATATATATATATATATATATATATATATATATATATATATATATATATATATATATAATATATATATATATATATATATATATATATATATATATATATATATATATATATATATATATATATATATATATATATATATATATATAAACATATAAAAATTGAAACTGACCCCGGATATGGGTTCTAGGGGTCCTAGATCGCGCTCATTTGCAAAAAATTTTTCAAAATTCAAAAGTCGGGATCTCTCCATTAGTGAATTTTTTCTACGAAAATTCACTAATATATATTTTAATATTCTGTTCAACAATGAACAAACTCATTTTTTATGAAGCTAGAAATGTAAAATTTGATATATACCTATCTACGTACTCTAAAAGGGAAAGTATCTGCCAAATTAAAAACGTGGAAGGTATTTTCCCGTTTTAATTGCCTGGATAATTTCGTTTTAGTCAACCTTATCGAACCGGTTTTTCCAACAACAAAGGTTTTTTAAAAACAAATTCTCTATTAGTGAATTTTCTAAATAAAAATTCACTAATATCAACAATAAAAAATATCTGCTGAAAATTATAATTTTAGATTCCAATGTTATCCAAGCGTTTTAAAGAAAATGAGAACTAGGTCGAAACGTATGAAATATGGAAACTATTGTTTCTATAAAATATTAAAGTGAAACAAAAGATATGTTAGATGTATGCGTTAGAATAGAATCGGACCGAGAACCCCGGCTGCCTGCGTGTCAGCAGCGAATTACTTCGTACACGTTACCGCTTAGGCAACGAGACTACTAACAAATCTTTGTTTGCGCGGTGTTATATCCGTATCGTTTAGGTAAACCATTGATTTTTTCACTATATGCTACTTATGGATGCAAAATGATAATGTTTTGTATTCTCCTACTATGTCGAAAAGCATAACTATTGGACAATTGAGAGTCCCTTTATTAATCTTATTTTTAAAGGGGTAGACATTGATCCAATCCAATCCATAGCAGGTGGTAGTGGAATTTTCCTTTACGTAATAGTAAAGGATTTTTTCACGCCCGAGGAGGTACCACCCCATACATCAAGGGGCCGGTGAAGTCCCAACGGACGTTTCCGGTTCTGGTGTATGAGTCGGTTTCCCTTATAAGCAAAAATGATGATGGCTCCTCCTTGTACAAAATATTCCGGGGGCAAAACACCCCTCCATTCGGATCTCCGGGAGAGGGGTGTACAGGGGGCGCCAACATCAAGATTTAACATATCCCTTTCGAATATATGTGGCCTAAATTCTAACCTGAACTCCGTCCACCATTTCTTCCAGGCTAACAGGCCCCAACTCCTCTTCCTCACCGAAACCCAAATCAGTGCCAAAACAGCCACTAATCACCTTAATTTCCCGGGGTATGAGCTCCTTACTTCCTTTAGATTGCATGGAGGCGTGTGCGCATACGTCCGTAGCAATCTACCTTGCACCAGACCCCCCAATTTAGAAGCTGGAAGAAAAGACATACTATAGATAAAACTCTCTCTCAGGGCTGCAACTAAATTCATCTGTTGCATTTACCGGTCACCTTCTGACAACAACTTTATCCAGCTCTTTGACTACCTTTCTGAAAAAACCGACTATCTGATTTCTGAATAGCCTTCCTCCGAGGTCACTATTCTTGGTGACTTCAATGTCCATAATAAGGAATGGATAGGATCTTCATAAACCGATCCACAAGGGAGAGCAGCGGAGGCCTTCGCAGTCAGCAATTCTTTAGTCAATATGATTCAGCAACCTACTTACTTTCCTCGTATCCCAACACACAGCTCAAATCCCTTGGATCTCCTTCTTACTACACAACCTGAATGCTATAAGATATCAGTCACCGCCCCCCTTGGTCGCTCAGACCACGGCATGGTCACTGCTTCCTGCGCAATGCAACCCGAGGTCACACAGTCATCACACCCACGTATCGTTTGGCACTACAACTCCGCAAACTGGGACGAAATGCGGGAATACTTTTCCTCATTTCCATGGGCGTCTGTCTGCTTCTCTCATCCTGACCCCTCTGGTATCTCACAAAACGTCACTGAAATTATCCAAGCTGGCATGGAGTTATTTATCCCACGTACACAGAAAACCTCTTCAGCCACTCAAAAGGCCTGGTTCTCTAAATCCTGTGACAAGGCCAGACTTGAAAAGGTCAAAGCTCACAAAACGCTTCTACACAATCCCAGTCAAGAAAATCGTCAAGCATTTAACGACGCAAGAAACTGCTATGTCCGCATTCTTTCTGAGGCAAAAAACTCGTTTAATAACCACATCAAAAACAAAGTCCTCTTAAGCACCAACGGCGGCAAACCCTTCTGGACTCTTGCTAAATCTATTAGGAATAATTTTTGTAAAAGCACGTTCTCACCTCTTGTCTCAGGGGATGAAATTGTTTCTACCGCCCTGGGCAAGGCTGAACTTTTTGCTCCGTTGTTCGCCGGCAATTCTACTCTCAACCCACCTCCAAATGTTCAACCACCAACAGTCCCCAATGTCGCGCATAAAATGACGGATATCATTTTCAAAACTAAAAAGGTACGAAAGATGCTCTCTTCTCTTAATACCAGGAAAGCCTCTGGCCTTGACGAGATCCCAGCAATTGTTCTCAAAAAATGCGCACCAGAGCTTGCTTCTGTCCTGACTCGTCTGTTTCAGATATCTTATAATAAAGGCATATTCCCTAGTAACTGGAAAACTGCTTGAGTACAACCCATCCCCAAGAAAGGATCCAAAGCGCTTCCTAGCAACTACAGGCCTATTTGTCTCCTTTCAGTCGTCTCTAAAGTGATGGAAAAGTATATAAACACCGAATTACTAAAATTTCTTGAAAAACACAGTCTAATCCACGACAGGCAGTATGGATTCCGTCAGCGCAGATCGACTGCCGACCTCCTTTCCTTTGTCACCCATTCTTGGAACAAATCTATGGAACAACACGGTGAATCCCAGATTGTTGCTCTAGACATATCCAAAGCATTCGACAAGGTCTGGCACGCAGCGCTGCTTAATAAACTTCCGGCCTATGGCCTACCACCAAAACTCTGCATGTGGACAGCAAATTTCCTCTCCAATAGGAGCATATCTGTTGTTGTGGATGGCCATTCCTCTAAACTGTATCCAATTAATGCAGGAGTTCCTCAAAGTTCAGCTTTAGTCCCTACTTTGTTTCTTCTCCACATCAATGACCTCCTCTCGAGCACATCCAACCCAGTTCACAGCTACGCGGACGACAGCACCCTCCATTCAAATATACAATATTCTAAGCCTGTCTCTTTAGCCCAATTAGATGAGGATCGCAGACTCATGGAGGGTTCTGTCTCCGTGGATCTCCAATAAATATTAGACTGGGGAAGTAGAAATCTTGTACAATTCAACCCCACCAAAACTAAGTCTTGCTTTCTTTCTCACAAGAGATACACCAGCCCCAGACCCATCACATTAAACAACCAAGTTATTCAAAGTAATGAGTCATTTTCTCTTGTTGGCATTTCTGTGGATCGAAATCTTAATTGGCACCAACATGTCACATCAATTGCAGAAGCAGCTGCTAAGAAATTAGGTTTCCTCTTCCGGGCTCGCAAATACTTTTCACCAGCTAATCTCTATACCTTATATACTTCACAAATAAGGCCAAACCTCGAATACTGCTCCTACATCTGGGGTGGCGCTGCCGCTTCTACACTCGCTATCCTGGACTCCATTCAAAAGGGAGCTATACGTCTCATCGGTGACCCTACCCTCACCCAAAGGCTGCCATCCCTTGCCCACCGACGTGCCGTTGGTGACCTCTCTCTCTCTTTTATAGGTATCTGCACGGGCACTGCTCAGAGGAGCTTTCCTCCATCGTTCCCCCACCTGCTGCCCCCAACAGATCCACCAGGGGTACAGAGCGAATGCACCCTTTTACTGTCCAGGTCACCAGACTTAGAACATCTTGTTATGCCCGCTCTTTTGTCCCGAGAATTAACAAGCTGCCTCTTTCCTCCTTGTCAACACCCACGGTACGATAGTATTTAGGCTGTAAGCCCTCGTGATGTTGTTGAAATTTTAAAAAAAATAAAAAAAATACAAGTTTGAAGCATTTAATAAAAATTCACTATCATAACACACTTGCTGCGTCCCGAATTTTATGAATTCAGGAGTAGGAATCTTTTGCTTGTTTTTACTTGCTGTGTTAAATAGCTATTAAAATGGATCGCAGAAGAAATCAGGGTTTAGTTCACCATAATTGATTCTTAGTATATTCTTATATATATATATATATATATATATATATATATATATATATATATATATATATATATATATATATATATATATATATGTATATATATATATATATATATATATATATATATATATATATATATATATATATATATATATATATATATATATATATATATATATTAAGGTAGGTTAAGTAATGATAAAGTTAAAAGATATGGCTAAAGTTGTATTTTGAAAGAATTGCTTGCCTGTTTTGTTTAGATATATGGCTTGTAAAAGCAGTAGAAACTTGGAATGTAAAGCAACCGGGATAAGATGCCAGCTGATTCGGGAAGGTGCCAGGTGATGTTCATCTAGATAACCAGCTTCAATTAATAATAGCTCACTACAACGATCCAAAAGAAGATTACCAGAGCAAAGCACTGGCATTTAAGAAACAATTAAACGAAGTTTCTGTTTGGGAGAAAAAACATCTATCAACTTATATTGGTACGAGGTTAGAAATGAAAAGTTTCAACTAGTGATGCAGTAGTCGGCCAACACCATAGCTGGGCAGTAGTTAACTACAAAATGAAATACACTACTAATTTAATTACTTTCCATGAGAAAGTAAGTATAGTTAACCTACTTAAAAAAAAAGTAATTACTTAGCAATTTCAATTACATGTAAGAACTTTAACTTCTAAAAGTTTTAACTTTTCTTGTAGAAAGTAATTTTATTAATTTTACAATATTTTAATTAACGAATTATTAAGATAAAGTTATTAAATTGCATGTTGAGACACGCTATTAGCAATACGGCTTGTCAAGCATCACCTCATCACTGTCAGTGGTGTAATGGTGTGTAAACTATTGCGGTGATGAGTTATACAGTTACTTTGTATATGTTTTTCTTCATAGGTAACTGAAGTTTATAGTTAACTACTTTTTGTATGTAGTTTACCAGCCTCTGGCCGATAATCTTCTGAGCATGTTTCTGATTTATTTTTTTTACTGTTCGTGGCATAATCTGGAAAATTAACAAATTTTTTTCAGGTACTGTGGCCATTCATAATGGATATCGTGCAGTGATTTTTGTAAATCACGAATTTATTACAAATTTTACAGATTCGAAATGTACTTTTATTGATGGTACTTTTAAGGCGCAGTACCTAGGCGACCACCTTTTACTCAAATAGTAACTATATTTGTTACTTTTATATACCACTTAAGTTCCAAATATAGAGATATATGCATCTAATTAATTCTGAAATTTAACTGTTGTTTCAGCGTTTTCCAGTTACCCATATTTTCATGGAGAGAAGGACAAAGGCTCTGTATCGTGCCGTATTTTAATACCTGCTATAAACATTCCCAGTTTTGTGAATGTAAATTTCGTGACAGATTTTGAGGTGGCTCTGACTGAGTCATTGCTAGCTTCACACCCTTAAGCATCATTACATGGTTGTTTTCTCCGACTATCGTCAGGTATTCGTCTACCTTTTTACATAACACTATAATATCACAAATTATTTTTCTGCAACATTGTCGGGATCAATACTACCACCAAGATAATAACACACAAACATAATTGAAGGAAATAAACATTTTTTTATAACAATTCATGAAAGGTAAAGCCTATGTGTCTCTAAGAAATCTGAAACTTGGCCATTTTGCCACAAGATGGGTGTTTACTCGCTTCTTGAATAGTTGGAGATTATATGTCTGCTGGAAGGGCATTCGAAAGCTTAGATGCTCTAGGAAAGAACGAAGATTCATAATGAACCGTTCACAGGTGGGTAATTTGAGACTAAAAGCGTGTGCTTTTTGACTAAAACGGGTTTGCGGATTAGAGGTCTCAGGCAAAGGTACTGACGAAGCAATTTCTAAGGAGCAATGTCGATAGTATAGCGATAGAAGAGGCAGCGATCTCCAACCTTTCTCCTGTGGTCGAGAGAAGTGAGATTTACTGTGATAGATGAATCTCCTATAATTCGTTGCTAAATAGAAGCTACGAAGGACAGGGTTGTCTTTGGGGCAGCCCCCAGACATAACAATGTTTCGACTGTGAATGTTTCTGTGCTTTATATGGAGTCAAAAGCTGCTGCGATAAAAAGAAACTTTTAGTCCAAAACAGAAACCCAAGCTTTTTTGCTGCTGCTTTAGCAATATTGGAAACACGTCAGTGCTAACAAAGATCCACTGCAACAGTTATGGATAATGTAAACATTGTGGATTTTTTTGGGCAGTAATGTTGAAAGTCTCAACTGAAAAACCATTAGGACTACAAGTCCTGAAAGACCTGTCTCGGAGCTTAGTTTGAAAAAATCTTATGTTGTATTTTCATAATTTTTTAAATTCTGTATCTTTACAAAAAGTCTGCGACAAAATATACATGTGGGGAACTGTTCGAAAACAAGATAAAAAAATGCCAAGTGACTTACGTGATGATAAGCTGCTGAAACTTGGTACATTACCAGGTTTCCGCAGATGGACTTGTCACTGTATCGTGGATGGACAAAAAGCCTGTCTCATTTCTTTCTAATTTTCATGATCCTACAAAATTAGAAACTGCGTCAAGGAGACAGAAAGACGACTCTAGAGGTGTTGCTTGTCCATCAATTGTCAACAACTATGACGGCCACATGGGATATGTAGACAAATTTGACATGTTCAAGTCATTATACGAAATTGATTGAAACTCAAGAAAATGATAGCATCGTATTTTTTGGTACTTCGTAGATGTTACACTCGTGAATTCTTATATCATATGCAAGTCCAGATTGCCAAATAAAGACTTTGAAACAACTTCGGCTCTCTGTTGTCTCCGGGCTTATTGGTGCTAGTTCGGAATCACCTAAGAGTGGCGGAAAAAGTACGGTAAAACCACTGAATAAATTCAAAACCATTCTGCCTCAGGAATTGAGATTTGATAAAAACTATCATATGCCCATGCGTACAAGCTCAAGAAGATGTGCACAGTCCAGCTCCTCAAAGGAACCACACCGCCCAGTCTGGATGTGTTCCACTTGCAACGCTGGGTTATGTTTGAAGGACACCAAGAACTGTTTCTATGTGTTTCACCGGAAGTCGATGTTGCCTAGTGGTTACCTGAACTAACCATGTTCTACTTTTTTTGCATCATATAGAATTATGTTTTTTGTGATTCTTTGTATAGTACTATGTCTGTTTGCAAATGTTTACCAATAAAAATTTGTTTTTTTAAAGAAAAATTCATTCCGCCCTCAAAGGGTTAATGCCCACTTGTTCGAGTGCAGGTATGGCATAATATGTAGTCCAAAGAAGGACGAAAGCGGTCTGTGTCTCCTACTCTCATACTATACATTTTATCAGTACTTATCGTAAGTTCCAATATTTAAATAGTAAACTATGGCTAACACAATGTTACATGAAAATTTAGGTTTAATCATGAAACACCATTATTTTTGGCCAACAAGCTAAAAAATAAAAAACTATTAGTACGACTTTTTATTACTTATTTTATCCGTTGGTTATATACAAAAGTACAGTGAAACAAGAAGTAAAAATTTCTAATAACATTTTCATTTATAACAGAATAACTAGAGAACATGTGTAAAGCATTTTGTGATTATCACAGTTTGAAAAATATTACTATATAATACAGTTCAAATGTATCTGCATAAAAATACATTACAAGATTTATACTATATACAGCAAATAAATAAAAGAAAACAGTGAACTTATTAGAACGTAGGAGCATTAAGATGAAAAAGTCTTTCTTCTTTCTTCTTAATCCAATTTAACAATTTCCCCACAATATTAATAGCAGTGTTAGTATTGACTAATGGTTCGAAGACTGCGTACAGTTCAAAACCCCTTGTATCCCATGCAAGAATTGCTTCGTCTGAATTCTTTTCAAACAGAATCTTCAATGGTCTCGAATTGCAGTGTAACCTTTGATGGGCCTTCTTATATAAGTCAAGTAGGTGTTCAGTTTTTTTGGTATACGGAGGACTTAAACTAGGCTGATAAAACTGAGCTGTTGACTTACATTTATATAGGTAGTGTCTCAAATCTGGAAAACCAGCTGATATACAGGTTTCATTTGAAGTATTTAATGACTCATTAATTGCCTCTAAACAATTTCCACGTCGCAACTTCTCCATAATTTTTTGTTTTGCTTCTCTAAGAACATAAAATACATCACGTTCTACTGTAAGTAACAGCAGACAGGCCTGACAGTCTTCTGCAAGGTAAGAAACATGTCCATATAGAAATCCGCTGGCATCAAAGCGTGGTAAACATATGGGAGTCCAACTTTCTGCAGTCCTTAAGCTTTCTGTTGATTGGACTAGATTAAATATTAAATGGAGATCAGCAGGATGGATGCAGTACTTTTTCATACGGACTAAGGTGATAAGTTTATTGTCTGCGAGGAGGATTGCAAATACTAAATTCTGAAACAGAAGTAAATAGGTTCAAAATAAGATAAAGCTATTCAATACATAAAGATATTTGAAAAAAAAGGAAACTTTGGCTTTGCTTTTGATAAAGCATCTAGTTTAAGAAGTTAAGAAAATCACTCCATAAATTTGGTGTATTAATAGATAGAAAGATAAATACATTTATTTCTCGGCTCATAGACATCATGTACAAAGTAAAGTGGAGGAATATATTAAGTAAATTTCACTATGCATGTCGTAGGGAAGTTTTATCGGCAGACGGAGGGAGCCACAGTGGGAAACCCATTGTCTCCCTTTGTTGCAGAACTCTTCATGAGCCGATTTGAGAGTGACTTTGCTGGGGTGGTGGAGTATTTGTATGGTTGAGATATGTCAACGATACTTGTGCCATATTTGACCTCAGTAAAGATAACATCAATATATTTGTTAATAAGTTTATAGGAAAGAAACTTCTACAAATCGCTTAGTACCATCAGATTCAAATCATCCTTTCAGTCAGAAAATCTCGAGTTTGAGCTCTCTTGTTCGGAGGTTACTCAGTTTTCCCTTAAACAGTAAGCAATACAATTAAGAGACGAACAAAATTATAGATATTACTATTTGTAACAGTTTCTCTCCAGACATTATGTATAGATTAGCTACTAAGCATAGGTGGAAAATGTTGATAAGTAACATCATGACATTGAAGCTTGAATCCGATGATTCACCCAAAAAAGTTCACGATACTTCCTTTCTATGCCTTTCTTACAAAATGCTTAGAGAAAATATTCAAAGATAGTGACTTGAGAGTTGTTTATAAAATTGAGTATTTGAAGAACCTTTTGGGTGAACCAAAGGATACTAGTGACCGACAAGAATTGGGCACTTAGCAAATATCTTGTAATAATTGTGAGAAAATCTATATTGGGCAAACGCAGAGATCAATAACAATATTCAAAGAGCACATAGCTCATTTCAAATCAAATAGAGCAAAAAATCTAGCATTGCCCAACATATGATTGACTCGGGACATCAGATAGGCGATAGTAATCTTAAGCTATTGAAAGTAATTATTACAAGGCAGATGCCTTTGAAAGTTTACAAATCCGCAAAGTGAATCCACAAAATTTGAGGAATTCATCCCTTTTTGAAATAGCACGAAATAGTCCATGGTCGCTTTCAACATCGAGAGAACCCGTTGGGCCTATCCACTGACCCAACAATAGTGCTTGAATTGCATCACCCGGTGTTACGTTATCCGGTGTTGCTTCATCCGGTATTTCATCATCCTGTATTGCATCATCCGGTATTGCATCATCCGGTATTGCATCATCCGGTATTGCATCATCGGTATTACACATTCTTAGTGTATATAGCGACGGCTACTGATGAAGACAACTTCGTTGTGGAAACACATGTCTAGCCCATAACTCTGTCATTATTTTTGTGCTGATTCCGCTTTGTGTTTCATGTACAGGATGTTGGGATTTCTTTATATATACATATATACATATATATATATATATATATATATATATATATATATATATATATATATATATATATATATATATATATATATATTCAACAACACACCACGAGGGCTTACAGCCTAAATACTATCGTACCGTGGGTGTCGACAAGGAGGAAAGAGGCAACTTGTTAATTCTGGACTTGAAGGTTTGGAGGAGAAGGAAAAACATGTACCGGCAAGGAATTCCACAACTTAGAAGTCCTCGGGACAAAAGAGCGGGCATAACAAGATGCTCTCTGTCTGGTGACCTGGACAGTAAAAGGGTGCATTCGCTCTGTTCCCCTGGTAGATCTGTTGGGGGCAGCAGGTGGGGGAACTATGGAAGAAAGCACCACTGAGCAGCGCCCGTGCAGATATCTATAAAAGAGAGAGAGAGAGAGAGAGAGGTCACCAATGGCACGTCGGTGGGCAAGGGATGGCAGCCTTTGGGTGAGGGTAGGGTCACCGATGAGACGTATAGCTCTATTCTGAATGGAGTCCAGGATTGCGAGTGTAGAAGCGGCAGCGGTACCCCAAATGTGGGAGCAGTATTCGAGGTTTGGCCTTATTTGTGAAGTATATAAGGTATAGAGATTAGCTGGTGAAAAGTATTTGCAAGCCCGGAAGAGGAAACCTAATTCCTTTGCAGCCGGTTCTGCAATTAATGTCACATGTTGGTGCCAATTGAGATTTCGATCTACAGAAATGCCAACAAGTAGAAAGGACTCATTACTTTGAATAACTTGGTTGTTCATTGTGATGGGTCTAGGGGTGGTGTATCTCTTATGAGAAAGAAAGCAAGACTGAGATTTGGTGGGGTTGAATTGTACAAGATTTCTACTTCCCCGGTCTAATATTTTTTTGGAGATCCACGCAGACAGAACCCTCCATGTGAAACTAACGCGGTCAATGCATGCTTTGTTTTCGAGCTACAGAGTGATTTTGAAAGTTTGTAATTTTTGGGCACCCCCTGTATCGACAGGGGGTGCCCAAAAATTTTGCCCATATATATATATATATATATATATATATATATATATATATATATATATATATATATATATATATATATATATATATATATAAACTTTTTAACTGACCTTGGATTTGGATTCTAGGGGCCCTAGTTCACGCTCATTTAAAGAAATTTTCCAAAAGTCTCACCATCGATACCTCTCTATTGGTGAATTTTCTTAATGAAAAATCACTAAAAATGTAGGACATCAGTTAAAAACAAACTTTAAAATTAAGAGAAGTTTAACACCCTGTATTTCTAAAACGAAGCATATTTGGACCTATGTTAATAGGAACTTTTTGGCTTAAAATAAACCATATAATCTCTCCTTAAAGTTTGTATAAGTACTTAATGAACACACCTGTATAGGCACTAAAATGGACTTAATCTAAGATATCTTTCTTCGGAATTTGTAGTTTTTCTGCATGCTATTTGTATTCCCGCAATGAATTTTCACGGGCTTTGTCAATTGCATGACTAAACACCCTAAGCATCCACTTCTTTGAACATATGAATGTTCTGTATATGGTTTGAAACGAAACCATTGGGCATCGGGGATCTGCTGCAATATCTTCATGCATTATAAAATATGTGAAAGAGAATTTCGAAAAACTCCTTCCGGTAAAAGAACAAAAGCTAATAGTCTGGTCTGATAGGTGTATAGACCAGAATAACAACTGGCGCATAATAATAACCCATAAACTTTTATTCATTGATTGTTGTTGCCCTTACTTGGTGAAACTTATCCATACTACATACAGACTTGAAGACTACTTCCCTGACTTCACTGTTGGTTTTCGTTTTTGTAGGTGAAGGACGTAGCCAGCACGTGAGCTAACTGGAGCAAGTGGCCCTTCGAATTCTGGATGTTCTAGGATGTTCTTCAATGTTTCTGTGACTATGGTTTCGCTGCTTGACAGCATTCTCAGACAGATCAAAATTGAATAAGTACGAAATCATGACAACTACAAATAAAGATCTGTTGCTATGTTATGATATGATGTTTTGATCAAAAATTTTTTATCAAATTCAAATATATAAAATGAAACACAGATGACAGATGAGGCTTTCAAAATGTCTACGTGATGTATGTCAATATTTAACATAAAAATAGAACTAGCCTATAATAACTATGATAACAGTTATAACAATAAAATAACTAAACAATAACAGTATAAAAGCAGTCTCTATACAACGAAAATATCGACATACATCAACTCATTATCTTATTACAACTTTTTTTTTGAAAGAACAGTTAAATTTATTTTCTTTGACTTATTTAATTAGAAAGAAGAATATCCAAGAAAGGGGAATTCATTAAATCAGTTTGCTCGTTTAAAACAAGGTAGTTATTGTCGTGTGTGTGCTTTTTGACTTCTAAACGCAATCTACATAGGTCAAACTTCTAGAAATTTTTTGATCAAAACATTATATCATAACATAGCAACAGATCTTTATTTGTAGTTGTCATGATTTCGTACTAATTCAATTTTGATCTGTCTGAGAATGCTGTCAAGCAGCGAAACTATAGTCATAGAAACGTTGAAGAATATCCTACAACATCCAGAATTCGAAGGGCCACTTGCTCCAGTTAGCATACACGCTGGCTACGTCCTTCACCTACAAAAACAAAAACCAACAGTGAAGCCAGAGAAGTAGTCTCCAAGTCTGTATGTACTATAAACTTTTGATAGACCTGAAATATTTTACAGAAGTACATCAAAAGATTCTGTCTACAGACCATAGTTTTTTACTATGGGACAGTGATTTTGCTTTAATTGAAAGGCAAAAAAGGAAAAGTTCGGCTATGGTTCTCTTTGACTGGGTTGAGATAATAGCAAAAATCTCATCCTAGTAAACCATTTATGATAGTTTGCATGACACAGAATTATTTCAAAGACCTTTCTGAAATATAATCTTTACTGCATAAGGGCCCAAAGTTGAAAATCACAGTCAGTATGGCATAAAATTGCCTCAGATGCCCCAGATATCATTTTTGCTCAAGAGTCACAATATTGTTCGACCTTGGAAGCAATAGTCTTAAAAATAAAGGAGGTAGCAGAGGAATGCTGTTATCCCCAGGAAGCTTTGATGATCTTCCGCTTGTCTATAGATTACCACTTCCTATTAAGGCTGATAAGAAGATGAACCTTCTCGACATGTGCCTATACCTTAAGAAGCCGGAGCATCGACGATTTTATGAACAACTTATGTCAGAATTATAATATATTATTTTGTTCGTGTCAAGTTACATTACCACTACTTTTCAATAAACTTAATAAACATCATGCATTTTATTCTCAAATTATACTGTGACAAATTTGTGGAGCTTCCAGTACAGGCACAAAAAACGTTGTAACCTACATCAACATACATTATTCAGCAAAATCCAGTGAAACATTTGTGTATATACCTCTTGCTGCAACTAGACTGGAAGCAACATACACAGAGTAGTGAATAACGTTGTGGGGTACTATTTTATAATTATTAAAATTTATTTTATAATGTTATTTAAAACATCTACTCAATAAAAGTGCCATATAATTTCTAACTCATCTATCATAAAATCCTCAAAATGTCACTTACAACGTTATTCCAGCCTGCACTTTACTTATAAAAAAAAAGACAAATTAAGAAAGAGAGACTTCATTAATTGTTGTTGCTCTTATTTGGTGAAACCGTTCCATAACAAATACAAATTTATATACTCTTCTCTGGCTTCACAGGTTCTTGTTTGCTCCTCTGCAGCCGGTTTTCCCTTTTTCGGCATCATCCAGCGATACCACAAAAGGTGAAACCAGTTGCTGAGAAGAAAATAAAACTTATAAAGCCAGAAAAGAAAGTCAGTATATTTATCTAAATAAATACCTTTATCTTGTTACATGAAGCAACTACAGCTGAGCTGATAGTGTCTCTGACAGATGACGGTAATGGAAGACACTGTACAGCTCCGAGAATAAAAGCTGGTTCTTTTTCAGTGAAATCTAATAAATGATCAATAAGTCTTTCCACTCCAGTAAGAAGACGCCTTAGGTCAAAGTTCTGTCTCTGCTCATATATCTTCGTAAGTTGAGTTAGAGTTAATATACTGGCTATTTGATTGAAGACATACCTACAACAAATCTATGACTGATACATTTATTTTAAAGCTCTGAATGCCTCAGTACCATTGAACACTGAGTTGACAATATCAATATCATTTAATTTATAAATTTCATAACAGAAGAAGTATTCTTATTTTATTTTATCATCTACAAGAGGAAATGAAATGGTAGCACTATATGTGATGCATTTGCCAAATAATCTATAACCCAGTTTTGAATTGCATAAACTATTATAAAAAATACACACAAATAGTGAAAGTTGAATAAACTCAAGTTTAGACTGTATATGCACTTAAAGAGCTCTCTAGAACTCGAAGTGTTCTAAAGCTCTTTTCAGGATCACTAAGCACTAAGCCTTTTTAATAAAGTACTCGAAGCAGTAAGCACTGGTTTTGAAAAGTGCTCCTAAGCACAAAAGCGCTTTAAGCTCTTAAACGAGCACTAAGCACACTGCTTTGGAACAACTCTGCAAAATGGTACTAAAAACAGTCTAAAGTAATTCGTTACAAACTGACAACAAATGCTAAGCAACTTACAATTAGCGAAATGTAATCAATTATTTTAATAAATATAAGAATTCTGCTAAAACTATCACAGATAAGTATGAGGAATATTACATTATTTAAATGGGTTATGAAAGAGCCCTCAAATAATGTTACGATATAAAGGTGTCCCATTTGAAATAATGGACTTTTTAGTGTTTAAAACCATGTGGAATAGATCTCTATTCCGCAAACATGTGTAACGTATTACACGTTTTACAACTTATATGTTAATAATAATTCATTCAATTATACCCTGGCTAACAATTACTTTCTCAGTCAATGATTAAACTATTTTGTTAGTCGATGAAATTCATCATGGTCATAGTCAATGAAAGTTACTACTTTCTTACTTAATGAACTTATAATATCGAAACGTGAATCTATGCCCATAGAAATACATGTTTTTTTTTCTGTCATTCGGAAATATCCTAGAAGTGTTAGTTCGTAGCTGATTTATTTCTTGGGATAAGAAAAGTCTATATAAAGTCATACCGCCTCCTGTTCGACAAAGTTTTGACAACTGAAAATGTTGAGACCATTTATGGGCTAATAGAAAGAGCAGCACGCTCATATGAGGTGAGTTAGGTTAAATGCTAATTACACGCTTGCTTGCATTGTAGCAATAACTGCTTATGTGATTGCTTTGTTTAGGGCCTTTTTTTGTAATAGCTTGTGGCGGTATTCTCGTGCAATTTCATTACTAGTAAAGAATTACATTTTTATAATTATCATGCAGATTAACCTCGTTATTAGCATGAAGACCCTACAAGCACGTTGCAATGAATAACCTCAAATTCAAACAATGTATTTAGACGATTTCAATTATTTTTAGCTATGCCGGCGTCCCCCATGGGATAAGACACATTTTTTGGTAATGGGCAACACCTTCTAGAATGGAACATATGTTTGTGCTTTGAAGCACCATCCAACAACATCATTTGTAGAGCCCCATTTGAGACCACCGTCTGGGCAGTCCCAATCAGTGTCGTCATCTGGAGGGCCTCATTCAGCCCCTTTATTGTAATGCCAAAGTCACCCAATTCTACAGACAGCCATGAACGGTCCCCATAGTATCTCGAGAGGTTTCGCTAGCCCTAAGTAGCCATAGGCCTCCGCATAATCAGCTCATCCAAGGAACGTCACAGCAGACACGACAGTTAAGTACATTGTTCATTTGTATTCATTGTTTAGATTTTTTTTAAATCATTCATAACTGCTTCAATCTACCACAGGACTTATAATAATTTTGCTTTATATAAATTCACCTTTTTATTAATAAATGAAGTTAACCGAATCTTGATTTTTATTTATATGTTTGACACCACTTAAATTATAAGGCCTGAACCCACATTTTTTTCAGAATTACATTAAATCTCATATCTACACTGAGCAGCCCTATAATTTTCTTTTAAATTTCAATAACATATATTACCATTAAAATTCATATAATATTATAGTTTAATGTTATACACGCTGTAAAATATTTTTAACCGGTAACTATTCTAGCTTACAGCATAGAAGACTCTAAATCTACCTTAAAAGAATCGACTTTAAAATTAAATAATTTAGGGAATATTTGCATTTTTTGAACAACCCATATCTTTTTAAAAACTTCAGTATCTCAAAAGAAGACTCTAGGCATAATAAAGCCTTAAAAAAGTTACACTATTTTTCTCTTTAGATTCAAAGATGCAATAAAATATAGGTGCCCCATTAAAAACAACATAACTTTGATTTATACATGTTTATAGACAAGTCGAGTAGCTCAGTTCGCGATGTGAGTAACCTCTCGAATTGAATTAGGAGGTCGTGTGTTCCAGTCCCGTATTCGGACAGTCAGTCTTTTTCACTCGAATGTGGAAAAGCCGGCTTCTGATGGGTTATGGATGGTGTCCTTTGAGTAAGAGAACAGAAGCATCTTCAGACTTGAAGCAGCTAGATGATGAATAAAGAGGATGCTTATTTCTTATTTTCTCAGGCCCATTTTGCTGCTTTCAGAAGATAATAAATAAGCATAATATATATTCATCCACAAGCTCCTTCAAGTCTGGAGATGATTCCGTTTCCTTGTTCAATGTCAGTTTCATCTGGAAATCTGAAGACAGCAAATGGAAACTAAAACTTTGACAACATTCCATACAGCACATTTTCTGTAATCATTAAAACAGGAATTAGTCTTTGACGCCTCAATAGGAGGCAAACCACGTAGGGTTATCAATTAAAAGTATTGTCTGGTAAAAAAGCCTCTTTAATTCAAAATTCCTTTAATCATGTTAAACCCAGATATGTTGACATTTAGAAATTATAAGATATAACTGCCATAATATAAAGACTGATCATTTAAAATAATAACATAACTAGGTGATCAAAAATAATGCTGGAATTCAAATTTTTAGGCGTATAATCTAAGTGCTTGCAGAGATAATTCTAGTATGCCCTCTTTATTGAAGAGCCTGTGTGTTGAAATAATGTTAGTCGTGCACCCAAAAGACTTTTCCAAAGATATACTGGGAACAAAAACGATCCATTTTGTTACATTCAAGAAAATATAAAGGTTTATGTTTGTTTATATATATATATATATATATATATATATATATATATATATATATATATATATATATATATATATATATATATATATATATGTCAAAAGTCATCAACTTACGTCAATTGAGATACCAACTGATTGACACTCTCCTCCAATCTTGAAACTGCTACTAATATAAGTGGTTTCTTTACTAGAAAGACAAACGTACTGTTTCCAGCATGTATACTTCTTATATTGTCATCATTTGATTGTACAAAAGAAACTAAAGTCTGTATCACACCAAACAACCAAGCAAGCTTGTCCTCACTGCCATACCTACAAAAGAAACGGATTATCTTAACAAATACAAATAAAAGACTGATGCTGGACACTGTGGCTGGAATCTGAAACAAAAAACAGAATCACCACAAAAATAATAACAGAGTTATGTGCTAGATAAGCATTAAGTTAAAACCAAATGAGTACTGATCTCCTTTGATGTCAAGTCATTGTGCCCCAACATCCCTATCAACATAGCTCTTCCGTATCTTCGGGACATGCTTAATGATAACCAGCTATCGAACATCCAGGTGAAGGATATATTAAGTTAACTTCGCTATGCATGTCTGAGAGTTTCTTTCAATTCGGCGGGAAGTTTTATCAGCAGAAAAAGGGAACCAAAATGGGAAACCCTTCTTTGCCGAACTCTTCATGATCTGATTTGAGAGTGACTTTGCTGGGCCGGTGGAGTATTCTCTGAGGTAATGGTTGAGATATGTCGGCCATACTTTTGCAATATTTGACCTCAGTAAAGATAACATCAATAATTTTGTTAATAAGTTGAATAGTAGATTCCCTTCAATCCAGTTTACTTACGAAATGGATAACAACGACCAATTACCCTTCCTTTCTTAGAAATTCAAAATCGAACATCAAACTACCCAAAATTTCAGTGTTCATATATCAGTTCCTTAAATACAAAATTTAGGAATTTAGAAAGATTCCCACTCTTTTTACAAAAAGGAAGGGTTCAGCAAATTTGCAGATTGATTGGGGGAAAATGACTTGCGATGCTGATCGTTGTGGAGATGGGTCAATGTTAAATCAAAAATACAAAAGCAAAAAATATTTTAAACTTTTTTAGATTTCTAGATCTATAGATAAGCTCAATTATAAAAAATCTCGGGACGCAGCAAGTGCGTTATGGTAGTGAATTTTCATAAAAATGTTTTTATTGCAAATATGTGTGTTTTCTTTTTAAGAAAGCAGACATCAATTTTGGTTACCAGTATAACCTATATAGAAAAAGCAGGCATCAAATTTGATTATAACATATATAGTAAAAACAATGTGCCATGTTTCATCAAAATAACTTGATTCTTTGAAAACGTACAGAAATTTCCAAAAGTAAACCAAAAGTGTTACTGAAAAAATCCGTTTCCTGGTCAACCTTATAGGTTAATAGCAAATTGAGCTTTTCAAATATGAAGCATTTAATCAAAATTCGCAACCACAACGCACTTGCTGCCTCCAGAATTTCTTAACTTACAAACATGCATTATATTTCGATGGAAAATGCAAAAAAATAAGGCGTTTTCGACAAAAAAAAATTATTTGTATCACCAACGACTTATGGGCCACCCTGTGATTGTCGCAATAATTTTTTAAGATGTAGCTCAAAACACCGTATAATTAATGTATACAATATTTTTTCATATCTTGTATAATAACGAATATATTGAGCTTTATTGATTTTTTACGAAAATTCGACAAAAATTATATACCATTAAACAATAAACTCTATAGCTAAGGCTACTGCCAAGCATCAGAGAAAGGGTCTATTAGAAATGAATTTTCTGGAAATATTTTAGTAAAATGAAGGACAAGGACGGTTGAAACTAAGAGTTCGGTGTATGTAAAACATTCTTCTTGGGACATTTTCTTTCCATAGACCGTATTAGATTCAAGTTATTTGCCTAAATGTTGCGAATTTTGACGTTTTCAATTGTCACTTTGACGTTTTGAGGAAACCCCCAATTTATTTTTCTTTAAATGCCCATAACTTTTTTGTCTTTTGACCTACAGAGCTAAATTTTGGTAGGTGGCACACCTATAATGATATAACCCAGCTTACCAAATTTGGTTGCCCTTACTTTGTTAATTTTGGAGATATAAATATTTTGCGAAAGAAAACACAAATTTTTCCGGGAAAACCTCGGCGGATTTTCCTGGCTAACAAAATTATCCAAGCGACTTGCGAAAGGAATGTACTCACCAATTTTGACGTTTAAAATCGCAATTTTGACGTTTTGAGGAAAATCCAAATTTATTTTTCTTTGAATGCCTGTAACTTTTTTATCCTTTAACCTACGGAGCTAAATTTTGGTAGGTAACTTGCCTATAATGAAATAAATCCGCATATGAAATTTGGTTGCCCTTACTTTGTTAATTCCGGAGATATAAATTTTTTTCGAAAGAAAACACAAAATTTTCCGGGAAAACCTGGACCGATTTTCCTGGCTAACGAACTTATCCGAGCCATTTGCAAAAGGAATTTATTCACCAAATTTAATCAAAATCGGCCCATTATTTTTTGAGTTATTGGTGTGATAAATATATATATATATATATATATATATATATATATATATATATATATATATATATATATATATATATATATATATATATATATATATATAAACATATAAAAATTTAAACCGACCCCGGATATGTGTTCTGGGGGGCCTAATTAGCGCTCATTTGAAGAAATTTTTTCAAAATTCAAAAGTCGGGATCTCCTCATTAGTGAATTTTTTTTAAGAAAATTCACTAATAGGTTGTTGTTGTTTGGTATTGGCTAGGCAGTTTTAGCAAACAGATTCGGAGAGTTCAAAGTGAGTATGATAGGTATAAAATAACCACTTAAAATTTGAACTGTCTCCTGATTGTGAATATTTAACTGTTTTAGCTCACTGTGAAATAAAGCATGTTGAAACCAGTGTTATCCAAAGGCAATCTGCAATTATCCTCATAAATTCTGAAAATTTACATAACTGATCGCCATCATAATGCTGTTACTGAAAATGGTGTTGGGAGGCTAGGATATATAAGAAAAATAATTCTGTGATTGCAAAATGGACCCGTCGTGTTTCAATGTGTCCCACCAACTATCAAAAATATGCATGAGTGAAATCTTCTAAAATTCCACTATCGACTCAATGAGACTGATAACGAGTTTAAAGCGCTGCTACTGAGTTAAAAGGGCCGCAACTTCACTACCTTCGGCAGCATTAAATTCCTCTAAAATTACATTTTGAAGTATTTTTGAACAACGAAGTTCGAACTATATTGGAGATTTACATATTTCGTACTTCGAACTACTTCAACATCGCTAGTGCGAACATATTTTCGAACCGAAGGCTCGGTTTAGGTTCGGTTCGAAATTTCGAAGCTTCGCACACCTCTAATAATGACTTGAGAATTGTTTATAAAGCTGATAATTTGAAGAACCTTTTGGGTGGACCAAAAGATACTATTGACTTCCGACAAAAATCGGGCATTTATCAAATATCTTGTAATAATTGTGAGAAAATCTATATTGGTCAAACGCGGAGATCAATAACAACAAGATTCAAAGAGCACATAGCTCATTTCAGATTCAATAGACCAGAAAAATCTAGCGTTCCCTAACATATGATTGACTAGGGACATAAGGTAGGCGATAGTAATCTTGAATTATTGAAAGTAACCACTGATTATCGCAAGTTAGGTGCTTTGGAAAGTTTGGAAATCCGCAAAGTGAATCGACAAAATTTGATGAATTCAGACATGGTCCAGTCAGTTAGCACTTTTTGAAATAGCACGAAATAATCAATGGTTGCTTTCAACATCGCCAGAACCGGTTGGGCCTATCCACTGACGCAACAATAGTCCTTGAATTACGTCACCCGGTGTTACATCATCAGGTGTTGCATCATCCAGTACTAAGGTGTCCAATATTGCATCATACGGTGTTGCATCATCTGGTATTTCATCATCTGGTATCGCATCATCATCCGGTATTGCATCATCGGTATTACATCATTTTTAGTGTATAGTTTAGATATATAAATAGGATAATTTTGCCCATACAATCAGTTTAACAACAGCTACTGATGAAGACAACTTTGTTGTCGAAATACGTATTTAGCGCATAACTCTCTGTTATTATTTTTATGGTTTTTGGAAGTGATTCTGCGTTTTGTTTTAAATACAAATAACTAAAAATAATTTGAACTCAAACACAAGTCACCAACAAAATTCGATGTGGCTCATGTACTGTTTGAGAACAAATTGAAAATATCATACAATCCATTCAGTTGCTTCATTTATCTAGCCATTAACCTAAGTAGTTGAAACAGTTTGTCAAACAAAGATAAGTATAAAACTGGCATTTTTAGTTACTAAAAACAAGATATATGTACTCAAAAATTCACAAATATGTCACTAAATAAAATATACAAACAAATAGTTTAATATAAACAACGATAAAATTCACACAAGCAAATCAAGATACCCCACAAACAATGAACCCCGAATCACCGACTAGCAAAATCCAGGAAATCTTCGTGGCTGTAAAATGCTTCCTCAACTAAAAATCGTTTAACTTCCCTCTTAAATGTATCAAAGGTTCTTATTTTTCTATACTCAGCTGGTAAAGCATTGAAAGACACAATACAGTTGTAATAGGGGCCATGTTTATACTTTGTTGTTCTGTGAAGCGGTATTCTTAATGAAGCCTGGTGACGCGTCTCATAATCATGATAGGAGGAGTTACAGGTAAACAGTTCCAAATTATTTCTTGCAAAACAGACACATTTTAAGATGTAAATACATGGAACTGTAAGCAGGATGTGATCTCGAAATACATTTCTACATGTTTCTGTTGGCCTTAGATTAAACATTAACCTCAGTAATCGCTTTTGAGATACAAAAACTCTGCTCACAGTCACCGCCCTACCCCAGAATATAATACCATAACTTATGTGAGGGTATGCCAAGGAGTAATGCATGTTTATTATGCTCTTTAAGTTAACAGTGTTTTTCATCTGTAGTATTGCAAAATATGCTTTATTCAGGTTCTTGCAAACTATATCAATCTGATTCTGCCATGATAGACTGGCATCTAAATGTACACCTAAATACTTTACAGTGTCTACCAGAGTAATGCCGAAATTATTCAAGGACTTCCTGTTTATGAACTCTACATGTGCAGTTTTTCCAGTATTCACGATAAGTCTGTTTCTATCACACCAAGCCCGGAACTGGTCTATCACAGCGCCAACATCATGAAGAAGCCGCTTTGAATGTATGTAGTTATAATGATTGTTGCAAACTATTTAACTACAATGTTTAAAATATTTCTGTCCCTATTCATTCATTACTAAAAAAATTAAAAATTACAGTAAAATATCTGGTAACTGAAATAAAGTAAGGCTTGTGTTTATGATTCAATGCGATTTTAAAGGTTACTTTAAAAACTTTTAACAGTGCAAATTCCAACTCTTGGCATCATGACATTTATTACCTACTAGATTTAAAGAATCTTCAAAGAAAATGAATGAGATAAACAATGCTCCCATACAGTTGGAAGATTCTTCCAATTTAGTGAAAATGGCATTCAACATATTTCACATTTAAAAACTTTTTTATCGTTAAAAACTTCTGGTCTAGCAATGCTTTATCCATTAGAAATGCTTAGGGAAATAAGTTGCATTACATTATTCACAAAACAAAACATATTTAATCAACTCCTTACTTTTGTTATCGCCAAGTTTCTATAAAAATTGAAATGGATAGTCTGTATTAAATAATTTATTAATCACCTTTTACATATAGAAAAAGAATCTGACTTTAAGGCTACTAGGGGATGGTCGACTTAACCGCAACTGGAAATGTATGTATGTAATGTAGAGTAATAATCTGAAAAAAAATTACGGAAAATCCATGAATAACAGATTAATTGAGAAATTAAGTTCTCAAAAACACATGATTTGCACATTTAATATTTAATCCCAAGAGTGTTTTGCCACTTTAACGAAATAAAAGATCTAAAATGCTTATTACACACAATCCTGCCGACCTGACCTGGACCTGACAACACTGCCTAATTGAATAAAATATATCAACAAAACAACAGTCATAACCTCAGATGCAAAAATATACGTTTTTGTTGCAAATCGATACGTTTTAATTGAGTTTATCATTGAAAGGTCATTAAAAACGAAATACACCACATTGTTTAACTTTATGAAGGTATGTACAGCTGTTTTTAGGCCATATTATATTATAATCACATTAATATGTAGTTGTGGTTAAGTCAACCGTTCCCGGCTACTACATTGTAAGGACCACAAGCTTCTTGTGAAATAATTATTAAAGTGCATAAAATATAGGTATAGGAGGAAGAAACATTATTGAAAATGTTACAGAAATTGAGACATCTTCACAGAATTGTATTAGAAAATCTAACAAGAAAAAAACTGCCAAAACCAATTTTGGTAATTCCTTTCATGATATTACCAGTTATAACGACGCCCACATAGCACAGGTTGCTAAATGTTAGCTGGCGAACTGAGAAGTCCAGGGTTTGATTCCCTGGTGGGCTAACGAGAAGTTTACCTTGCCTGGTGATAGGTAAAAATTTACAAAGGATTATAAATGATTGCTAATGGCCCGAGATGTCGCAGTAAGAATAATTATAACAAGAAAACACTATATTTAATGGACAAAGTAAATTCTGATTCAATTTTTTCCATGTTGATGACATTTAGAAAGTAAATAAAAATGGTACCTCGAATAAATAGGCTTCCCAGCAGAGCTCAGGACGAAAACATGTTTTTTCTTGGTAGCCCAATCGGTACTGTTAACATGTTCGTCTTCCTCCTGTTGATTTCCAGATGATTTTGCAGACACCTCTTCCAAGTTATCAACGTTACTATTGTCTAAATTAGTATCATCTGGTTTGATTGGATTGGCGTTTTTTATTTCTTCTAAGCTTGAACTCATCTGTTCCAAGTTTTCAAAAGACTCTGTAGTGACTAACATACTTTCTGGAGCTGCCCCAGGTTCCACCTCACATTGTGTTGACATATTTGTTTTATCCGGTCTAATTACTTTTGCATTAACAAACTAACATCAGGTGTTCAATAATCTTAACCTACACATATGTAGTACAAGAGCGTATTCTGTATTATATTTCAATTATCAGTCCCAGTGGAAAATAATCATTTTGTTTTCTAAGCAAATATATTTATTTGAACCTGCCGATTAACCTTCTAATAGGCATTTTTGTGTAATGTTCTGAATCTGACACTGACAACTGACAGTAGTGTGAGTATGTTGATAAGAAACAAGAATTATTCTGTTTATAATCGTTGGATATGAAAGTGATTAGTTATAGTTATAGACGTTGACGTTGACATTTTGTTCTCGCTCAATCTCGTTTATGACTACTTAATAGAGCGATGTATACAGATGGTGAGACTTTGCAAAAATTATTATAAAGGGCGCGAAATTGGGCCCCAAGAACCCGAAACCAAGGCCCCTTTGCATATATATATATATATATATATATATATATATATATATATATATATATATATATATATATATATATATATATATATATATACCTGAGTGTGTGTGTGTGTGTGTAGTGTGTGAGCGTATCCAACCGATAACTCAAAAAGTAATATTAACCGATTTTGATGAAACTCGGTATTAGGTACCTTTCTTCTATTAATAGCTTGGATGAGTTCGTTAGCCAGTCTGATCAAACCAGTTTTTCTAGAAAAAATATAACATTTTCAAAAAAACAATTCGTATTTCAAAAAATAAAAAGTCTGGACGCAGCAAGTGCGTTATGGAAGTGAATTTTTATTAAAATGTTTTTAATAGCAAATATGTCTCTTTAATGCAAGCAGCCATCAATTTGGTTATTGCTATAACCTATCTAGTAGAAACAATGTTCCATATTTTATCAAAATAACTTATTGTTTGAAAATGTACAAAAATTTTCCGAAAATAAACCTAAAATGTTAAATGTAAATATGTATCTTTAATGCAAGCAGCCATCAATTTGATTACCGGTATTAACCTATATATAGTAGAAACAATGTGTCATATTTTATCAAAATAACTTATTATTGTTTGAAAGTGTACAAACATTTTCCGAAAATAAACCTAATGGTTTCTTATAAAACACACCTTAGGTGAATAGCAAATTGCTTTATTGAAATTGGAAGCATTTAATGAAAATTTGCTACCAAAACACATTTATTGCGTCTCGATTTTTTTTTTTCGTACAAACATATTTCGATTAAAAATGCAATAAAATAAGGGTGTTCGAAAAAAAATTTTAGGCATCACCAACGACTTATGGGCCAACCTGTGATTCTCAAAATAATTTTATAAGATGCGGCTCAAGATACGCCATAATTAGGTACCTAGCTTATACAATTTTTTTCTCGTCTCTTGTATAATAATAATTATATTGAGCTTTACCGTAGAAATGCGTCACCTTATATATATATATATATATATATATATATATATATATATATATATATATATATATATATATATATATATATATATATATATATATATATATATATGTAAGCAGATAAAAACTGAATGTGAACCCGGATATGGATTCTAGAGGGCCTAGTTTGCGCCCATTTAAAGAATCTTTTTAAAACTCTAAAGTCGCGGTCCTTATTAACGAATGTTTTCTACGAAAATTACCTAAAAATTATAGACCGTTAAACCATACCATAACTTAACTAAAACTACCGCCAAAGCGTCAGAGAAAGGGTATATTTGAAATGAATTTTCTATAAATATTTGGTAAAATGAAGGACAATGACGGTTGAAGCTGAAACTCAAGGGTTTGCAGAACACTCTTCATGCGACATTTTCTTTACATAATCCGTATTTGTTTCCGATTCTTTGCCTAAATTTTGCCGTTTTGACGTTTCAAATCGCGACTTTGGCATTTTGAGGAAAACGTCATTTTTTTTAATGCATAACTTTTTGTCTTTAAACCTACAGACCTAAATTTTGGTACATAGTTCACTCTTTATAATAGAAACACGAGTACCAAATTTTCTTCATTTCATGCTATCTTGCGGTTTTACTGTCCATTGTCTTACACCGTATCACTTTCCCTTATAATAGGCTATTGTTCCCGATGCTGGCATCTTGCGAGTGTATGAAACCTGGATGTTATTTAGAAGTTATTTTATGATTTAATCTGTCGGTTCGAAGTTAATTCTTACATTTGTCGAAAATATGTGTTTGCCAGGCAGTGTCACTGTAGCTGTAGATTAATTAAGATATCCAATATGTTTTAGCGTTTCGATTTTGGGTATAAAATTTAGTTCATCTTTTTCGACCCCGTAGCTCAAAATAACTTAATTGTCGATAAAATTGAATGAATTGTGTTTTATCATTGTGAGCAGTGGCGTTGTCTGGCAAAAGAGCACACCTTTGGGCTGTTTTCCAAGAGGCGTTTCTACAACTTTCACCTGTAATTTAGTTACCAATACATAATAGTATGCTACCATGATATTATTGCTACTTGTTTCAGAAAATTTGGCAGAATTATCTCCTCTTTGTCCCAGAAAACTGACATCATATCTGACGACTTTTGAACACGGAATTGGGTGATGAAGAACCGGACTCCTTCCACTCTTTCGATTGTCGTTTAGTCTCTTTTAAAAACAGTAGAATATTTCCTACGACGTTCTTTGCTTGATAACCATTTTACAAGTATATATTCAATAACTCAGACATGATACTTTCAAAAATTCATAGTTTTATCACTATTCAACTTTTGTATGTCAAACTTTGACAAAGACGCCATAGTTGTTACCATAACAACTAAATTTAATTTTATTTACGGGAAAGTTTATAGGCTAACTAGATATTAATATACCCTGATATCCATGTCATTTTGTTTCTTTAACGTCGATCGCGACTATAACTAATCACCGACTCCAGGGGGCAGCTTCATATCTCACTATCTTAGGAAATACTCCGAACCTTGCTTCCTTTCTGTATGAAGGATTCGGATATATAAAGTGCTCAATATAACGTGGTACACTGAACAGGCAGCTTTAAGCTTGCTCCGAAGGGCGGAACGTAAATAAAATTTCCTAATATAGGTAGTAAGCGAGGTTGTAAAATATAAATAGGTACTAAAATTTTTAAATCATCATAATAATTGTTTTAATTGTACAAAGCTTAGACTTTTCGTTGAAGATACAGTATTAAAGTAGGAGAAAGCAGAATCACCCCAAAAACCACAAATATGTTAATGGGAAACAACAATAAATCGTTATATTATAGTTATAGTTTTATCTTAATTTTATGTGAAGTGCATGTCTTGTTTTCATAACAATTTTAGAAATATTATTTTGCCTCTATCTTAATATAGCTACGAAGTATTTTTTCAATTGAAGTCCAATGCATATTTATTTTATTTTATTGTCTACCTTCCCCTTATTTTTGCTTTCTGGATTTCCATGAGTATTCTAGTAATATATCTTATTACATATCTTGATTTCTGCATAGATCTCTTTGCCTAGTCGTCTTAGATACATATACATCAAATGCTATTTTGATTTTTGCATATATCTCTTTATCTAGTTTTCTTAGATCCATATATATCAAACGCTTTTAATAAATCGTTATGACAAGTTCATGAAGTAACACAATGGATGGATTATTGTTGAATATTAATCAAGAAGTAACTAAAATATAATAAATGGGCGAGTGGAAAAAATAATTCAAATACCCATACTTATTTTTAATGCCATAATTAAAAGGACTGTTACTATACCACGTATCAGTTGCAATAGTTAATGAATTTAAATGTATTATTGAAAAGTATGTAATAAGACAACATATTGTTACGATCTTCAGGGTTTTCTATTTGCTGACTAACAAAACACAGCTTTTCAAACTACTAACTTACGACAATAAACCATATACTGAAAATAAACACACCAAATATTATATTTCTCTATTACCAAATGTCTATAGAACGGTAACTTACATTTAGCCTTCTATTATTGCTTATCCGCACAATCACTGATTTACCTACTGACTGTTCCACTGCCTTTCGTGTATTTACACCGTCTATGATAGTTCTAGATCTTTCTACATTATTTAATCTGTGGTTTCTCGTTACCCCTCAAATATAATTCTATAGTGTTCGCTGCTACCAACACACTCTACAAGCTGCCCGTGACCATATTAGTAATAATGCTCTATGTACTTTCATAGAGAAGAAGTGTTGCCGATGTAACAATAAATATATTGATTGATAATGATGTTTATTGTAGTCAATGGAAGGCATATAAGAAGGAAATATGGTGTTACTTTCTTGTTTACAGAAAAGTGAAGCTCCCTGTCGATATACAGTTAGACAGTTGTAGGCCGTCAACAGCCCAAAAATGGTCGTTTGTCTCGCCTAAACAAGGACAATGTGCTACGGGTTCAGGCCTTTGACTGTGTAAATAACGGTATGTATTTTAATCTGTAAAGTTCACGTGTCAGTGTCAAGGGGACGAAAACTACATGATATAATGACTTAGAAGAGATATGATATTGCGCATATGCCCCGCGCCTTCCTATGAGGTCACATGGTGAGTAAGGTTATAGAAGTCCAACTACACACTTAAAACAAAGTCATTCGAAATCAAAAAGTTTCTATACGTCAGTTTAATGCGGTTGAAGTTACGCCTATATTGTCTTTTTCAGATAATATAGATCGCAACACTAAATTTAATCTTTTTTATTTTTATTACTTCCAACTGTATGCACTTAAATATTAGTAAAATACGTAATTGGTTAAGAGGTTGTGATGAAACGCCAAACCCCACTGCACGACAGCATATTATTGTTGCATTGGACTCACCACTTGACACCATGCGCGTGACAGTTCTAAAAATAGGTAGTCTGAATATCATATCTCTCGTTATTTGTATCATGCGAAAACTAGGTTCACATTGAAGATAAATGCAAAGTTAATTCCAAATGGTTTATTTTGAATAACATTGTCATGGGTATTACTTAAAATGAACCAATAGGAACGGGTTCGCACGTAGTTGAACTGTGCTTAACACTTACTGGTTAAAAGTCAGGTATCCTAAAAACGTGAATTGGGAAACTTATTCCTACTGGTTCATATTTAAGAACATGACGTTATTTAAAAGGTACCAATTGTAAAAGGTTACACAATTCAATTGAATATAAACTTAGCTCAATTATTATTGCATCTCTATCCTCTTTCTCGTGCCAAGCCTACAACCGCGCGACAGAATAGTCTCTAACTCTATGACCATAGAGTTTCTCTATGCCTATGACCCAATCTGTTATCTGCTTTGTTTGATAGTATCATAGACTTATAATTTATATATCTATGGATAGTATCGAGTCTCTACGACTACGACTATATAGAGCAATGACGTATACGTCATTGATATAGAGTTTATCTGGCTACTGCTACAACCTCTTTGGGCTACTGGCTAAATCTAACCTGTTCAGTTCAGTCAACTGTCGTTCTGTGTCTTCAGTTAAAGATTAAAAAGTGTTTAGTGAGTAGCAGGAATGTAGGAATGTTTGATGTAGAAATACATAATAGAAAAGAGAAAGCAGAAAATTGAAAGTCAAATACCAAAGTGTTGGGTTGTGGGTTGCTTTTAGTTCATAAGTGAAAGCATAAATGTGAAGCCTTACCGAATGTTATAGCCTACTGTATTAACATTAATAATGGCTAATCGTACTGTGAAAGATGCAAAGTCAGTTCATGGCACAAATCCCCAATATTTAGTAGAAAAGATTATTAGGTCTCGTATTTACGATTCCAAGTATTGGAAAGAAGAATGTTTTGCTTTAACAGCTGAACTTTTGGTGGACAAAGCAATGGAATTGCGATTCATTGGGGGAGTTTATGGAGGCAATATTAAATGTACACCTTTTCTTTGCTTAACTTTGAAAATGTTGCAAATTCAACCAGAGAAAGATATTGTAGTAGAATTTATTAAAAATGAAGAATTCAAATACGTCAGAGCTTTAGGGGCTTTCTACATGAGACTGACTGGCTCATCCTTAGATTGTTACAAGTATTTAGAACCATTGTATAATGACAACAGGAAATTGCGTAGACAAAATCGACAATCCCAATTTGAAACAGTTCATATGGATGAATTTATTGATGAACTTCTTAGAGAAGAAAGGGTAAGTTTATTTCTGACTAGAAGTAGGTAATAGTTAAAATGTAAAATAAAGCAAAAGTATAAATTGTTTTGCAGTCTATGCTTTTATAAGTATAAGTATCACACACCAAATTGTATTTTGTATTCAGTAGATAACATCTACCATTTACAAGTTATTTGTACTTTGCATAACAACAGTATTCAGTGCAAGAGTAATTGATTATGGTAAAGGTTTACTTTCGGGGCGCGTGTTTGAGTTTATAAAATGTTGTATATAGACGTCTTTTAGGGTGTAGATGACGAAAATCACAATAAAAATGAGGACAGAAGCCAACTTTTGGAGTTATCTGGAAATTTTTGTAGGAGAAACTTAAGTTTTACTCACTTTTGCGACATGTTTTACACATTTTTGGGGGTCGTTCGTTTTATATCAAGCTAAAGAAGGGTGTATTCCACTATTCTAACTCATTTTCACATAGTTAGTGCACCCCCTCAACTGTTTATGTGTCTCTGAAAATTACGGGGACGGTTGACTTTACTGCAACTGGAATCTAGCAAAACGGTGCACACCACAAGAAAGAGTACGTAACGTAGATTTATAATCCGGAAAAAAATTTACAGAAAAACCAGAAATAACAATAATTGAGAAATGAAATTCCAAAAAATGCACAAATTTCACGTTTTGAACTGTCAATTTTCAGCAGCTTTGCCACATTGAATGAATGCACTGCCAGACAGTGCTTACTTACTTATCAGCCTGCCTGACCTGACATTCCCCCAGTATCAAGTAAATAGCTTCGAAACTGACAACAACGCATATCATGTCAACGAAACAACAGTCATAACCTCGGCTACAAAAATATACGTTTTTGTTGCAAATCGAAACATTTTAATTGCGTTTATCATTTAAAGGTTATTAAAAATGAAATATACCACATTGTTTTACTTTATTAAGGTATGTACAACTGTTTTTAGGCCATATTATATTATAATCACGTTAATATGTAGTTGCGGTTAAGTCGACCATCACCAAAATTACCCTTCTTTTCATCCTATAACCAACCCATCCTAAGTTGAAAAGAAGGGTAATTTTCAGAGACACATAAACGGCTAAGAGGGTGCACTAACTATGTGAAAATAAATTAGAATAGTGTAATACACCTTTCTTTAGCTTGATATAAAACGAACGACCCCCGAAAATGTGTAAAATATGACAAAAACATGCCGCAAAAGTGAGTACAACTTCCGGTTTTCCTACAAAAATGTCCAAATAACTTCTAAAGTTGGCTTCTGCCCCCATTTTTATTGTAATTTTCATCATCTACACCGTAAAACACGTACGTCTATATACAAAAGTTCATAAAAATCAAACACTTGCTCCAAAAGTAAACTTTTACCTTGATTTTAAATTGTTTTCATTGTGGGTTGTGTTTATTAGCTGTAATATACTGGAAAACAAACACTGTTAAGATAGTAAATTTTACATATTAAGGTAATCCTGTGTTGTAGACACCTCAGTAGTAAACAAACACTTCAGGTGGAATCGCAACGCAGAGGTGGACGCTGGACGATGTGCACTGTTGCCAGATGAGTATTAGCAAGGGTCATTTTAAATATAGAAGGAAATCAAGGGGTGAACAAATGTTTTTATAATGTAAATAAATTATAATATGGCGTCATCTATATAAATCGATATTTGACATATTTTGCGGAAAGCAGTAGGAAAACGGAACTGTAAAAAGTTAATTTTCAGCCATGGTGGTCCAGGGGAAATAACGTGGGCCTCTGGACCCAAGCGTACTGGGTTCGAGCCCAGATGAAGCAATTTCCGTTGCGAATTGCCCATGATAAATACAACTGTATATGCTAATAGCAATCGGTATCCAGTATATTATTTTGAAAAGTCGCAATGTTTCATGGTAATAAAGCAATTTCTACTGACAACTGTCGATGATAAACATAACCGAGAAAATGGCTCAAAATGGGCTTCCCTTCGTAGTGTTTGTTTATATTTTAGTTTCCAACCTGTAATAATATCATGAAACATTGTGACTTTTCAAAATAATAAATTTGATACTGTTTGCTATTAGCATATACAGTTGTGTTTATCATGGGCAATTCGCAATGGAAATTGCTTCATTCACTTTTCACACTCATTTAAGGTTGGTTGGAAACTAAAATATAGACATGTTTTGTATCCTCCTACTATGTCGAAGAGCATAACTATTGGACAATTGATAGTCCCTTTATTAATCTTATTTTTAAAGGGGTAGACATTGATCCAATCCATAGCAGGTGGTAGTGGAATTTTCCTTTACGTAATAGTAAAGGATTTTTTCACGCCCGAGGAGGTACCACCCCATACATCAAGGGGCCGGTGAAGTCCCAACGGACGTTTCCGGTTCTGGTGTATGAGTCGGTTTCCCTTATAAACAAAAATGATGATGGCTCCTCCTTGTACAAAATATTCCGGAGGCAAAATACCCCTCCATTCGGATCTCCGGGAGAGGGGTGTACAGGGGGCGCCAACATCAAGATTTAACATATCCTTTTCGAATATATGTGGCCTAAATTCTAACCTGAACTCCGTCCACCATTTCCTCCAGGCTAACAGGCCCCAACTCCTCTTCCTCACCGAAACCCAAATCAGTGCCAAAACAGCCACTAATCACCTTAATTTCCCGGGATATGAGCTCCTTACTTCCTTTAGATTGCATGGAGGCGTGTGCGCATACGTCCGTAGCAATCTACCCTGCACCAGACTCCCCAATTTAGAAGCTGGAAGAAAAGACATACTATGGATAAAACTTTCTCTCAGGGCTGCAACTAAATTCATCTGTTGCATTTACCGGTCACCTTCTGACAACAACTTTGTCCAGCTCTTTGACTACCTTTCTGAAAAAACCGACTATCTGATTTCTGAATATCCTTCCTCCGAGGTCACTATTCTTGGTGACTTCAATGTCCATAATAAGGAATGGCTAGGATCTTCAAAAACCGATCCACAAGGGAGAGCAGCGGAGGCCTTTGCAGTCAGCAATTCTTTAGCCAATATGGTTCAGCAACCTACTTACTTTCCTCGTATCCCAACACACAGCTCAAATCCCTTGGATCTCCTTCTTACTACACAACCTGAATGCTATAAGATATCAGTCACCGCCCCCCTTGGGCGCTCAGACCACGGCATGGTCACTGCTTCCTGCGCAATGCAACCCGAGGTCACACAGTCATCACACCCACGTATCGTTTGGCACTACAACTCCGCAAACTGGGACGAAATGCGGGATTACTTTTCCTCATTTCCATGGGCGTCTGTCTGCTTCTTTCATCCCGACCCCTCTGATATCTCACAAAACGTCACCGAAATTATCCAAGCTGGCATGGAATTATTTATCCCACGTACACAGAAAACCTCTTCAGCCACCCAAAAGCCCTGGTTCTCTAAATCCTGTGACAAGGCCAGACTTGAAAAGGTCAAAGCTCACAAAAAGCTTCTACACAATCCCAGTCAAGAAAATCGTCAAGCATTTAACGACGCAAGAAACCGCTATGTCCGCATTCTTTCTGAGGCAAAAAACTCGTTTAATAACCACATCAAAAACAAAGTCCTCTTAAGGTCCAACGGCGGCAAACCCTTCTGGACTCTTGCTAAATCTATTGGGAATAATTTCTGCAAAAGCACGTTCCCACCTCTAGTCTCAGGGGATGAAATTGTTTCTACCGCCCTGGGCAAGGCTGAACTTTTTGCTTCGTTGTTCGCCGGCAATTCTACTCTCAACCCACCTCCAAATGTTCAACCACCAACAGTCCCCAATGTCGCGCATAAAATGACGGATATCATTTTCAAAACCAAAAAGGTACGAAAGATGCTCTCTTCTCTTAATACCAGGAAAGCCTCTGGCCTTGACGAGATCCCAGCAATTGTTCTCAAAAAATGCGCACCAGAGCTTGCTCCTGTCCTGACTCGTCTGTTTCAGATATCTTATAATAAAGGCATATTCCCTAGTAACTGGAAAACTGCTCGAGTACAACCCATCCCCAAGAAAGGATCCAAAGCGCTTCCCAGCAACTACAGGCCCATTTCTCTCCTTTCAGTCGTCTCTAAAGTGATGGAAAAGTATATAAACACCGAATTACTAAAATTTCTTGAAAAGCACAGTCTAATCCACGACAGGCAGTATGGATTCCGTCAGCGCAGATTGACTGCCGACCTCCTTTCCTTTGTCACCCATTCTTGGAACAAGTCTATGGAACAACACGGTGAATCCCAGATTGTTGCTCTAGACATATCCAAAGCATTCGACCAGGTCTGGCACGCAGCGCTGCTTAATAAACTTCCGGCCTATGGCCTACCACCAAAACTCTGTACGTGGACAGCAAATTTCCTCTCCAACAGGAGCATATCTGTTGTTGTGGATGGCCATTCCTCTAAACTGTATCCAATTAATGCAGGAGTTCCTCAAGGTTCAGCTTTAGCCCCTACTTTGTTTCATCTCCACATCAATGACCTCCTCTCGAGCACATCCAACCCAGTTCACAGCTACGCGGACGACAGCACCCTCCATTCAAATATACAATATTCTAAGCCTGTCTCTTTAGCCCAATTAGATGAGGATCGCAGACTCATGGAGGGTTCTGTCTCCATGGATCTCCAAAAAATATTAGATTGGGGAAGTAGAAATCTTGTACAATTCAACCCCACCAAAACTAAGTCTTGCTTTCTTTCTCACAAGAGATACACCAGCACTAGACCCATCGCAATGAACAACCAAGTTATTCAAAGTAATGAGTCCTTTTCTCTTGTTGGCATTTCTGTGGATCGAAATCTTAATTGGCACCAACATGTCACATCAATTGCAGAAGCGGCTGCTAAGAAATTAGGTTTCCTCTTCCGGGCTCGCAAATACTTTTCACCAGCTAATCTCTATACCTTATATACCTCACAAATAAGGCCAAACCTTGAATACTGCTCCCACATCTGGGGTGCCGCTGCCGCTGCCGCTTCTACACTCGCTATCCTGGACTCCATTCAAAAGAGAGCTATACGTCTCATCGGTGACCTACCCTCACCCAAAGGCTGCCATCCCTTGCCCACCGACGTGCCGTTGGTGACCTCTCTCTCTTTTATAGATATCTGCACGGGCACTGCTCAGAGGAGCTTTCCTCCATAGTTCCCCCACCTGCCACCCCCAATAGATCCACTAGGGGAACAGAGCGAATGCACGCTTTTACTGTCCAGGTCACCAGACATAGAAGATCTTGTTATGCCCGCTCTTTTGTCCCGAGGAATTCCTTGCCGGCACATGTTTTTCCTTCTCCTTCGAACCTCCAAACCTTCAAGTCCAGAATTAACAAGCTGCCTCTTTCCTCCTTGTCAACACCCACGGTACAATAGTATTTAGGCTGTAAGCCCTCGTGGTGTGTTGTTGAAATTTAAAAAAAAAAAAAAAAAAAAGTCGAAGGGACGCCCATTTTGAGCCATTTTCTCGGTTATCGACAGTTATCAGTAAAAATTGCTTCAGTACCATGAAACATTGCGACTTTTCAAAATAATACATTGGATACCGTTTGCTATTAGCATATACAGTTGTATTTATCATGGGCAATTCGCAACGGAAATTGCTTCATTCACTTTTCACACTTATTTAAGGTTGGGAACTAAAATATAAACAAACACTTCGAAGGGAAGCCCATTTTGAGCCATTTTCGTGGCTATGTTTAACATCAACAGTTTTAAGTAGAATATGCTTCATTACCATGAAACATTGCGACTTTTCGAAATAGTATATTGGATACCGTTTGCTATTAGCATATACAGTTGGATTTATCATCAGCAATTTGCAACGGAAATTACTTCATTGACTTTATTAAAGTGTGATTCATTCACCTCACTGTCCGGGAAATTTGGGTCTTTAACGTGCCCAACATCGCATGGGCATGGGACCGACGGCTGTACGCCCCCTGGGAAGGGCGAAACGTGCAGCTTACCTTGCTCAATCACAATGGCACACCCTCTGTTGATGTTACTGATGTAATTAAAAAGGGAGGAGAGGGGAAATCTGTGTTCGAACCCAGTACCCTTGGGTCCAGAGGCCCACGTTTTTCCCCCTGGACCACCATGGCTAAAAATTAACTTTTTACATTCTCGTTTTTCTACTGCTTTCCGCAAAATATGTCAAATATCGATTTATATAGATGACGCCATATTATAATTTATTTACATTATAAAAACATTTGTTCACCCCTTGATTTCCTTCTATATTTAAAATGACCCTTGCTAACTCATCTGGCAACAGTGCACATCATCCAGGGTCCACCTCTGCGTTCCGATTCCACCCGAATTGTTTATTTATTACTGAGGTGTCTACAATACAGGATTACCCATATTAAACTTTTTTTATTCAATAAAAATGTATTCTGACAATGTACGACATACAGTGTTGCAAATGTCTGAGCGCTTGATCACCATCATTGTACTGATGTATAGTACTTATTTTAGTTAATATATTTTTGAAATGATTTGGAGTATTCTCACATTTTATATGATGTATAAATGTCAAAGCTTTATATTCTGTTAAATCTCACATACTCTGCAATCCCAAAGTCTGAAGCATCCAGTTAAACCCTTGTATATCTACTGCAGCCCAATATTATCGTATTTACAAATTATTGTTGCCCCTACTTGGTGAAACCATTCCAAGCTAAATACAGATGTAGATATTTCCCATAGCTTCATAATTGTTTCTTTTCTTCCCTGGTTTCCCTTTTGTGGTATTGATCAGACTCGAGAAAATTGATATTTTTTTCAATTTTCTTCTGTTTCACGGTGCCATAAAAGTACGAAACCAGTCACAGAGAAGGAAACAGGCAATTGTGGAGCCAGAGAAGAAGTGTGAACATCTGTATTGATTATCATCATAGCTTTTGTAGTAATTACAATCTTTTTATATGTGGTTTTTGATACATAAATTATAATATCCCTGAAGACAAAATGAGACAAAACAATGGTATTAAAGACTATCTCTTATGTTGTGTGTCATTAAATGTTTCTCTGTTTTTTAGTCAATATTAAACCTTTAAAAGTTTCCACATACTCTTTGAATCATTTTTATCTGCATTATCATCTGCTTTTCACTAGATGATACTCAGCTTTACAAAATTTACTACAGCCTTTCGCATAGTTGTATATTTTTCCCAGTCTGCTCTTGTATATGTACACCCCATATATCAATCTTTAATTTATTTTAATTAGGAATAAATATATACAGTGTGATGCAAAGATGCAGCAGGAATTTTTTAGATCAATTATAGCAAGGGTGATGGAACTGAATGATGAGGGTGGAAATAAGAAAATCAAATTTTATAACAATGTACCTACCATTGTTGATGCAAGGGTAGTGTCAAAAAACGAGTGAATGTTCCTGATGCAGGTTTTCAGGCTGATGCTGTGTATTTGAATTGTGCAACTTTTCTGGCTCAAGGATGAACTTATAGAACATGTGTTTTGCTATGCCCCATCGATTGTTATGTTGAGCGAAGCTAGATGTACTAGTGATGTTGAAGATTTTGAGCTCCAAGTGCATAACTACAGTGTGGTCAGGTGTGATTCTGTAAGTCGACACACAGGAGGAGTGTTGGTGTATGTGAGACAGGGTATAGAGTTTAAAGTGAAACAGAAATATGTGTTGGATGGAAACTACTGGTGTCAGATTCTCGAAATCAAAGTACACAATACAAGATGGAATATGGGGGTAGTTTATCACTCTCCAAGTTCTAGCCATCCAGTGTTCATAGACACATTTGAGGACTGGTGTGAGTCTCATTTTACTGGAAGTACAAGGTGTATGTTGGTTGGTGATGTTGATTTGGATTATTTGGATTGTAATTCTTTCTACAGTAATAGGTTCAAGGATGTCATCCAAACATTTGGTATAGAACAACTAGTGAATGAGGCAACTAGATGTACGGATAGAAGTTGTACTTTAGTAGACTATGTTTTGACAAATAGTAAAGACATTTCTGTGAATGTACACCATGTGCCAAAAATTACTGATCATTCCATTGTTAGTTTAATCTTTGCTTCGGTTTCAAGAGTGGAGTGTGATCATACAGAAATTGTAACCAGAAGGATGAATGATGATAGGGTTGCTAATAAACAGGTTCCTTGGTATGATCAAGAGCTTAAGTGTAAAGCAAAAGAGAGGGACTGCGCTTATAAAATTTTAAGACATCTGTGGGAGATACACGTGAGCATTTGTGGACTGTATACAAGTTGTATAGGAACGAGTTTGTAAATCTGCTAAAGGATAAAAAAAGGAAATATTTTGAAAGGAACATTGACTCAAATAGAGGTAATTCGAAGGACATGTGGAAAACACTAAAAACCCTATACAAAGCTAAAGGTAATGCGGTGAACTTTCTGTATTTCAACTTCGGCTGTGATGGTAGGGTTTCTTTTGCAGCAACGAGAAAGGAGGCATGTGCAAAATTCAATGTATATTTTGTAAATAGTATTGATGTGATTGTAGATTCAATTCCAGTGGGTTGTCCTTGGTCTCATGAGGGTTATCCCTTGGTTGCATGTTCATTTGTTGACTTTGAGCCTGTGACTCTGGCTGGGCTGAATAAATATGTAAACATGATCAAAAAAGGTAGCATTACAGAAATCCTCAGCACGGAGTTTTTGAAAGTAACCTTTGGAGTGATTGGTCATGTAATTTTGAATTTTATTAATGTCTCCTTTAAATATGGTGCTTTTCCGGGGGCCCTTAGGTGCAGTACAATTATACCAATTCCAAAGGGAGAGAAAGATGTTCGCCCTGTGAATACTCTGCCGAGTGTTGAGAAGCTATTGGAACATTTTGTATATTGTCAGTTAATGGATTATTTTCAGAAAAACAAACTGTTTGTTGGTTATCAGTCTGGGTTTAGAAAGCATAATTCTTGCGAGACTGCTTTGCAGCTGACGATTTCTAAGTGGAAGGAAGCAATAGATCAAGGGAAATATGTACTAGCTGTGTTTGTTGATCTTAAGAGAGCTTTCAAAACAATCAACAGTGATATTCTTCTGCGGAAGCTGGCATATTATAGTATTGGTGGAAATGTGTTAGAATGGCTGAGGCAATACTTGACGGGCAGGACACACAGGACCAGATTAGAGAAAGAAATATCAGATGAGGTGGTGTGCTGCACTGGAGTTCCTCAGGGGAGTATACTCGGACTGCTACTTTTTATCATTTACATGAATGATATTAATTTCAGTGGAGATTTTGAATATATAAGTTTGTTTGCTGATGACACATTGATTGCCTGTACTGGAGACAATGTTGCAAATATGGTTACAAGGATGAATGAAGTTCTTGATAGGTTTGCTGCATACCTGCATGTGAACAGACACGTTGAATGCGGACAAAACAAAAGCTATGTTATTGGGTAGCAAGTATAGGCTGAAGATGATAGATTGTAATAATGTAACTTTGATGATTTAAAACAAGAGGATAGAATTTGTAAAAGAAATGAAATATTTGGGTTTTGTTTTGGATTCGGCACTTAGCTTTAAGAGTCACTCTGAGTACATAAGCAAGAAAATAAGGAAAAAAATATTTTTGTTCAGCAGACTCAGTCACAATTTGTCAGTGTATGCTAGTATCACGGTGTATCGCACACTGTTACAACCTCATTTTGATTACTGTACTACCTTGCTTCAGGTGATGGATCTGAATGTGTTACAGAAACTGCAGAATCGTGGAATGCGAATTGTCTTAAAAGTGAGCAGCTATACACCTATAAAATTGATGCTAGCGACTTTGAACTGGCAATGTGTTGCAGATAGACTGTACTATTTAACGATGATATTTGTTTTTAAACTTGCAAAGAATCTGTTGCCAGCCTATTTTGATTCATTTCTGGTTTTTAACAGAGACATTCACCAATATAATACAATGGGTGCTGATGGTCTACACATATATAGAACCTATACAAGCGGAGCAATGAAGTCAGTGTTTTTTAGAGGTATCAGCGAGTTTAACAGCTTACCTGATGATTTGAGAAATTGTGGTACATTGGGTTTATTTAGGAGAAAACTTTTTCAGTTATTGATGTTGAGAGTACATGTATGATTAAATGTTAATTTGTTTGTATGTATTAGGATTTCTTATATCGAAATAAACTTATTATTATTATATGGTTTCCAGCATAATTCATAAATGCGTTATTTAATTTTTTCAAGAAAAACTCTCGGGCAAGTCAGTTTTATGTTTTCAATTCATAAGAATAACTTGCTTGTTGAAATAGCTCCTCAAAACTATACAAGAAATAAATGCAAGATATGTGAGATGCTACATGACTGTGGGACAATGTTCATATATTTTTTCATCAACTCTCCTGTACAATGTCACTCCCCCAGAGACAAGAGATGTCTTAGTTACGTCTGTGTATGCAAGAACAATCAAGAGATGGATATCGGGAAACAGGGCAACATCTTGGGCATTTTATTTGTAGATTAGAAAGAATTTTTTTTTTTTAAATTTGTAAAAGTCTTGTATGTTTTATTATTGTAGATATAGTAATTTTTGTGCTGTATGATTGTGGAATATATTATAAAGCAGCAGCTGACATCTGGTGAGTTTGTCTACACAAATGTATGGTACCGTTTCTTGCCTACACACAAGTTTTAAATAACCAGTGGGATCAGTCCCATGTTTGTTGTGTATGAATATTTCCATTGTTTCTAAGTTTTGACCACGGTATATGTTGTATAATTTAATTGCCAACCTATGACGTAAAAATTACATTTGTGCCTTCACTAAATGTTGACGTCATCATAAGTTTGTTTAAATGACAACCATCCTTACCGCTGAAATGATGATGAAAAAAATTGATACCTGACATAACAATTTTTTTGAAAAAATTGCATTATTTACTTAAAAAATGGACCGTTAATTTAATAAGAAATCAAAAAAATATTGCTCACAGTTTTTATTCAGGACAAGTTTTCTTTAGAATAGAAGGTTCTTCATTTTTCTAAAGTAATGAATGCTTGATTTTGTGATTTTTGATAATGTATCATGTAATGATTTGACAGGTGGAACAAAAAGTAAAGTCAATATCAATTTTTAACAACACTGTTTGTGATAATTTATTGATTATTTACTGTTATCAGTATTTAGTTATCGGACTTTTATCGCAGTATGGATTTGGAATTCAGCGAATAATGACAGTAATGTTAAATTGTGAATTAATTTCAATTATTACCTGCCGTTTAAATTAATTAATAGTCTGAGTGGTGAAAGTGTAAAAGTACTGAAAGTAATAAATTCGAATTTAACAAAAATGGCACGTTTAACTGAAAGGGAAAAATATATATTAATGATTGGATATGGTGACAGGATTAGAAGTCATCAGGAAGCATGCGAGTTATTTAACCAACATCTTGACCGCCAATTGCAAGATCTCCAGTAGGTAAATTGGTTGCCAAGATCACAGAAACCGGACCCGTAAAAGACCTGCTTCAACAAGGTCGACTAGGAGTAAGTGAAGAAGTCAGATTGGATATATTGCTTAAATGTAACCAGGAGTAACTGAAGAAATCAGATTGGATATATTGCTCAAATGTAAAGAAAATCCTCACCATTCTATAAGGCAACTCGCTCTAAATAACAACGTGGGCCAATTTTTAGTGGTAAGATTATTCAAAGAAGAGAAGTATCATCCTGACAACGTGCAATTGATATTGATACACAAGTTAAATGATGATGTTTCAGACAGGCGTTTACAGTTCTGTGAACAATTAATGTTGTGGTGCGATGAGGATCCCAATTTTCTTAATAACATTATCTTTTCTGATGAAGCCACTTTTTCCTAAATATGACAGTAAATCGTCACAACTCTAGATATTGGTCACAGGAAAATCATCATTGGACTCAAGACTCCCACAGTCAACGTCAGGGCATAGGACCTTAGTTTTTTCAAGGAAATCTTACAGCAGCATGTTACATTTCTTGCTATTGGATTTAGTGCCAGCTCTGGCAGTAATTTTTCCAAATAATCACGAGGCAGATGTGCCCCATCAAAATATTCGATTTCAGCTGGTGTAGACGTCCGTCAATATCTAGATGCCACATTTCATGAAAGACAGATAGGGTGTTGAGGAGCAATTGAGTGGTCACCGTGTTCCCCAGACTTGGATTTTTTTTCTGTGGGGGTTATTTAAAATTGAAAGTTTATTTCAACAGACCAAATAATTTAGAGGAGCTACAGCAAAGAATTCACGCTGAAGTGGGACAAATTAGTCCTGACATTTGGGAGCGCAGCGTACAAAGTGTTTACACTCATATCAGTCAATGCCAAATGGTAGGTGGAGAACAATTCGAACATTTGCGCCAAATTTTGTTTGTTTTCCTTGGTTCAATAATTTTTTTCATGAAACATACGTTTCCATTTTTTAAAGTAAATAATGCTATTTAAAAAAAATTGTTATGTAAGGTACCATGCCGATTTTTTTCTGCATCATTATTTAAGTAGTAAGCAGGTCTATGGAAAAACAGCAAAAAAATATGGTTGTTGTTTAAAAAAACTTATGTCACCATTCAGAAATAAATGCCGTCATAATGTAATTTTTACATGATAAGTTGTAAGCTGAAAAGCTAAAATTGACCTCTCCGAACGTTTTTCTTGAAAAAATTAAATAGTGAATTAATTATGTTCCAAACTTTATCATTACACTATATACCCCATATACAATGTATCCCTTATTTTCTTTCAATCTTTAATTTATTTTAATTAAGAATAAATATATTTGGCTATATTCACATTATCGTAGAAAAACTTGGCTTGATAGTAGTATCTCAAGCAATGAACTCTTTGATGCTAACTACGTAGTATTTAGGTCTGACAGGGATAAGTTGGCTACCTCTCTTTCAAGATGTGGTGGTGTTTTACTGTCTTTTCACTCTTGTTTCATGGTAAAATCACTCAATGTTTCTCGTGATTGTGATATACTTGCGTCTGTATCTGGTATTGACATTGTTGGTGTTAACATATCAAATCATATTGCCTCTTTGAATATATTTGTGATCTATATTCCTCCAGGTACTAGTACAGCTGATTATTCTGACTTCTTTGAAGCTTTGGAAATGCTCCACATTAAATATGGTCATGACTCGTTATTTGTAGGTGACTTCTATCTTCCTGAATATGTTGACTCTTTCAATGCTTCTCCTAGCAATCATATTTCTATGTTAATGAGTTTTTGTGATATACTTATTATCAAACAATTTAATTTTGTTAGAAATATCAATAACAGAATACTTGATTTGGTTCTTTCCACTCGTTCTTGTCAAGTTGAGACTGCAAATGAATTTCCTGTTGCTGTTGACGGTTATCATCTTTCATTGTTTGTTACTGTTGATACTGAGATCTCCAAAGTTTCTTCATTTGGCGGGAATACTGATATTTGTCTTACAACTTTAGGCAGTGTAATTTTATTGCCTTATATTCTCATCTGACTTCACAGATATAAACTCAATGATGGAATGTTTTTACTCAAAACTTTCTAATATATTTGACCTGTTTGTTCCTAAGACAAATATAAGAGCTGGAGATCGATTTCCTGTGTGGTTTTCTAAGGAAACAAAACGTAACATTAAACAAAAATATAACTATTGGCGTAAATTCAAAAATATGGTAACTGAATATTTTGAGAAATTCAAAGATTTGCATATTAAAATCAAGAGGGATACTCAGGTTTCTTATCAGAATTTTGTGAGGAAAAACTTAACCCCAATAAGCTGTGGAGTTATTTCTCACAATTAAATAGTAAATCTTGCTTTCCAAGTAATCTTTCTGGACAGGAACTAGTGGATGGTTTCGCCTCCCATTTTAGGAAGAATTTTTCTCCTAGTGCATCTCAATGTTTTGTTTCAAACACGGATAATAATGTCAATACTTTTTTATCAACAGATTGGATGATACGGATATCTTACGGGCAGCTAAAAAAATCTAGGCTAATTTTTCATCTGGTGCTGACTTGGTACCTGCTTTTCTTGTTAAGGACTGTCTAGGTATTTTTCTAGTTCCGCTTACAAAAATTTTTAACCTTATATTTGAATCATCTGCTTTCCCTGAAATTTGGAAATTATGACGTGGTTTTCCGATATTTAAAGCAGGTGAAAGGACTCTTTTTTCCAATTATCGTATAGTGTCAATTTGTTGTCTTCTGTAAAAATTTTGAAGCTGCTTTATATGAACATATATCCTTTAACATAAAGAATAGATTATCTGTTTTTCAACATGGCTTCATGGGAGGTCGGAGGTCGTTCTACAGTCACGAATTTAGTCACAATGACACAGTTTATTGATGCAGCTCTTCAGGATCATAGTCAAGTTGATGATATGTATATATATATATATATATATATATATATATATATATATATATATATATATATATATATATATATATATATATATAACTTTCGAAGGCTTCTGACCGACTTAAACATGCTGTTATTATTGACAGGCTGTACTGTCTTGGTTTCTCAGGGAATCTGATCGAGTTATTTAAATCGTATCTCAGCAGGCGAAAGCAATTTATTGAAATTAAGGGATTTAAATCAGATAGCTTTGAAATATCTTCTGGAGTGCCACAGGTCTTCATCCTTGGTCCGGTTTTTTTTAATATTTGTATTGATGGTATATCAAACAGCTTGGAAGTGCCTTACTTAATATATGCTGACGATATAGATTTACTTGCGTGTCAATCATCGTGATGACTGTATTAAGTTACAGAGTAGTTTAAATCTATTCGATAGTCGGTGTGGTGGCAATGGACTTTCTCTTAATGTCGGAAAAAGGTGCCCTATCCTATTTGATTACATCGTAAATAGTCAGCTACTAGGGAGGCCTAGGAAGATCTTGGTGTTGTGTTTGACCCTGTTCTCTCATTCAGGCAACATTTGCAGCATGCCACTGGTTCAGCCTACCGGAGAATGGGCTTTTTGATTAGAAATAGTAGGTATTTTGCTTCATCAGATACATTTATTTTGTTGTATTGCTCTCTGATAAGGTCATATCTGGAGTATGCATCAGTGGTATGGGCTCCCTTTTATGTTACACAGATTGGTAATCTCGAAAATATTCAAAGAAAGTTTCTCAAGTATACTTGTTTTCGTTTGGATGGTCAGTACCCTTGTATTGGCTTTCCACACAGTGATTTATTACAACGTTTAAACTTGCAGACTTTGGAGAATAGGAGGAAGTGTAGCTCTTTGATATTTTTGTATAAATTAATTAATGGCCAAGTTGACTGTCTGCCTCTATTGGAACAGCTTAATTTTAATATACCACGTTTAGGATCACGTCATCCATTGACTTTTTTTCCACTAACGGTTCATATGCAGCGTATGTGGTCTTCGCCTGTTTATAACATGTGTAATATATATTCAACCTTGGAGGACAGCCTAGATGTTTTCAATTATTCTGTGTTTGAAATAAAACGTTTGTTTGAACTTTGTTAACTAGAATGTTTATCTTAATGTATGGCTCCTTTTTGTTTTTATTAATGTTATTTCACTATTCTATATTTTTTGTGTGTTTTTCTTTCCATCTTTAATATGGCAATTTTGCTGTTGGATGGTGTATCTAAATAAATAATAAATAAATAAATAAATAATACTAATGTAATATAACATATCATCTTACATACTAAATACCATTTTGTTATGCAGGTGTGTGATGTCATCCTGCCCCGCGTTCAAAGTCGGCATGTGCTTGAAGAAAACAACGAGCTAGAAGCTAAAATATCTGCATTAGAAGATGATTTAGATGAGGATATAGAACTAGAAGAAGACTCTAAATATCAACTAGAGGAGGCAACAATTAAAGAAGATAAAGAGAGAAAAAGGGAACGTAAACGTGAACGCAGCCGTTCCAGGGAAAGAAAGCGAAGTCGCAGCCGAGATAGACACAAGAAAGACAACAAGGACAGGGAAAGAGAGAGGGATAGAGACAGAGATAGGAAAGACAGAGATAGAGACAGGAAAGACAGGGATAGGGAGAGGAAGGACAGAGAAAGAGACACAGATAGAGAGAGAAGAGACAAGAAGAGAGAGGATGATAGAAAAAGAGATAGAGATAGGCATCACTGATATATTTGTGTTTCATTAAGTTGGACAATGTAATTTTTTTATGTTCAAACTTTAAGAAAGTGGAGAAAATAGGAATTATATCGTGATAGAAAATTTTTTAGTCAGTACTAACTTAGAACATTGTGAGATGTACGACAGGGTCACCATCTCAGTGCGGAACCAGGTAGTATCTTGTGACGACAGCTCCAATAGACAATGTGAATGTTTTTTTTCTTATCACCTATGAGAGACATCCCACAAAGATGATTTTTAATATTTTTTTCATTTCACATAGGTACTACAAAAATAACGATGCAAAAAAATATTTGAAAATGCGAATTTCATAATTGATTTCAAAGACCAGTATTTTGCCGGCATGACCTGTGACGTCACTGGATGGTAATGATAATGACAATGAGCTATAAGATCCCGATAAACGAATAAAATTCACCATGATGTTGAGAAACAAGCGACTGTGCTTATCATACCATAAGGCAAATGTAAACACGTCATTTATTCATTGTCCAAGTACGTCACGACCAATAACAGAACGTTCGCGGTCACACGATAATAATTCAAATTTTTTTATATTTTAAAATTATTTTTCTCTCCACTACATATGTTTTTGGGAATTTTCATGCATGAAAATGAATGCATGAAAGAATGTTCTATGTATGAAAAAGTATTAGGTAAATGTTAAATTCATTTAATGGAAAACCCATGCAAATTGTCTATTAACAAAATATTATAAAATGGGGACTGTGTACAACCAACTAACAATTTTGTAAATTGTCAGCCCTTGCTTATTTCTTCCTTAATATAGGGACAATGTATGTAAGAATACATGTATTCTCACCAGTCGTACATCTCGCAATGTTATAGGAGGCTGGCTACAATAGCCCTATTATTTTATAGGTGTATTTTTGCTGTAATTAGTATATCGCAACGGACGAGCTCTTATTAGAGCGAAACCAGTCTGTGGTTCTAATTATGGCGAGAATAAATCCAGCCTTACAGTACTAATTTGTTGTTTTCTTTAATTCCTTTACCTTCCTCATTAAATGTTTATAAGGTTGCCTTTATTTGAATTATTATCTAAGATTTGTTTTTTGTTGACACTGATACTGATACTGACCTGACCTGACCTGACCAGTGACATAGTTTTAAGAGCTGGTCCCCGCATTACTAGTAGTAGTAGTAGCCGTGGTGGGGAGGCCAACGGCAAGCAAATAGGCCACTATGAGCCCTTTTTGCCAGCAACCATGCTCTACTCTTCCTCGGTTGTGTTGCCAAACCGCCTCGACCTGGAGATGAAGGCTGTGACGGTCTTCAATTGGACGGTATTTACCTGATTCCTCTGCAGACTCCTCGATCCGAACAATTCTGCTCGAAGACTCCCAAAAGCCTCGCATTCGCACAGGTAGTGGTAGGACGTTTCCTCATCCTCGCCGCATTCCTGGCAAATGGGATCCTTCTCTACGCCTATCAATATGAGGTGTCTTCTAAGGGCGCAGTGGCCTGTTAGCACCCCAAGGATGCGGCGAAGCGTAGGTCGACTCCTTCAGAGTAGCCAGACAGCTTTATCTCTGTCCGGCCCCTCCACGAAGTCCCTCGCCTGCCTGCAGCGACCAACCGACACCCAGTGCCTCTTCATTGCTTCCTCAGTCCACCTGTCTAAGGCGACAGAGACTGTTTTCCTACTTATACCTATCGCCGGCTCCGGGCTACAGAACGGCCGCCGAGAACCGAGCCTTGCGAGATTATTCGCCACCTCATTCCCCGCTACGCCACAGTGTCCCAGAACCCTCACTAGTTTTACCTCCTTTGTCCTGGCTAGTCCTTTGAGGGTGTCAGCGCACTCCTGAACCAGTGTAGACCTGATTCTGGCCGTGCAGACTGCCCAGAGGACTGCCTGGCTATCCGAGCAGATGTACACATATTTCTCGGGACTTCTCTTCACATCCTGTCTATTGGCCATAGACAGGATAGCGTACACCTCTGTTTCGAATGCTGTGGTATATGCGCCAAGAGCATAGCTCTCACGCACCCCCAGGCCCTCGATGTATATTCCTGCCCCGGAGGATTGTTGGTCCTTCAGCCGCGATCCGTCGGTGAAACAGACCAGGCTTGCCGGTGACTAAGACCATCCCATCATCAGCGTACGCGTGGGCGTAGAAGCCGTTCTCGGAGAGCTGATCCAAGAGGTCGTCCATGACCGGACACCATAGATGGGGCGAAAGGCAGCCGCCCGTCACCCCGGCGTCCAGCCCCCGGCTCCCCAAGGTCAGCGCAACTCTCCTGTCCTCCAGCGTGCTCGCCACCCAGCTTATTAGGGACCTCGGCGTTCCCTTTTCCTGTAGGGCGGTACAAACCGTATCCGTCCTTGCCTTATCAAAGGCCCCCTCCACATCGAAGATCACAGCTAATGTGCTCTCCCCGTAGTGTAGGGCCCTTTCCACCTTCCGCATCACAGCATGGAGCGCCGTTTCCGTCGACTTCCCCCGCTGGTACGGGTGCTGACCTTTATGGAAGGGGTGATCCTTTAGGATCTCTCCCAACATAAACCTACTATCTTTTCTAATGCCTTAAGCAGGAATGATGTAAGGCTGATTAGCCTGTACGCCTTGGCCAGCGTGTAGTTCTCCCTTGCCGGCTTGGGAATGGAGACCCCCCTTACCCGGCGCCAGGCCTTTGGGACGTAGCCCCACGCCAAGCTGTCCCGGAATACCTCCCTTATGTTGGGAAGCAGTGTATCCAGGCCCCTCGGGAGCAGTGCCGGAAAAATCCCATCACAGCCTGCGGACTTGAAAGGAGCGAACTCGCCCACCGCCCAGGCTATAGAGCCATCTGTAACCACCCCCTCCGCCAGCTGCCAGTTCGCATTCGGAACCGGCCCAGGTCGGCAGCCCCCGTGACGGCTCCACCGCCCGCGAGGTGAACTTCGGCGAGATGACGCAAGGTCCCTCACCGGTGCTTGTCCAGCTCCTGTCCGGTTTCCTTAAGGATCCTACATTACTGTCTACCTCCTGTTTGAGCACCCTTACCAGCCTAGCTGCGTCAGGCAGGGAGTTGACTTCCCTGCAGTACGTGCTCCAACTGGCTCTTTACTCCGTCGCAATTCCTTCTTAAACTCCCTTCTGGCAGTCCTGCATTCGCTTCACTCGATTCTCGGGCGGCTTGGTTTAAGCCCCTCCAAGTACGGCGAGATCCCTGTTCCACCATCTGACTTTGATAGACGGTTCCCCCCTAAGTGGTGACGCGGCCTTGTAGGCTGCCATTATTTTACCTTCTAGCGCCTCGACCTCGCTATCTAATGCTTCTGTAGAGAGTCTTCTCCCCCCTGGGCTCCTCCGAGGCCTGTTACATAGGCATCCCAGTCTTCCTTGGATTTCTCCTATGGGGAGTGCTCTCACGGTTCACATCCAATTCAAAGCTGATCATATTGTGATCAGACATTGATATGTGTTCCGTCACCCTCCAGTTGGATATATCCTCTGTTATTCCTCTGCTCACTAACGTGATGTCGATCACCTCCTGTCGGATACGATTGACAAACGGAGCTGTACCTCTATTTAATACCTCTAGGTTCGTTGTAGCCAAGTACTCCAGTAGAGCCTCACCGCGTGGGTTGGTATTTGTGCTGCCCCACAATCTGTGGTGAGAATTGGCATCGCAGCCTAGTATTAGTTGTAGCCCATGCTCCCTTGCGTAATCGACGATACGCACCCATTCCTCCGACGGAGGCAGTCTCCGCCGATCATAGGGAACATAAAGGCTGCACATCAGAACCTTAAGCCTAATATCACTCACCTTATACTCCAGGACAGCTGCTGTGGCGTCCCTGGACCCGAGCTGCGGCAGCAACATCACGTCCAGCTCCCTCGACTCCAGTATGCATGTCCTTGGTTGTTCTTCCTGTATGCTTCACCAGCAACAAGAATGTTGAAGCCGATTCCTCCAAGCCCTCTAACTTGCTTCCTAAACACATAAGGCTCTTGAATCAACACCACACCGCCTGCGAGGAGCTTTGCTAGCTCCCCAGTGGCATCCCGGCTGTACTGTAGGATGATCTGGCTCACCCACAGCAGCCCCGCGAATTTAATCGCGACGCCGCTCGGTCGGAGGCGACCGCACTCCGTCGGAACTCTGGTTACACTCGGAGTCACCAACTTGAAATACAGCCGCCAGCCTTGCCCGTCCAGCTCGCGAGCCACCCCGGGCCCCACCAAAAAGACCAGACGCCATGCCCCAGGCCCTCGTGCCGCCATTGCCCAACATGAGCGAGCGGTTCTGGAGCGACAACATCCTCTAGGTCCACCTCTTGACTTCTGAGCCAAAAGCCGATCCGGACTCGCCATGGGGCGCCCCCTGCCCTTTCGGCGATCTCCCCCACCGTCGCCCCGGATCAGCCGTTGAGAAACCAACTCAGGGACTCGTCATCCTCGGCGATCACCAAGAACCACCCTGGATCGACTATCCCCGAGTTGCGGAAGCGGAGCTGCAACGCCCTGTCGGATACCGTCATGGCGTCCCCCAGCAAACTCCTCCTTATTGCCTCCGCCTCTTCCGTCAGGACTACGCCCCCCACCCCCGGTTGGAGGTGATGACCACCTGCATTTTCCTCCTATCCGTCGGACCTCGCGTTCCCGAAGGGCCAGGGCCCGCTCCAGCGGCCGGGGTCGCGGCAACGCCCTGTCCTCGCAGGAGTGGGGACATATTAGCCGCTTCCCCCCGGCCGCCGGCGCACACCCGCGGTGAACCCTCTTCGCCAACACCCCCCTGACGACGCTGCTGCCTCAGCTCCTCCCTCTCTCGCCACCGTTTCTGGGCTCTCCACTTCCTTTTTCTTCATCTCTTCCGCTTCCTTCGCGACTCCTTGTCTTCGGCCCCTCCCATGGGCCCGGCCGGACTCACAGCCGACGAATTTCGCTCCCCTTGGCAGCAGCGTCCCCGACGGACCCGTACGGTTCCACCCCGGACACCTCGCTAGGAGAGCGGAGGAGCGTTTCTTTCAGTTCCCTGCTGGAACTGCTTGGAGAGACGGGGATCTCTCTACCTTCTGCCCCCTCGCTTATTTTTGGAACGTTACCTTCTTCACATTTTTACTTCTCCATGGTTGCTTAAGTTTTAAGTGTGATGGTGTGCTTGTGGTTTGGTGAGCGTATAGATACGCGAGATCACCCCACCCTCCCCCGGCGCTTCATCCATGATGAGACTTGATTCCGTTGAGAGCGGCTCTGCGGCCACGCTGTGGTAACCCCAAACAGCCTACCCCCTGTTCCGGAGCTACCCGGTGCTGCTGACACGATCGAGCATTTTTCGAATGGATGATAGGGCAGTCCCCTACACCGGCCAAAGCAAGGGTGGGTTTCTGTACTGTCCATACGGCACCAGGTGTGCCAGACCTGGTTTGCACAGCGCTGCCAGTCCAGAGCAGGCTCCGCTCAGAGTCCCTCCTCGGAGTCCGCGCCGAAGGCCGTGAAGCCCCCATCCCGATCTATGTGTGTCGTGTCTACGTTTGTATGCGTGTGTGTGGTAGACCCTCCTCCTTTATCCGGGCTTGGGATCGGCATCTGACAAAACCCAAGTGTCCTGTCCGAAGGCGGAGTTCGCATTGTACTAAAAATACTGTATGTACTTTAATAAACATATTTTTTATTAATTCACTGAAGGAGTAAAGCCCCTCACTATACATTACAATTTTCACACTTTCTCTATTCTAGGCTTGAAAGGAGGGAGGTGTGTTTATCATCGGACTTAATTTTTTACTACAAAATAATAGTTTTTGTGCCTCTGAACCGAAGGGTACTGGGTTCGTTTCACAGGGTCTCCATTTTAATTTTTAGTACATACTGTAAAATTAATATCAACCAAGGTTGTGGCATTGTATTTGAGTCCTTCGGAGGGGGCGTAAATCCGTCGGTCCTGGGTCCGTTAGATATTGGGCACGCTAAAAATCCCTACCCTCCTTACAGAAAGGCAGTGATTCGGCAAAATTTCCAGGATAGTGAAGTGAAACTGTTCCTTGGCGTCGGTGATTGGCCATAGTCGCTGATATAGGCCGACGTTAAAGTACAAAAAAAGGAGTAATTAGTCAACAATGATAAAAGTATAAAATAGGCCATTGATAATAGTTTAAATATGGTAATAGAAAAATAAAATGATAAAGTTTTGCCACTTTGGGATATACTTGTCTGAGGAAGTATTTTGAAGAAAAAATAAAAAATCTGCACACAGCAAATGCGATATGATACTGAATTTTCATAGAAATGATCTGGCACCAAATATTTTTTAAATTAAATGCTTACTTACCATACATAAACACACACACACACACAAATATATATATATATATATATATATATATATATATATATATATATATATATATATATATATATATATATATATATATATATATATATATATATATATATACACACACAGTGTGTCCAAAGTCAGGGTTCCCACTCGTGTTTGGAAAAGTCAGGGAATTTGTAGGTGAAAAAATTTTGTCCCTGTCAGGGAAACATTATTTGTTTCCTTTTTCTCACGAATAACTGAAACAATGTATTTGCTTTTTGTACAGTTCTGAACCATTGATTTAATGATTACTTTTTCCCGAAACCACTATAATTGTTTTTTTTTAAATTTTGCGTTCATTGGGCGCTTTGTATTTGACATGGGAAGTGTGTTTTCTGCAATGACGTGAAGACCTCCTGTATTCTGTAGTAGTGTGTTACACATGTTGGGGGTAAATTGTAGAAGATCAAAGTCAGGGAAATCTATATGCTGTTTTTAGTGGGAACCCTGAAGGTAAGGAGGGCCACTATGGAGATCTCCAAAACGGTAACAGGTATAGACTTGGTTAAATGGGAGAAAAGTTCTGCACTTAAAAGCCTGACAAATTGGCGGAAATCTCCGAATTTTTTTTGGTTTTTGTGATTTTGAAAAATTTGAATTTTTCGTTTTTACACATGATTTTTTCCAGCCTTAATGGTGGATGTACACCAATACCGATGAGACTTCTCCACAGCAACTTTTCATTTTCTTTAATGTAGCATTGCTAATTTTTTAATCCGACATTTCGTTTTTGCGGGACCATCAATTTTTTTTAAATACGGCCCCCATTTTCTGATATATTCTAAAAGCCCTTTTTATTTCAAATTCAGCTATGTGTCGCACTTTGTGGTTTAGTACCATTTTAGTCATTTTTTCGACAATCAAGAAAATTCCTATTACGGACCTGTACATGGCTTTTGAACTTAAGTACTAAACAACTAGCTATATCAATTAACACTTTAGGTCGTTTAGGCGTTTAATAATAATCCAAAGGATGAATTGATGCAATAATTTAATAGAATAAACACAGAACAAATTAACTTAATTAAAAAGACAAAAGTATGCTTTGAGATATACCAAAGAATTAAAGTATATTAAGAACGTTTGAATGAAAGTGGCGAGAAAACTTCCAAAAGTAGTGGGAAAATAATGGAAAATTATCAACAAAGTGAACAGTAATATTGCTAAAGTTCGAATAGATAATTAGAAACGTGAAACAAAGCAAAAAACCTGACAGTAAAAACGTAAGTTGAATAATAAAACAAGATATTGTAAATATTTCACAACAGAAAATACGTAGCTTGTGATAAGGATATCGAAGAGGCTGATAAGCACGGAACCCTGTTCAAAATTTATGCAACGTTGCCAGATTCAGAATTTAGCCAAACTTATAGGAAATTGTGAGATAGAGTGTACGTCTCTGAACCGTTGAGGTGGGGGGCCACTCTTGCGCTTGCAATTAAAAAAATAATAGAAAATATATGTGTATATATGAGTAACGTAAGGGGAAAAAAAAAGATTAACGATAAAAGTTTTCGAGGAACAGGTGTTAAACATTACAGGCATTCAAAGCTGCCAAATATAGCGAAGTTGTAGCGGTCCCGTTAGGCTAGTAGCGGCGCTTTTAACTCTGTATCGGCCACATTGAGTCGGTAGCGTAATTTGAGATTTCACTAATGCATATTTTTGACAGTCGAGACACATTGAGGTCGCACAGAGTCATTTAACAATCACATATTTATTTTTTATAGATATTCTAGGACCCCAACGCCTCAATTAAATTTTCAATTAATACACAGTTAAAATTTCAATTGGTTATTATATAACTATCATTCTCAACTTTAACCCCCTCACCCTAAAAGACTGTTAAAACGGCCCAGATAATACCAAACTACACCTAAATTTTGTATTTAAGGAAATGATATATTATGAACATTGAAGAATTTTGGTTATTTTGAAGTTCGATTTTGAATTTTTAAGAAGTTCGAATGTGAACGTTAGACATACTATTTCAGATGTTCGAAGCAACATATTTGCTTGGGTTCGTGCATAGTTCGGTTCGAGAGAAACATGGGTTCGCACACTTCTAGTAAAGATGAAAGCAAACTAACCCAGTGCACACCATCGAAGGATCAAAGAGAATCAACAGAAAGCATGGAAATTATAATAAATGAAATAAAGGTGATTAGTCAGGAAATGAACATACGATTTGATCAAACAAACAAACAGAATAAGCAATTAAGGTAAGAACTGGAAAACACAAACACGGAAGTTAAGCAGATGAAAGAGGAAATGACAGTGAAAGAAAAAGCGTGAAAAAAAGAGAGAATGCTTTGAAAATAGGATAAACAGTTAGAGGAAAATTTGGAAAAACAAGAAAAGCTACAAAGTAAAAATAGCGTAATAGTTAAGAATGTACCAACGACAGGTGAAATTATAGCTGAGGAAATGAATACCTTTATCAAGGATACTCTGCGCACAGAAGTTGTGTGTGTGTGCAGTGGCGATTTCTCCTAGTGAGCTAGGTGTGCGCCGCACCCCGTAAAATATAACTAAAATGTGCACAGTTAAATATGTTTTATTTCTTTTTCCCTTAGTCTTAATACACTACATATTTTATGACAATCGATTTAATTTACTTATTTGATTTCATAAATAGTCGGTTAATAGTGACTTGGAATGAAGTCGGCACCACGTCTTCATTCGGAGAATATGAGTAGGTCAATAGCAACTGGGAATGAATTCGGGTTAGGTGTGCGTTGATATTTCCGAACAACTTCACTCGACAGAGCTGTATTGGTATACAATACAGTCCCCCACCCATGTGTTTAAAATAGTAAGGAAATACCATTGCTTTTAACACTGCAGTGAGCGGTAAAAATACAGCTCAAGACAAATGAATGGAACGCCGGTCTAACAAACGTTGAGATAGCATTAGTTACAAACATTACAACTGCGCTTGCATGGACGACAGTATTATGGAATCAAAGACTATAATACATTTTAGTAAATTTTCGTAGAAAAAATTCACTAATGGGGAGATCTCGACTTTTGAATTTTGAAAAATTGTTTGCAAATGAGCGCGAACTAGGACCCTAATACCCATATCCGGGGTCAGTTTCAATTTTTATATGTTTATATATATATATATATATATATATATATATATATATATATATATATATATATATATATATATATAAATAATGTTTCTGTTGAAAAAGATATAGAATTTAATTTGAGTCAAGTTTTAAAATATAGAAATTTTTGATTAAAATGAAGAAACTGATTTCAAGTACCATCCATATTTCTAGAAATTGTAATGGTACATAATGAGGTGAGGTAATTTTGGAGATTAGAAATCAGATGACAGAACTTTAGAACAATTGACATTTAGATTAAAATTTAGTCAAAATTGCATCATTTGCAGCCACAAGTTTAGACTTATTTGTAAGATGCTTTGTACTATTTATATAACAATAAACTATAAACATATATATATATATATATATATATATATATATATATATATATATATATATATATATATATATATATATATATATATATATATATATATATATATATATATATATATATATATATATATATATATATATATATATATATATATATATATATATATATATATATATATATATATATATACATAGGTATCACACCGATAACTCAAAATATAATCGGCCGATTTTGATAAAATTTGGCATGTACCTTCCTTCTGTAAATGGATTGGATAATTTTGTTAGTCAGGAAAATCCGACGAGGTTTTCCGGGAAAATTTTGAGTTTTTATTCGAAAAAAATTTGTATCTCAAAAAATAAAAAAGATAAGATAAATTTGGTAGGTAGGTTTACGATATAAAAATTAAACTATACACCAAAATGTAGATTTCTATGTTGGAAGATAAAAAAGTTATAATAAAATATTTTGTGCCAGATCATTTCTATGAAAATTCACTACCATAACGCACTTGCTGCATCCAGGCTTTTTACACATTTTATTTAGTACCATATTAACATTGAACTACTTTTAATGTTTTCAGTTTTCACCCCGTTCCGGACAGTGCTAACGCTAACACAAATTTGTGTGAAGAGAAGAGCTTGATAATAATTCCATGTTCTTTTCGTGTTTTAAAGTTTTAAGTTACTTTTTAATTTGTTAGTGTTGCAGTGGGAAATTAATTTATTTATCTACGTATATATATATATATATATATATATATATATATATATATATATATATATATATATATATATATATATATGTACATTTAGTGTTAATAATTTTTAAAACCACCACTAACAGCAACTCGTTACCGCACACCCGAACATTTTGGTCAGGAGACGCCACTGTGTGTGTGTGTTGTCTTTGTTCATGGCTGCGGCCGTCAGACCATTCGCACATTTTTTCCGGCTTCTTGGTTTGGATCCCATCTGTATCCTACTTTTCTTTTGATATATACACATATATACATACATATATAACAGAGATATTAGTTTACATTTAGTGATACTTTTTATATATTTTCATACAATGCTTCTGTGTTTTGGTTTGTTTTAAATATGACAGATATTCTTTTTTTTTTGAGCTGTTTACACTATATATTTATACACTTTCATACAATGCTTCTTTGTTTTTTGTTTGTTTTAAATATGACGGATATTCTTTTTTTTTTGAGCTGTTTACACTTTTTTTTTAAATCTATTTACTAGGGATTATAAACGGGGACACTTAGACCAAGGGGTCTGTCATGGCCACTTCTAGACACACACAAGACAGACCACAGATTCACAGGTATAACAGTGGGGTAGACAGAAGGAGTTTAATTTAATGTTTTAAAGTTATAAACGCATTATTATTTCTTATTTCTAATACGATCCAATCAATTATATATTTTTATTCTAATTTCTTTTATCAGGTCTATTAACAATTTGTATATGTTTAAGTTTCTTGCCTGTAGTAAATTCATTAAATTGAATGGTAGTTGCACTATTTTCATTTTATAGATATGACTTACATAGGCATCTATCTTGGCAAGATTCAACATATGCAAACAGAAGTTAAAAATAAAAGAAGTATACATAATAAATGCGAGAACAATCTTTGTGATACTAAATGATTGGGAAGACAAGAAACAAATAATGCAGAGTAAAAAATATTTGAAGGGATAACAAATATATATATATATATATATATATATATATATATATATATATATATATATATATATATATATATATATATATATAGAATGATATGACAGTTAATGAAAGAAATATACAAAGAGAACTGAGAAAGATAACAATTGATGTTCGTATACACAGCTGGAAAGAAATAGAACGGAAACAAAAGCAAACAACTAGGAAGCGAAAATATATAAAGACGAAGGCTACGATAAAGACCATGAATAAGAAGAAGCAGAAACTGAAAAATGATGAAAATTATGAAAGAAATGGAAAGATACAATACGGATATGGACATAATTGCATTACAAGAGATTAGATGGAAGGGAAATGAGCAGATATATTATGACAAATTTACAGTATTATACTCTGGAGAGGAGAAGTAAGGAAAAAATGGAGTTGCATTTATAATGAGGAATAAAATAAGAGACAATATTATCAACTTCAACCCAATAAACGGAAGATTGGCATATATGAGAATCAGAGCAAAACCTTTCCAACATGTCGATGATCAATGTGTATGCACCAACAGAAGTCGCTGATGAAAAAGAAGAAATGTATTAATTAATAGAGAAAACATACGAAAAAATCCCAAGGCAGGACACAAGAATTGTGCTTGGGTACTTTAATGTGCAGATAGGCAAAGTAGAGTACTTGAAAGAACCAGCAGGAAGGTTTAGAATACATGATACAACAAACGATAACGGAAATATATTAGCTAACACTCTAGCAGCCGTAGCACTAACGATACTAAGCACAAAATTCGCGCAACCGAACAGACATAAAATAACATGGATACCTCCTGGATAAAAAACTGACAGTCAACTAGACTATGTCTTAATATCGAAGTACACGGTAAACATCAGTAATAGATGTAAGAACATATAGAGGTGCATGTGCAGATTCCGATCACTATATGGTCACAGCAACAATTAAAAACAAATAGATGAATAAAATGGAGCAATCCAGAACAAAAAAATGGGATGTGAAAAAATTCAATAGAGACATAATAAGAACACAATACGTGACAAAAATGAATAGAACCTTAGAAACTCAAAGCACAGAAGATAGTATAGATGAACAAAGGGAGAAAATAAAATAATGTATAAACAAGCCATTGAAAGAACATATAGGGATAAAAGGAAAGCATCATAATAAATGTTGGTGGAATGCACAATGACAAGAGACCTAAGACATAAATCAGACCACAGAAGGAAATGCTAGCAACGAATAACCCAATCCATAGAAAATAATATGGAGAAAAAAAGAAAGGAATGCAGCAAAATAATTGGAAAAGTGAAGAGACTGGATTGAGAGTGAGATGAAAGCAGTCAAAGAAGAGAGAAAAAACAGAAATACAAGACAATACTATCCAAAAATTAATGAACAAAAGAAGGTACGCAAACCAAAGAAACGAGGATACAGGATTAGCTAAAAATGAAGAGGAATTTAAAAAAAATATGGAAAGAGCACTTTCGAGAATTGTTAAATGAAAAATGAATAACAAATCGAACAGAAGAACGCAACGAAAATGTAGGCGCTGATGATGAAGCAATAGGGGAACCAACCCTTGAAGAATTCGTAGAGATAACACAAAGAAGTAGAAACAGGAAGTCACCAGGAGCAGACAATATAAATGGTGAACTAATAAAGTATGGCGCTAAACAGATGCATGAAGAACTTTACAAATATGGACGAATGAAGAAATGCCTGAAGGATGGGAATATGGCAAGATAGTAATTATATTTAAAAAAAGAAATCAACAAGAATGCAAAAACTATAGGGGGATAACCTTATTAAACGTGGCTAATTAAAGTATTGACAACAATTATCCAGAAACGACTTAACAGACAAAATCACTAACTTTATAGGCGATTATAAATGAGGTTTTATGGAAGGGAAGTCAACAATAGACGCCATACATACAATAAAACAAACACTGGGGAAAACACACACGAATATAATATATCAGTAGAAATGGTATTCATAGACTTCCAGAAAGCATTAGACACAATCAACAGAATGCAGCTACTGAAGACAATGGAGGAAATGAAGATAGCAAATAAATTGACAAGAACTGGTACAAATGACAATGTAAAGAACTGTAAATAGCATTAAGACTCAGAGTGGAGAAACAGAGAAATTTGAAACAAACAGGGGTATCCTACAAAGAGATTCACTATCAGCTACGTTATTTAATATTGCTTTTGAATATACACTCCGAAAGGTGGACAAAAACGGAACATTAAAAAATAAAGGAATGCAAATAATAGATTATGCTGACGATGTAGTGATAATATGCAAACAACGACAATTGATGATCACAGCATTAGAAGAAATAGAGGAAGAGGGCAAGAAAATGGGATTGAAGGTCAACATAAAAAAAACGAAGATTATGCTATGCAGTAAAAACACTCGACAACCGAAAATAAGTTAAATAACTGAGAATACGAAGTAGTAGAAAAGTTTAAGTATCTGGGAACCATGGATAACCAATTCAGCAGATAGAAGCACTGAAATAAAGGAAATAATTCAAACAGTAAATAGAGCATTTCACGCACAAAAGAAGCTACTAAAAAGTAATTCATTGACCAGGCGAACAAAGATAAACATATAAGACAATGATAAGACCAATTATGACATATGCTGCTGAAACCATGACAATGATGAGGAAAGCGAAATAAGAGTAACAGAGAGAAAAATTATGAGAGCGCTACTCGGACCTATAAAAGTAAGTGAAACTGAGTACTGAAAAAGGATGAACCAAGAAAAACAATAAGATCGATAACTGAGTGGAAGCCTGCTGGAAGAAGGCAAGGAAGACCTAGAAGTAGGTGGATAGATGAAGTGAGGAAGGATCTGAGAAAAGCAGGCATCAAGGAATCGGAGAGACATACAAGCAATAGAAAACAGTGGAAAGAAATAGTAGAAAAAGTAAAACAGCTCGCACAAACAGATTAGTAAATGGAGGGAGTGATTCACCCTATCAAACGAATCGTAAAGGCTTTAAACATGAAGCGACCAGACTCCATGGGAGTGTTATGCCACTATATAATCAAATGCTTTGGAAATAAATGTATGTGACAATAGTCATATTTGGATTGACAGTAACATTAATTTTTGACACATTAGTTTCTTGTTTAATTTATTGTGTAATAATTAGTAACTGTTTCTAGTAAATTTCTTTTCGAAGAAAAGTTTGACATGTTGGCACGTTTCAATTCATCCAACCGAAATTGTTCTGTTGCGGAGCGTTTGTATTTCTAGAAATATCCGGAGAGAAGCTAGCCAAATAAAAGGTTTTTTAGTTCTTTGAAAAAACCTCGGCAAAAGAGGATCCGGGTACATAAGTCCGGCGGATTAACGAAACGTTGGTATATCAAAATTAACGGCACATTTTAATTTACGAAAACAAAAATTACATCTGTACAAGTACCGAATTCGTCAAGGACTCAGACCAGGTGATTTAGAACGATGTCGGTCATTCTGTGAGTGGTGCACAAAAAAATGCCAGGACAATTTTAATTTTCATGTCAAATAATATGGTCTGATGAAAGCATGATTACGAATAATGGTATTTTCAATAGAAAAAATGTTCATTATTGGCTTGAAACCAATCAACGCTCAAATAAAACATGAACAACGTTTTGCTTTCAATATGTGGGCTGGTATCTTCGGTACAATGATTGTAGTACCGTTTCTTTACCACCGTACCTTAACATCAGAGCGCTACCTACATTTTCTACAAAACGATTTAGAGGATGCTTTCAATAACATGCCTCTGGAGAGGTTTCGCAACTGTTGGATACAGCAGGATGGGACACCTGCACATATTTCAAGAGCCGTTCGGGAATATCTTTCAATGAGATTTCCAGATAAGGTAATCAGCATGTATTCGGAAACCCTGGCCAGCACATTCATCAGATATAACCCCGCTTGATTTCTTCGCATAGGGTTATGCTAAGAATCATGTATATTAGCAAAATTTGTCTGCAGAACAAGATCTGAGGAGGTCAGTTCTGGAAGCATTTGCCAGTATTACTCCAAAAGTGTTGACTAGGGTTATAGAATCGACAGTTAGAAGGTGCTACTTGTGCTTGGAAAATAGTGGAAGTTTGTTTGAATATATTATGCTCTAAATGTAGTTGTTTTGTTTGTATTCGTTTTTTTTTAAATGTTTAGGTCTTCTGGTAATGTAATTTTATTTGTTCTGTGTTTATTCCATTATATTATTGCCTCAATTCATCCATTGGATTATTATTAAACGCCTAAATGACATAAAACCTTCTGAGGCTAGATGATATTCTTGCATTGGTGCTGCTCCCATATGTGCCAGCTCCTGCCTCCAGATCAGTCTTCGAGCTGCCAGTGGACCAGCAGAGATCTGCACTCAATAGGGTCGTTTGTTTAGTTCCCAGTCCTCCCTTTCCGAAAGGACAGTCTTGAAAGACAGGTCTCTACTGATCTTAGTAAGCACCAGGAGACACAAGCTAACTAGAATACAGAAAAATTTACCTAAACTATACAATGCATTCTCAATTTATTAAAAGCAAGCGTATGCACCATTTAAAAACTTGTGTTAAGAAATATTTAATTTCAAAATGTTATTATTCAGCCGTTGAATTTTTGTACGAACAGCACACCAAATTGTGACTGTGTGTGTTTTTTATATAAGTTTAATGTAGTTTATAACTTTTACCTTGGCCTGCTACATTACAAAATTGTCATATTATGTACTTGAATAAAAATAAGTATAATTTGGACAATCCAATTCATCACAATACAGTTTTTAGACCTGACGAACATTTCGCTAACAAAGTTAGCGTCATTAGAGGGATGAATACACTGTAGTTTATTCACCCCCTTGATGATGCTAATGTGTTAGCAAAATGATCGTCAGATCTAAAACTGAATTGTGATGAACTGGGTTCTCGAAATTGTACTTATAAGTGCTCACCACAGGTTTCAAAACCTATCTATTTATACACTTAAATCTCAAATTCTGTAGTACATTGTGCGTCTTTGTCCAGGTAAGATAAAATGCCAACATTTCGTTGTCGGCTTAACTGAATCGCATGTACTACCCAGTTCCAAAGCACGAATTTATTTTGTGTCACATTGTATATTCTTTAGTTTATAAAAAAATAATTTTTAGAACTATAAGTAGGCAACAGAAAAATTCACTGGTATTTATTTATTTTAAAATATGTTGCATTTACTTGTTCCTATATTTTATATACAAACAGAATGATATTTTTACACAGATTGCCTCTAACCTAACTATATAAAAGCTAAGTTATTTTCTTCTACTTCAAAGGAAAGTCACTTCTTCGAGTTTTAATACATAGTTACTTTCCTTTGAAGTAGTTTTCAAGTTTTTTGATAATTACAAATTGCTTGATAAATTCTGAAAGTTTCCTGGGATGCCTCTAACTAAACGACTTTTAACTTTCCAAAAATCCTGAAACAAGACAAATTGATTTTTTTTGTTGCTCTAATTGATTTAGTTATAATATAAACTTACATTATATGCCATGGCAAGACCTCTATTTTTAATCAACTCTTCAACTTCTTTTGCAATATTTGCCTGAGATGTTCCCCTGACATCAATGAAGTGGCAATTGTTATCAGCAAAATGTGTTGAAATAGCTTTTCTGAAACCCTAAATGGCAACAAAGAAATAATTAAATTTTATTCAGTGTGATACCAGACTATACAGTACATATAGAGAAAAATAAATAAATGTAGTGAAACGCACAAATATATAATACAGTAGTCTTTAGTTCTTTTAAAAAGCCTCGGAAAAAGAGTATCCGGGTACATAAGTCCGGCAGATTAACGAAACGTTGGTATATTAAAATCAACGGCACACTTTATTTTACGAAAACAAAAATTACATCCGTACAAGTACATAATTCGTCAAGGACTCAGACCGGGTGATTTAGAACGACGTCGCACATTCTGTGAGTGGTACACGAGAAAATTCCAGGACAATTTTAATTTTCCATGTCAAATAATATGGTCTGATGAAAGTATGATTACGAATAATGGTATTTTCAATAGAAGAAATGTTCATTATTGGTCTGAAACCAACAATCAATGCTCAAATAAAACGTCGAGGCATCAACACCGTTTTGATTTCAATATGTGGGCTGGTATCTTTGGTACAATAAAAGTAGTACCGTTTCTTTACCACCATACCTTAACATCAGAGCGCTACCTACATTTGCTACAAAACGATTCAGAGGATGCTCTCGATAACATATCTCGGGAGAGATTTCGCAACTGTTGGATACAGCAGGATGGGACACCTGCACATATTTCTAGAGCCGTTCGGGAATATCTTTCAATGAGATTTCCAGATAAGGTAATCAGCATGTATTCGGAAACCCTGGCCAGCACATTCATCAGATATAACCCCGCTTGATTTCTTCGCATAGGGATATGCTAAGAATCATGTATATTAGCAAAATTTGTCTGCAGAACAAGATCTGAGGAGGTTATTTCTGGAAGCATTTGCCAGTATTACTCCAAAAGTGTTGACTAGGGTTTTAGAATCGACAGTTAGAAGGTGCTATTTGTGCTTGGAACATAGTATAAATAAATAATAAAAACAATAAATAAATAATTAGGTTTTCATTTAGTGTGATACCGGACTATACAGTACACATTAGGGATGGGCACATTTCTTAAAACATCGAGGTTAATACCGATGTTTAACATCGAAACCTATTATCGATGGTAGGAAAAACATCGGCTGGAAAACATCGATGTTGGGAAACATCCATGTTTTTAAAATAATAGTAAATTTACTAATTCTATGTTCTTTCGAAAAAAAAATAGTTTGTAGTTTTGTAGGCATTAGAAAATGGAAACATATTCCGATGCAGATTATGGCAGGTGCAGGTTGAAAAACGGCTATTACTGGTTCTGTGTTACTGTCAGAGCCCAGCGCCATCAGTCTCCGAGCCTTAAACCAAATACTTTATACTGACAATACAGGACACTCCGGCTGATTTCGTGTTTCAAGAATATCAGCGCCCCTAGCGGATAGTACTAATGTTACGTCGTTCGAGAACGTGTAACACTAGCAATTGCTGGTGTTGAACTATGTATAATTAAGTTTGAGCTGTGTTTTTTACAATAAATGTTAGTGGCTGGGTGTGTGCAATCTATAATTGTTCGAATTATAACATGCTAAATCTATCTAAGACATTTCATAGGTCGCCAAAGGATGGCGAAACGTGAATATGATTTTTTGTGTTTTCTTTTGTTACCAGCGATTTTTTTACAAATTCGCCTAATAATGAATATTAAACAATAACTATAACATGGATTGACGATAATTTCGTATTATAGATGCAAGAAAAGGGTACTGTTGTGAACTTCCAGTGCATCAAAAAAAAAAAAAAAAAAGAAATATTAAGGCAAAAAAAGTTTTGCATTAATAATAAATGATATAAGAAAACTGTTTTTCTATATTCTTCTGTGTCATGTTTTATTTCAGTATGGCATAAATTGTCACATTTTTTCACATTTAAAATTATTTTACTTGGTAAAGGCTTTTAATTATCTTCCCAAGACAAGTTTTTAAAGAGACAAGTATAAATAGCAGATTCAGCCCTATAATAGATTTATTCACGGAAGTAAGAGTTAGTCTCGCCTTTCACCTGCACAATTTCTTAATTATGTAGTAAGTATATCAGTTACATATTTTAAAATATTAGATTAATAAGACAGTTTTCATGTAGAGATACAACAAATTGAATACTGTGCTACCATTTATACCTAGAACAATTTTTTATAGGTAAGTACAGATTGTAACTTAATATCCTCAGAAACATCTTTCAGTATATTCCTATACCTACCCTTGAAATAGTAGTTTAACGACGGTTTTAAGGTAGTACTTTAAATTATGATGAAATAAGATTATGGGTAAGAGAAATTTGCAGAATTATTCATGCTGAATTCATTTAGGTTTCAACCTGATTCTTGTTACAAATTCTATATATAACTATATAATCAGAAAAATTTCACTATTTTGTCATGCACAAGTTTTTATACTCATCTATAATAAACCAATTGTCTAAATTAAGAATATGCAGGTAAATATACAATTCAAATTACCCGCTCAGTTGTCAGTACTTCACGCGAGGTGACGCTAGTGTACTTGTCACAAATATCACTAATGCTAAAGCATAGGAGTGTCCTGTATTGTCATTATATAGTATTTGCTTAAACGTTCCTGTTTATGATGCTACTACACAATTAATCGGACAGGAGTGCCCATTTATGCCAAGTAGCCGGAATTTAATACTTATTGCGTTCACGTACAGATGTCGCTTAAGTCACAATCTGCAAAGAGTAAAGAATCAATTAGAAATTTGTTCAGTAAATTGATGTATTTTTTAGCTACTTAAAGACTTTCGAACTGAACAATTACAGGACATTTGTGGGATACGTAACGATGTTTCAATGATTACAAATAACATCGATGTTAAAAATATAACATCGAAGTTTTAAACATCGATGTTCAATGGAAAACATCGATATTCCAAAAACATCGATGTTAGGTGCCCATCCCTAGTACACATAGAGAAAAATAAATAAATGTAGTGAAACGCACAAGTATATAAAATAGTAGTCTGTGAAAACAAAAAATATACATTTTATTACATAAAATATGTAAACCACAATCACAATAAAAAAAATTAACAAGCAAATATTATTTTCATTTCAAAACTCCAACAACCAATAAGTATGTACAACTTGGAAACAAAAGCGCTATTAATTCTGACTAGGGAGGCCCGGCCTCCTTAGAGAAACCTCCACTGCTTGAGACTGCCAAAAGTCTTATGAATAAAAAAGGATGTAGCTTATGTACACTATGTCGGTGTAAACTGGTTTGTATTGCAGACTATGAAGATCCCAATTTCAAAGATGCTGTTCCTATTGAGGCTTGTGAATGTTCTTCAAAATATCCTCGAAGTAATTTAAGTATCTTCTTTGTCAGTTAGTGGTTTGATTCTCGAAATGGGTTCCCAAAATTTATTTAGTATTTTTCAATAATAATAACTTTCTCTGTGTCATACTTGGAGAGTTTGGATATTTTAAATTAAGCTCACGGTCAGCTCGCTGAATAATTTTTTGACACATGCCATGGGTTACAAACAAGTCTGACACAACTTCGTTTGGATAATTTCCATTTTCAAATCAATTTTATTTATGAACTAGCACAATTCGTTTACACTTTCGACAGAATTACCTTCTTAGTTATAATTGTTTTTCGTTTCCATGGCTTATTTGAAAAAGCAAGGAATATCTCGGAATTTCTTAATTTTTTTTGAATAACTGGGTAGAAGTTGAACTTAAGTATAGGGAATGAATGAATGAATTTAATTTTCTTTCGAACGGTACCAAAAAAAAATTTAAAAAAATAGTAGGTGCCATTTGAAAAAATTGAGTATTTGACAATTTTTGAATGCAATTTTTGAATGCGATATTTGAAAATCGCCCATATGGTACAAAATGGGGCCATCGATGGGACATCAGGAGTTAGCATGTAACCTACGTTGTCTAAACTTATAATTAGAAGGCCAATCGAACCATGTGAAAATAATGTAGATTTCTATTTAAAGTAGGAAATTTGGTACTGACTTTTGGCACACCTGTATAGCTAGAAGACTATATATATATATATATATATATATATATATATATATATATATATATATATATATATATATATATATATATATATATATATACATATATGAGTATAAAAATTGAAACTGACCCCGGATATGTGTTCTAGAGCCTAGTTTGCGCTCATGTAAAATTTTTTTTAGATATATTGCACTTCGCAGCTTAAAAACTTTTCAAATGAATACAACAAATCTTTGTTATAACTTTGGAACTTCTCTACACAGTACACACCTTCAAATGTTCCAGTGTTTATTATACAATTTTAGAGCCCAGTAATTCAGGTCTAGTTGCAACTTTCGACATTCTGTGATAGGGAATCAATAGATAACTTTTGTTTCTTGTATTATATTGATGGTAGGTGAAATTTGTTGTCTTATTAGTGAATTTTCTTAAAAAAAAAATTGACTAATGAGGAGATCTCCACTTTTGAATTTTGAAAAAATTCCTTCAAATTAGCACTAATTAGGCCCCCGAGAACACATATCCAGAGTCGGTTTCAATTTTTATATGTATATATATATATATGTGTGTGGGATCTGAAACCCCTACATGACCCGCCTCTGGTAGCAGCTATTGCGAATGTGGTAGAGAACTCCAGCGCGACGGCGGAGAGTGTGTGAAGAAGAGTTGACAGATGATTAAGTGTTAAGACGAAAAAGACGAAAGACGACTTTAAAACCATTAATTGTTTAATTTACAGTGTTTTCTCATATTATAAATATTAACCCTAGACATAGTCATTACAATAAAGTTTTTTTAAAAGTTAAACCTACAAATTTGACGACTCAGCCCGGATTGATACCCGATACCGGCACTCGGGAATAAAAGTATAAAAACACAGTTGTGTTGTGTGGTAAATAAACTTATCACAAACTTAAGTTTTGAAGTGTGTTGAACTGAAAATAATAGTGAAAATCATTACGTTAAATGAACCTGAATTAGTCAAGAGTAAGACAGGTTTGATAATAACTTGACAGCGAGACTGTAAGTGCAATTACGTTTTTATTTCATATAAACAGCTGATGCAGAGACTTTTTATTTTTATCAATGTCATATTGTGATCAAAGACTTTCAAATGTTGTGTTAATGCATGATATCCTATGAACATTGTTTGATTTTTCATGATTGACTGTTAGTGCGCACGATATACGAGATTTACAGGTTTCAGCGAGACTACTTCACACCCCGCGCCGTGATACTCGTTCGGTTGACCTTGAAACTTTAATACTTTGAGACTATTGCGAATTGTGCGTACCAGTGGCGTATCCGATTTCTATTCCAGAACTTTGTTCGCAATGTTACGGTTGGAAAACTTCGAGAATATAAAGAACAATATTGCTTTAGCACCTTTCAAAGTGATAAAAGTAATTCACAGATTAATATTTGAAACGGATGGTGACCGACAAAACCGAAAACGTCTACGCGAATTTACCGGATTTACTTTTAAAACAGGTTCTGATGCTTATGTAAACAAACTTGAATTTATTACGAACAATTTTTCAAACAACGATGTTGTAACAGTGTGTAACTTTTTATCTATTGATCACAATGATGCAAACGATGAGTTACGTAAGAACATTTGCATGAAGCTGACCGATCTAGCATTGTTCGAAGATGACGAAAATGAAGACGAAGATGAAAATGAACGTATGCAAGAAGGTAAAATAGAAGAAGAACATGAAGACGAAGATGAATCAGAAGATATTGAACAGCAAGACGAAGAAATGGAAGACAAAATTGTGCGAAGAATGAACAGCATGACGACTAGAAGCGTTACTTCGCGAAACAGATTTGCACTTAGTTTTCGTGACATTGAAGACTCTATTAGGCAGTTCTCAGGCAAAGACGACTACCCTGTAGAAGCCTGGAGAGAAGAATTTGAGGAAGTTGCAACAATCATGAGCTGGGATAGCTTACAGAAATTTATATTCGCAAAAAAATCTCTGAGTGGATTGGCAAAACTTCATATTCAGGGAGAACGAGGTATTAAGTCATGGAAAATACTGAAAGCCAAGCTTTTGGAAGAATTCGAAACTAAAATAAATAGTGCTGATCTTCATAAATTATTGTCAGAAAGAAAAATGCAGAAAAGTGAAAATGTTCAGGAATATTTCCTAAAAATGAAAGATATCGCCAACAGAGGTAACATTGAAAACAGCGCTCTGATTTAATATGTTATAGATGGAATATCTGAAGATCCAAATACAAAACTAATTTTATATGGAGCAAAAACAATTAAGGAATTCAAAGAGAAACTTTCAATTTTTGAAAATATCAGAGACAAAAAAGCTAAGAAGCCAGAGTACAAAAAGTTTGAGAGCAAAAAAGAGTTTCATCAAGAAAAAACTGGAGGCGAAATTAGGTGTTTCAATTGTGGAATCAAAGTACATAAATCAGTTGATTGTTCACAAAAGACTAAAGGAACCAAATGCTTTAGATGCAATAAATTTGGCCATAAAGCTCCAGAAAAGACCAAGAGATGCACCTGTAAATAGCTGCAATTCTAAACCTGATAGTTGCATGAATAAGCGCATTAAAATTGAAAATATTGATGTTACAGCCCTTATAGATACTGGAAGTCAATTGAATCTGATCAAAGACAGTCTCTACGTGCAGTTAGGTTCATTCATTCATTCATTCATTGTTCGGTTTTTCTGGCTGCGGTTTAGGTTAACCATTCGCAGTTAGGTTCGCCAACATTAAAAAAGAGCACACTTTTGCTAACTGGTTTTGGAAAAAATCAAGTGTACCCTCTTGGTTATTTTTCCACAATGTTTATTTTAGATGAAAATAACTATGAAATGGACCTCTATGTTGTTTCTGATGACTGTATGTCCATGGAAGCAATAATTGGTATCGAGTTGTTAAAGCAAGCTGAAATAACTGTAACAAAGAACGGTGTGGTAATAAAGAAGATAGAAAACCAGGATGAGGAAGTTCAGCTAATGAGAATAGAAACTCAAGATAGACAGCTAGATTTTGGTAATGAAACATCATCGTTGGCCAGAGCTGAAGTTGAGAAACTTATTAACAATTATCAACCCCATAAAACAAAGACGACAAATGTCGATATGAAGATAGTATTGAAGGAAGATCAAGTTATTTCACATAGGCCGCGACGCTTACCTTTTGCTGATCGAGTTGCGGTAGGAGAACAAACCGAACAGTGGCTTCGAGATGGAATCATCGAGCCTAGCACTTCAGAATACTCTAGCCCAGTGGTAGTAGTCAGAAAAAAAGACGGAACTCCGCGGTTATGCATAGATTATCGAAAGATTAATTCTATAATCATGAAAGATCGCTTCCCGTTACCACTCATTGAAGATTTGTTAGACCGATTGCAAGACTCAGTGGTTTATAGTACTATTGATCTGAAGAACGGATTTTTCCATGTTCCCGTGGAAGAGAATAGTCGACGCTTTACATCATTTGTAACTCATGATGGAGAATTCCAATTTTTAAAGGTCCCATTTGGAATGTGTAACTCGCCGTCTTTTTTAAGCGCTTCATCTGCTGCATTTTTAGACCTCTTTCCAAAGAAGGTATAGCATTGCCCTATATGGATGATGTTATTATACCAGCTGACAGTGAAATGGAAGGCATCGAGAGATTGAAAACTGTGTTGAAGGTATGTAGCGATTATGGTTTGGAACTCAATAAGAAGAAATGTCAATTCCTTAAGCGACAAATAACTTTTCTTGGTTATAACATTAAAAATGGTACTATATCACCTTCCCCTGAGAAAGTCAGAGCTGTCATTGACTTTGCAGAACCGAAGACCGTTAAGCAAGTCCAGAGCTACTTAGGGCTCACTGGTTATTTCAGGAAGTTTATAAAAAACTATTCATTAATAGCGAAACCACTCAGCGATATGCTTAAAGAAAATTCCACTTTTGAGTTTGGTGACGACGAACGTTTTTCTTTTAATCAGTTGAAGAAACGTTTATCAGAAGAGCCAGTTCTAATGATCTACAACCAAAAATATGAAACCGAGCTACATGCTGATGCATGCAAAGTTGGCTACGGAGCAGTACTCCTGCAGAGGTCTCCTGCTGATAAACTGTTCCATCCTGTATATTATATGAGCAGAAAAACCAGTCAGGCTGAACAGAAGTATGACAGTTATGAGCTAGAAGTTTTAGCTATCATAGAAGCACTCAAAAAGTTTCGTGTGTATCTCCTCGGAATACCATTTAAAATCCTAACAGATTGTTCAGCTTTCCAAAAAACAATGCAGAAGAAAGATTTGACGACTCGTGTAACAAGATGGGCTCTACTCCTACAAGAATTCGATTGCCAAGTAGTACATAGATCTGGGTCGCAAATGTCCCATGTTGACACTTTAAGCCGTTATCCAGTTATGATTTTGTCCTATGACAGTTTGCTGTCTCAAATCAGGAAATTACAAGAAGAGGACTCAGATGCTAAAAGGATCAAAATGGAAATCGATTCGAATAAAGCAACAGACTTTTTTCTCAGAAATAATCTCGTTTACAAATTTCAAGATGGTCAAGAACTACTTTTTGTTTCAAAGTCAATGGAAACCGACATAATCAAGCTTGCGCATGAAAAAGGTCATTTCTCGGCAATCAAAACAGAAAAGGCTATCAAAGAAGAATACTTCATACCAGATTTGAAGAGTAAGGTAAAGCGACAGATAGAAAATTGTGTGAAATGCATCATCATGGAGAAAAGGGCAGGAAAACAGGAAGGATTCCTACATCCCCTTCACAAAGAAGACTTGCCTCTGTTCACCTATCACGTGGATCATCTAGGTCCATTGGAATCCACCAGCAAGATGTATAGACATATTTTTGCAGTCATCGACTAATTTACTAAGTTTGTATGGTTGTACCCGGGGAGGAATGAGGCACCTTGGGAAACCACCAATGTCAGATACATGTTACGAATACATGATTCAAGTTACATGGTTGTACCCGTGTAAGTCCACGACGTCCAAAGAAGTCATTGCAAAGCTAGAAATACAAAGGAAGACCTTTGGTAATCCAGCTAACATAATTTCCGATCGAGGCACAGCTTTTACGTCGGAGGAATTTGCATCCTATTGTGCTGAAAATGACATTGTGCATCACAAGGTAACTACAGGCCTGCCACGTGCCAATGGTCAGGTAGAACGTCTAAATCGAACCCTCATACCAGTTCTATCAAAATTATCTATAGACGATCCCCAAACATGGTGGAAATACGTCGACAAAGTCCAACAAGTGCTAAATACCACGTTTCACAGAAGTATCAAGATGACCCCATTTGAATTGCTATTCGGTGTATCGATGAGACAACCAGAAGACCTGCAGATACAAGAACTCCTTGAGGAAGAAACTCAGAACTCTTTTGTAGAAGAACGAGACAACAAAAGAAAGGAAGCTAAGGAGCAGATCTTAAGAGTGCAAGAAGAGAACAAAAGAACTTACAATCTACGGCGAAGAGAAGCAAGAAGATATAAAGTTGGTGATACAGTTGCAATCAAACGTACCCAAATTGGTCCTGGTACCAAGCTAGCAGCAAAATATCTTGGTCCCTATTCTGTAACCAATGTAAAGAAGAACGATACTTACGATGTAAGAAGAAACGGCAATTACGATGGTCCACTGATCACATCAACTTGTGCTCAATACATGAAGCCATGGTGTTCATCATCAGGGACTGATGAAGGTCAGGACGGCCGATTGTGGGATCTGAAACCCCCACATGACCCGCCTCTGGTAGCAGCTATTGCGAATGTGGTAGAGAACTCCAGCGCGACGGCGGAGAGTGTGTGAAGAAGAGTTGACAGATGATTAAGTGTTAAGACAAAAAAGACGAAAGACGACTTTAAAACCATTAATTGTTTAATTTACAGTGTTTTCTCATATTATAAATATTAACCCTAGACATAGTCATTACAATAAAGTTTTTTTTTAAAGTTAAACCTACATATATATATATATATATATATATATATATATATATATATATATATATATATATATATATATATATGTATGTATGTATGTATGTATGTATCACACCGATAACTCAAAAAATAATAGGCTGATTTTGATCAAATTTGGTGAGTACCTTGCTTTTGCAAGTGGCTTGGATAAGTTCGTTAACCAGGAAAATCTGCTCAGTTGAAATAGATTAAACAATGTTTTCTTTTAATTAGACAGACAGATTCCCCCTACCAGTGTCAGTTCTGAGCCAGCCTTAAATGTATGGACTTTAGACCACGAAATTATAATGCATCTTTGTAGGAAAATAAATTCGGGACTCAGCAAGTGTGTTATGGTAGCCAGTTTTTATTGAATGCCTCAAATTTGAATAGTTCAATTTGCTATTAACCTATAAGGTTCGTTGGTCAGGAAATTAGTTTTTTTCGGGAACATTTTAAGTTTATTTTCGAAATTTTTTTGTACATTTTCAAACAGTAAAGTTATTTTAATGAAATATGGTACATTGTTTTTACTATATATGTTATACTGGCAACCACGTTTGATGTCTGCTTTAAAAGAACACATATTTGCTATTTAAACCATTTTTATTTAGTTTTCATAAAAAAAATAAACAAGCTATGAAAACCAAATTTGGTAGGTGGGTTTACGATGTAAAATGTAAACTACACACCAAAATTTAGATTTCTACGTTACGAGAAAAAAAGTTATAGTAAAATATTTGGTGCCAAATCATTTCTATGAAAATTCACTACCATAACGCACTTGCTGCATCTAGACTTTTTCTACTTATTTTAATGCATCTATATGATGCAGATAAGTAAGTACATGCAATATATGGCTATCATTTTTGTTTGCTTGAATAATGGTCTACGTGACTCAAGATAGTATGCACCTACAATTATTTTCACTATTTTTGTTTCAAGAATATTTTCCTATATCTTGTGATGATCCCTATATAACGATACTAGACACTACAGCATAAATGTGAAGAATTTGGCATTGCTCAATTTCTGCAGACTTATGTAGACATATAATTTCAAATTGTTCTGAATCCACAATCCCAGAAAATACTACTGTATTATTCAGTTGTGTTAAAACGTTAGTTTTATTTACTTCTTCAGAAAAAAAAGTGAGTAATGAATGCTATAAGGGATATTGTAGGTTACTGAAGCATGCAATACGTAAGTCGAAAATAAATAACAGTTCAAAAATTCTCCAGGAGGCTCAAAATAAAGTTGTTGCAACTTGGAGGATTGTGAATGCATCGACCGGCAGAAGGACAAAGCATAAACTTGGGATGAACCTCGACAGTATATATCCTGATTCTTCGAGTGTAGAGGAGAAACTAAATAGTCTGAATAAGTTTTTTATTAATATCTGCAACAATACGAGTAATCCAGTTAGGGGGCCAAAAATTCAGACTGAGAACATGATGAATATAGATTCGATCATGACGCTGACTCCAACTATTTAAAATAATTAGGGGCCTCAAGAATACCATGTCAGTGGGAATTGATGAGCTGCCTATTAAGATATTGAAGGATAATGCTGACATTATATCTACACCTCTTGCAGAGACCATCAATGAATGTATGATGACTGGAGCCTACCCAGATTATCTAAAGATGTCGGCTGGTGTGCCAATCTACAAAAAGGGTAATAACTCTGACCCCTCAAATTACAGGCTTATTATGCCAACCCCAGTTATAGCAAAGGTATACGAGAGAGTTATTGTCACCAAAATTGTGGAACATCTTGAAAGATACAACATAATTAGTGATTTGCAGAATGCTTACATAAGAGAAAGAAGCATGACAAGAGCAATTTACCAATTCACTTCAGAGGTTCTTCAGGCTATGACTCTTGGAGAGGAGGTTGTTTGTTGGTGTTTTCGCGGATCTGTCCAAGGCTTTTGACAGCATAGACTATCAGATACTTTATGAAAAGTTGGAGATGATTGGTGTAAGGGGAACAGTGCTGGAGTTGATGAAACCATATCTGACCCACAGAAAACAATGTATCCGTAGTAAACACACAACTACAGGTACAAACATCTATTCTTCAGTAGACAGTTAAGAGAGGGGTACCACAGGGGTCAGTGCTGGGCCCACTGCTGTTTATAATTGACATGAATGACTTGCCTACACTTCTCAACCACAAAACAATCTTATATGCAGATGACACTTCGATCATCCTACACATGCGACAGATAGATGAACTAGAATATAAGATGATTTCTGTCATGAGAGACCTTGACGCTTGGTTTAGCGCAAATCAAATGAAGATGAATGCTGAAAAAACACAGTTAATTAAATTTTCTGCTGTTGGAGGAGAAGCAATGACGATAAATTGTGGTAACACTCAGTTGCAGACTTCACCAAGCTGCAAGCTTCTTGGCCTTATTATAGACAATAATGTGAACTGGAGGAAACACATAGAGTATATTGCTCCCAATATCTCTAGTTCTTCATATGCCTTAAGAGTGCTGCAGAGAAGTGTGGATGAGGGCACATGTCTTATGGTCTATTATGCCTATGTGTATGCAATACTTAAGTATGGCATAGTGCTCTGGGGAAACTTTGTGGATGTGGACAGCATATTCAGTACTGCAGAAGTCTTGTGTCAGGTCCATGTATGGGCTGAAACCTCGAGAATCCTGCAGGCAGTATTTCATAGAGAAGAAGATACTGACCCTACATTGTGTATGCATATTGGAATGTGTTCTGTTTGTCAAGCAAAATATGTCGTTTTTCTCAAAATACCTGCCTAAGCATGAGCATCATTCAAGGTTCAGATTGAATCAGAAACTCCTACTTCCAAAAGCACCATTAACAAAGGTGCATAGAAATACAGAATATCACCTACCTCTCTGCTGGAAAAATATGGACGTAAAAACATTGAAAAAAGAACTAAAGGATATTCTACTGAGAAAGTGTTACTATTCCTGCAATGAATTAATAATATTTGTCACTTTGGCATGGCAACGTTCACCATGGCATGCTCTCTCTGGAGGGGTTAATGTAATATTTGTGGGGTGTATATGCGGGTCTGTGGTTGCTTTGTTAAGTCTGTAAGTTTTATATTGTTGAGTTAATGCTGCTGCATTGACAGTATTTTATTTTATGTTAAGATTTGTGTATACATTTGTTATTATTTACTATGTTATTATATATGTGTGCATATATGTTTATATTTAGATTAATATTTATATTTTATTTTATATTTACAAATGACGTGTTCTACACCCAATAGGGTATTTATCGAACGAATAAAGTATTATTATTATTATTATTACTCTAAGTCCATATAAGTAAGCCAGTTGTCAGCACACTCTAAAACTTATTTTGTCTTTCTCAGTCACCTCTGGCATTTGTAATCGAACAGGTACTTATAAATGTAGTGTTGTTATAAACAAACACATAATATTGGTCGCAGGTACATTCCAATGTAAGTCATTTATATAGATTAGAAATATCAATGGGTCTAGAAGCAAAAATGCTATTTTAATGAAATATGATACATTGTTAGTGCTATATATGTTATACTGCCAACCAAATGTCCTTTTAAAAACAAGACATATTTGCCGTTAAAAACATTTTTATCAAAATTTGCTACCATAACACACTTGCTGCGTCCAGACTTTTTATCATTTTTAAGTTTCGTTATAACATCTCTAGTTTCCATAAAACTCACTACATGTAAAGGAAGCTTGAGCCGGTGCAACATGATTCATTTAATGTTCATAGTTACCCAAATTATTTTAAAGCATAATTTTATTGTCAGTTTTTGAGTACCCATACTTTCGTTTTATTAGGACCAGATCCATGAAGTAATAATGGATGGAAAAATACTGTGTCTCCCTTTTCCATGACAACATTCACTTTAGGCATATTGTCAAATCCACGAACTCCATGGTAAAACTGATTCTTAAATTGCTGAAATACCAAAGATATTGTAAGTGAAAGGAATAAAAATTATATGTGATTAGAAAAAGAGTGCTTTAAGATTTTTCATACATCGTTTGGATAATCATGCTGATACAGCTTTCCTTCCTTATGAGACCCAGGAACAACAAAGAGGCAGCCATTAGTTTCATCAACTCTTTCCATTGCTGTCCAAGAAGCACATATTCTGTTTGCAGGTCTAAATGGAAAATAATGAAGATCCTAAAACAAAACAAAAACATATTCAAAACTTGACTATCAGTCAATAATCTGTTTTTATATATCAAGAGTGGGCAAATTAAAACACATGTTTAGTTTGTAAAGATAAAGAATTTTTTTGAACTGTATAATAAGCAAGGAGACATTAAGATGCAGATTCCTAAATAACTGACCATTATATTAGATGTTTCATAAAATTGTGACAAACTAAGGTGTTCATTTTTCTTGTAAAACAATCAATCTATTACATATTTAAAATATTTGTTAAGTAATAGTAGTAGCAATGGTCGGAAGGTTAACACCAGGCAAGTAGGCCACATCGGGGTCTTTTTATCAACTCCGGCATCCAGCTGTACTGTCCCCTCCTCAACCTCAAATGAAGGTCCTGACGGTATTTGATTGACCAAAAGTTATTTGTCACATTCACACGGGTAGTGGTAAGACATTTCTTCAGTCTTACTGCATTCCTGGCAAACGGGATCCCCCTCGACACCTACCAATGTAAGGTGTCTTCTGAGCCCACAGTGGCCTGTTAGCATCTCGATGATACAACGAAGTGCAGTATGACTTCTACCAAGAAACCAGACAGTCTTGTTTGTATCTAGCCTCTCCACAAAGTCCTTAAAATCTTTGTTAAGCTCTACTTTGACATTAGACTAATTATAAGTACGCATACATTTTACTAGGTTAGGTTAGGTTTGATTGTGAGTAGGCCATACCGGTCCCTCCACCGCGACCATAAGGTCTATTGTGGCTCACGCCTAATAGTCTATATTTCGCCAGCCTCCTGCAGAGGTCGATAATCTTTGTGGGCGAAAGTTGATCCAGATCCTCCGGAGCAAGCTTTATATTGCCAAAGACCTGCTCTAGTCCTGTTCGCTGCCGGACAGGAACACAGTACATGCTCTGCTGTCTCGTCACTCTCCATACACAGCCGGCACTCGGTCTCCTGACCGACTCCAATACGGTGCATGTGGTGACGCAAGCGCAGGGTCCTGTATACAGGCCGTCTAGAGTACTCAGTTGTTGTCTGTTTAACTCTAGAAGTTTTTTAGCCCTTGACTCAGACAGGCGATTTATAAAGGCCTTAGAGTTAGCTAATCCTGGAAGATTTTTCCAATACTGGATTGTCATTCTTTCTGTCCAGGTCTTTAAGGTGCGTTTTGCTGTGCATGATTTTATCCCCAGCACCGGTTCTGGTCCGACAAAGTCTCTCTGGACACCACTCCTGGCAAGCGTGTCGGCCGCAACATTGCCATCATGGTCCGAGTGACCCGGTATCCATACCAGCGACATCTCATTACAGCTGCCCAGTTCGTTAAGGGCAGATTTACAACTCCATACCGTTTTTCAGTTACACCCGTAAGAACCAAGAGCCTTTATTGCAGCTTGGCCATCTACATATATCTTTATCGATTTGTGTGTGCACTGCACACATCTCGATGGAGTACACTTCTGCCTGGTGTATGGTTGCGTACTTGCCGAGGCTAGCTGATAGTCTAGCATCGGTGCTGCCCCCATATGCACCGGCTCCTACTCCCATATTGGTTTTGGAGCCTTTAGAGTACCAGCAGAGATCGGCTCTCAATAGGGTCGTTTGATTTTGCTCCCAGTCCTCCCTTTCCGGGAGGACGGTCTTGAAAGACAGATCTCTACTGATCTTTGTAGGCATCAAGTCCCAGAATCCCGTGACCCTCAATGTCATCGAGAAGTCCGGACCCTTCCAGACTGATTTCCTTCGGCATACTGTCGGCCGTTTGTTTTAGTCTGTACGTTGTCCACCTCGACACCCTCTTCAACCATATGTAAAGAGGTGGAATATTAAGGAGGACCTCCAGAGCGGCTGATGGTGCGGTGCTTATCGCTCCAGTTATCATCAGACAAGCTTGTCTCTGTAGATCGCGATACCACGAAGTGCCTTAGGCCACCAAACTATGGCTCCATATGTTATCATTGGTCTGATAACCACTACATAGAGCCAGTACATCTGTTGGGGGTTTGTTCCCCAGTTGTTTCCACAGATTCTCCGGCAGGTCCACAGGGACAGTTTAGCCCTGCGGATTACATTCTCTAACTTTATGTCCCATTTAAGCTTCTTATCTAGGGTAACCCCCAGGTATTTTGCTTGTTCCGAAAATGGAATCGTTTCCCCCATAAGAATAGGTGGTTTTAATTTGTCCAACCTTCTTCTTCTGGTAAATGGAACAATGATCGTTTTGCGGGGGTTCACAGACATCTGTTCCCTCCAGCACCAATGATTCACTAAATTTAGTGTATCCTGAAGAGTACTTGCTAGTTCCTCCTCATATTTGCCCCTAACCATTATGACTAGATCATCAGCATATGCCTGGACCTTAACCTCCCACAGTCCGAGGATAGCCAGCAAATCGTCCACAAAGAGAGACCACAGCTCAGCCCTGAAGCTGACCACCTCCCCCTGCAGCGAGATAATAACGGTCCGATTGTGGAGCATGCCTCCGATTCAGCCACAAATGATAGGTCCCACCCCTCTAGCGATAGTGGCTTCGTAGAGGGAGATAGGTAATGCATTGTTGAATGCTCCTTCAATGTCGAGAAATGCAGCCACCGCCACCTCCCTGTTATCCAGGGAGTGTGTGATCTTCTCGACGAGGATATTGAGTGCTAACTCAGTAGATTTGCCAGTTTGGTAGGCATACTCGTGGGTATTAAGGGGGTTGTTGACTAAGATGCTCCCCCTAATGTGTCCATCCAGTATTTTTTCCAATCCCTTCAAGAGGAATGATGTAATACTGAGAGGTCTCAGTGATGTGGGTAGGAGGTCATTACGTCCCAATTTGGGAATGTAAACCCCCTAATCACCGTCCAGCTGGATGGAATATAGTTCCAAGCCAGACTGGCTCTATACAGCCTGATTAGGAAAGGTAGGATAATCTCCAGTCCATTTTGTAGAAGCACCGGTATCACCCCATCCCCCCCTGCCGCCTTGAATGGCTGGAAATGTTTCACAGCACACTCCACCACCGAGGCCATAACTATTCTCCGAGCAAAAAAAAAACTTTTTTTTTACTAAATTATATAGAACATTTGAACTGTGTTTTTTTGTGTGTGGAAGAATCATTACTGAACAGTGAAAGTTTCTGCTTGAGATAATATATATTACAACTTCTTTTTTATGTAATTATAAGTTAACAAAACCTCTTATAGTTAAACAATATCGTAGCACAGCACACAAACAGCCAAAATTTTAATAAGGCTAGGAAAACATGCTACAATATTTCAAGCCGTTATTGGCCTCAATATAATCGTACACAAAACAGAGTATTAAGCAGGTGGTGACGAACCAGTCAATTGCCCACATAATCAAATAACCAAGCGGCGCTTAAGGCACTAGGTTCCATGAAAATCAATTCAAAGATATTATGGGACTGTCTGAAGACCCTAGCTAGAAAATCAAAACAAAGAGATACATGGACTCCAGTAAATTTCTAAAAATATATGGTACCTGTAAGTCTGCGTGCGTAAAGTCGATGATAAAAACATGCATAAGCAACATTTCTCAACTCAGATGTGGCGCTGTTTTCACGGAGGTTCACCCTTGGCTTGTCAAGGATGGTAATTTACCACCAATGCGATGCCCATTTTGAGGCGATCACACAATTAAATATTTATCTTACATATTTATGTTCACCCTCTCACTTCGGTGAATCTGTAGACTACATAATGTAATGTTTGTTTTAGACGTTATTTGACTCGAACAGTGTATCCATCGAGTCCCGTTTTATTTCAGTGGTGGTCTCGAAACCGCTAACATCATGTCACAAAAAAGAATTTTAACAATTAAATAAAAAATAAGTGTTCATGATTTATCTAAAAAATTCGGAATCAGAAAAAGCCAGGCTGCAAAGATAGTGAGAATTTTTCAAACCTGGTGGCTTAAAAATTGACAGACTGTGTCAGGACTGGTTCACGAAAGCCAAAAACAAAAATATCCTTATCTCTGGAACTCTGATTTACAGTAAGACCAAAGAAATTACAGATATCTTGAGTTTTGAGAACTTTTTGGTATTTTCTGGGTGGCTGAAACGATTCAAAAAACGTCATAATAGCACCTTCAAGACGATTTCCGGAGAAGCTGCTTCGGTAAGTTCAGAGGATGTCACAGATTTTAGTGAAAAACTACCCTTATTGATTCGAGGCTAAAATTTATGTGACATCTACAATGCCGACGAAACGGGATTATTTTACGGAGCATTACCAACCAAAACATATTCATTAAAAGGAGAAAAGTGTTCTGGAGGTAAACTGACCAAAAAAAAAGATTGTAAATTCTTCATTGTATGAATATTAGGGGGAACGGGAAAAGTTGCTAGTAATCGGTAAAGCAGCAAAGCCTAGAGCATTTCAACCAATTAATTTGGACACTTTACCAGTTTCAGGGTACTCAAATAAAAAATCTTGGATGATATCAGAAATAATGAGCGACTATCTGCGAAAACTTGACAGAAAATGGGTTACAAGCATCGGAAAACTTTACTTTTTCTTGACAAAGCGGCATCCCATCCAAGAGACTCAATACTGAAAAATATAAAAATAATTTTTCTGCCTTCCAACACTACGGCTTTCTGCCAACCTCTAAATCAAGGGATTATCAAAAATGTCAAAAACTTTTATAGAACCACGATCTTGAAACATATCCTGGTTAGAATGGATGAAGCGACCTCTTTAGAAGACTTGGTAAAGAAAATCAATCTATTGGACATCACCTATTTCATTCAAAGAGCCTGGAATCAAATGACACCTGCTACAATCAAGAATTGTTTCAAAAGCTGGATTTCAATTCGACGATTCTGGTAATGTCATTTCTCTGAGAACACAAACGCTTTTGAAGACGAAGATGACGTTCCACTAGCTCTACTGGCAGCAATGAATCGAGGCATGTAGCAAAATGGCAGCAATATCAATTTTGAAGAACTTGTGTACTTTGGTAACGATCTCTGCAAAAACGATGAGGTCTTATAAATAGAAAACGCAGATAATCAAGATGAAATAATACAGAAAGATGGAAGCATGGAAAACGACTGAGAAGAAGACACAGAAAATGCCGAAGGCGTTGGTGATAAATTAAGATCCTATATAGAGAAGCTCTTCGAAATGTGGACTTCCTCTTGTGCAAAAAATAGTGACACAAATGCTTTTAAAATGTGTAATTACTTAATGTTGCACCTTGAAAGTGCTTCATCGGTGCAGTGTAAAATGAAACATACCACATCAGAAGACCATTTCACTAAAGACTGACTGAAAAATACATATATGCATTTATGTTGTGTTCTCGAAGTGTGTGTGCATCTTTTTTCTTATTTAGATTCCACGAAGAGTGAAACATTTGTTTTATTTACGTTTTTACGCATGCATGTATGTCTTCTATATAGATGTGCATCTATTTTATAGTTTAATTTTTTCATAATAACTTTATATGTACATATAAATTATAAACATTCCATTTATATTTTTCTAACTCTATATGTAGATATAAATTAAAGCGTATTACTTTTATATTTTCTGAGTTTTCATGCACTAGCATCAGCAAAAATTGACCATCCTAATATATAATCTATGTGATAAGTTCGTAGTTAATAAATGTTTGAATTGAAATTTTGGACATACGTTTCCTCATAAACGGATAGAATTTGTGTGACCGACAATGTCCGCCTAAGAGAGAGTACACTGTATGTAAACATATAAAAATTGAAATTGGCTTTGGATATGCGTTCTAGAGGTCCTAGTTTGCGCTCATTTGAAGAAATTTCTTCAAAATTCAAAAGTCGGGATCTCCTCAATGTAGTGATTTTTTTTCCACAAAATTCACTAAAATCCTACAATGATATGTTTGTTTAAATGTCTAGCTAAATATCTCTAAATAACTTCGAGCGACACAGTAGAATAAATAATCTAAACTTTTTTTACACAAAATATATTAAGCTTTTTACTAATTAATCAATCTACTAAATTATCATCAGACAGCATATAGGTTAGCATGTTGTTTACATAATATATGACATTTATTGAAAAACAAAGCAAAACAATACATTTTATAGAAATCTTTAATGGTTACGCAATTAATAAAAAAATAAAAAAAATTGCTGCAAATTGAATCATAACTTCCACATAGCTGTGGTAATTTATTCTCTCCAGAAAGACATTCGCATGAACTATATTTAGGGCCAATGACTTGACCATAAAAAAAAATATTTGTATTCCTGTACTCATAAACTAGATGCGTTTTCAGTCGTTTCACTTTCGAAAATGTTCTCAGGGGCACATGTCCTAAATGGTAATGTCGCTTATATGTTTTAAAGTTTATGGATGTATACTATATTACACCTCTAAGGACTTTGCACAACTCAGTTGATCTATTTCCGAGTGATGTCGACATTTTGTCTGCCAGAGTTTAAATTCGGTTGTAACTGAGTCCCACTCTAAAAATACCTTCTTTTTTGCCACATACTGAGGGAATTAAAATATAAAGAGGCGTGATTGTAGATTTATGATTTTCGAATCTCGACAGTAGCTGGAGCAGTAAAATCATCTGATAGTGGAATCATAATAGTAATCCTATAATATTGTGCAGTTTGAAAACAATTGCAAATCATAAATTGGCATGGTCACGCATTTTTTTCTTCAAGTATCTGTATAATTATTTGGATATGGTCTAAAGCGGCAACTATGTCACACAAAGGAGATTGCAATATCTCCCAAAGTGATAATGGGAACGAAAAAGGTACTCTTAAGCAACATAAACTTAAAACAAAAACACTGGCTAAAACAGATAATAAACAAAATGTAGCTTTTGGCATAGTATATCAGAGTCGGCATTAGTAATCAACTCTTCCAACGTATCAACGGTTACTTTAAAAATTTCCTCAAATTTTATTAATTCGCCATGATTTTCAACCCAACGAGTTCCACCGATTACCAAAAAGGTTTGCTATTTGGTTATAGGGAAGTTTTTTTGTTTCCCTTCAAGCAATTTGTATGCTTAGACAATGATTTGAGGAAATTTCCAACAGATTATATAATGTCAGTAGTAATTCGGACAGGTTAAGTTTAATTCAAATGACTTACAGCTAACTTCAATTAATGTGAGCTGCAATGTATAGGGTGATTAATTAAGGGTGGTGACCGGCCGTATCTCGGAAACCAAGTTTATTATACAAGTACCTATTACATCTTAGAATTTTGAGAACATTTTTTTATAACGAAAGTGGCCACGAAAAGAGCCTGACAATTATTTACAGAGTTGTAGATCGCCGCCAGAGGGCGTAACTGAAAACCAAAAATAAAAAAAACTTTTTGCGAAAATTTATTAATTAAGGCCTACTGAAATGTAAAAATAATAATCTTCGGAAAAATCTGATTATTTTTTGTGAGAAGAATTTTATTGTATCTTGGCAAATAAGAGGTGGGGGAGAGTGGAAATCTTATTTTGATAAAATGCTTCTAAGCCCAGTTCTGCTTAACTGAGTTTTTCAAACTTTTTACCAATCGTGTTTTGTAATGTTAAATAGAAACATGTAACTTTGACCACGCCTTATAAAAGACTAAATTAGCAACCAGCCAGAGAAAACGCGACCTCAATATCTTTTTTCTATCCAACGATGTCTTAAAAAACATGTAAACAGTGAGGATTTTTTCTTTACTTTTCCAGTATGCCGGTTACCCCCAACGAACTTTAACAAATTTTCTCTCCCTAGACAGGGCGGCTTATGAAAAGACAAATGACAACAACAATTTTTAACATAAATAATGAAACATAATCAAACTAATGCTACTCATAACAGAAATTTACTTAGTTATTTTAGATACTCAAAATATTTCCAATGCACAAATTCGGTCTTTCTAGTAGTGAAGTTTTGTCCCAGATCTCTTAAAATTCCTTTATTCTTTGAAGGAAAATTAACGAGAGAAAGGTACTTAGACTTAAAATAATGTTTTACCCATTCTCCTAGAGTATGTCCCAATTCAAAACAGACACGACAAGTCGTGTCAACAAGAGGGCTGCCTAGCACATTTTTCCGGAGCTCTCCAAAAGTATTTAGATGTTACGTTTTAAAATAAGTGGATTGGAAGAGGTAGTATTTTTCCATGGCCAGCAAGAACATGTAATTCAAAAACGCTATGGGGCTGTAAATCTACCCTCAACACACTAGTCAGCTGCAATGAGGTGTCGCTGGTCTGGATACTGGGTCAATCGGACCTTGATGGCAGTCTAGAGGGTGACACGCTTGCCAGGGGTGGTGCCCAGGAGGACATTATCGAACCAGAACCTGTGCTGGGGATATCATCATGCACAGCAAAACACACCTTAAAGACCTGGACTGATAGAATGACAATCCAACAATCATAAAATATGCCAGGATTAGCACACTCTAATGCCTTCATAAATGGCCTTTCAGAGTCAAGGGCTAAAAAACTTCTAGAGCTAAACAGACAACAACTGAGAACTTTAGTCAGCCTGTATACACAACACTGCCGATTGAGTCACCACATGCACCGAATCAGTCTCAGTCAAGAGACTGAGTGCCGGCTGTGTATGGAGAGTGACGAAACAGCAGAGCACGTGCTATGTTCCGGTCCGGACCTGAAGACACCTGCTCTTTGGCAAGACAAAGCTTGCACCAGAAGATCTGGGTCAACTTTCGCCCACAAAAATTGTTGAACTCTGTAGGTAGCTGGATTTGTTGGGCCAAATATAAGACAATTAGGCGTGAGCCACAATATACCTTAAGGTCACAGTGGAGGGACCGTTCTGGCCCACTCACAAATTAACCTAACCTAACCAGAACTGGATATGGACGCGTTTTTTCAAAACAAATTTCCCACTCTCTCCCACCTCTTACTTGCCAAGATAGAATAAAATTCTTCTCAAAAAAAAATATTCAGATTTTCCGAAGATCCTTAGTAGTGAATTTTCTTAGAAAAAATTCACTAATGGGGAGATCTCAACTTTGAATAAGCGCGAACTAGGACGCCTAGAACCCATATCCGGGGTCAGTGGCTTGTATAAGTTCGTTAGCTAGGAAAATCGTATCAGGCTTTCCGGGAAAATGTTGTGTTTTCTTTCGGAAAAAACTTTTATCCCCAAAAACACAGAAGCCATGGTAATCAAATTTGGTACACAAGTTTCTGCCATTAAAAGGAAACTATACACCAACATTTAGATTTCTACGTTACAAGAAAAAAAAGTTATAAAAAATATTTGGTGCCAGATCATTTCTACGAAAATTCACTACCATAACGCACTTGCCGCGACGAGACTTTTTTTTTACATTTTCAGTATCAGTTAATTAAGAATTGTTTGCAAAAAATCGGTTGCTTGATTTCTGGTTTTCAGTTACGCCCTCTGTCGGTCGACCTACAACCCTGTAAATAATGTTCGGGCTTTTTTTCGTGGCCACTTGTCATAAAAAAATGTTTCCTAAAATTCTATAAATATATAAATATTTCAAGCAAGACAGTCAGAAAATAGTGTCCATCTTGATGATAAATTTGTATGGTTTGCATTATGTGTTTTTTGGTGGACTATTGTGTTTATTTTAATGAATAGTTTATTATTTTTTCTTATCAATATGATAAGATTAAATTTTGTTTACAAGATACCCTTCTGCTGAAATCGAAGATATACAATCCTTTGATATACAGGGGGCAGCCAGTATATTTCATCATTGCTGGCTGCAGCCTTTACCAATATTTGTCGTTATTGCCAATCATGGAGTCATGTGGCAGGTGCAATAGTAACTTGAAGAGATCTAAGCTTGCATCTTGTAATAAATGCGGCATATTAGAATGACAAGCTTGCTCTGAAATGTCACTGTCGGAGATGAGATGCATGCCACTTCGAAAACGCAGAGTTAAATATTTCTATACTGACTGTGATGATCAATCCGTACTTCTGGGTGATCCTGTCGATCCTGATGTTCAATCTTCAGTTAGTGATCATGCGTCATGCTATGTATCCCTAGATATTTTCTATAGAGAGATGAATAAGTTGCACTCCATCATTGGAGATTTACGAACTGAAGTCACCAATCTCAAGGAGTCAAACATCGATCTTGTGAAGTGTGTCTCCAACATGGGGATTGTCAATCCTCTGCTGCCTCTTCAAGTTGGATCATCCAGTGCTGCAACTCCTTTTGTACATAACACGCCGCTTTTCTCAGAAGCTGTATCAGGAAGGGCCTCAGTCATTGTAAATCCTAAAGATTCTGCCCAGTCCAGCACAGCTACTAAGGCTGATTCGTTCCAGTCTATTAATCCTGTGACAGCTGAGATCTGCGTGTCCAAGGTTAAACACATTGGCAATGGAGGCTTGATGGTTAGCTGTTCCTCTGACGTTGGTGCCGAAAAATTCAAATCTCTGGCAGATACTAACCTTTCAGACAAGTACAACGTTAAGCAAGTGACGAATTTGCATCCCCGTATTCGTATTGTCGGCCTCTCCCAGAGATTGAAGGAAGACGAGCTGTTTCAACTTCTCAAGCTGTAGAACACCAGCATCTTCGTCAATGTGGAGATACAGTTGATCTCTCTTAGTCACCTGAAGAAAAATAACAATGTGTATTAGGCCGTCTTGCAGTTGGATAACACCTCCTATAATTGTGCCTTGAACATGGGCCAACTTTTTGTTGGATACGATCGCTGTTCCGTGTATGATGCCATTGACATAATTCGTTGTTTTAGATGCTGTGGATTTCATCATACATCTAAAAACTGCAAGGGAAAGACCGTCTGTCCTAGATGTGCAGGAGAACATCTTGTGAATAGCTGCACTTCCACATCTCTGTGTTGTATCAACTGTTTAAATGCTGCTAAAGTTAAGAAACCCATTGCTGCTGACCATGCTGCCTGGGACCATGAGTGTACAGTATACAGACAGAAACTACAGTCTGTTCGGGCAGATATACTTGGTATTCAATAGCAATCAACTTGTACACTTTCTCCTTCTATCAGTGATGAACTTTCCTCTTTTGCCTGTTCAACAAAGAAGCAATTTAACATATTTTATCAAAACGTCAGGGGCCTCCGGACATGAACTAATGATGTTTACTCTTTTGTTTGCTCGCAGGCACACCCTCTTGACTGTTTTGCTTTCACTGAGACTTGGCTCGATAGTGATATTTATAGTAGCGAACTGTTTCATGATCAATATATTGTCTATAGATCAGCTAGGGATTTTTCTTCCTCTTGCAAGACTAGGGGAGGTGGTGTTCTGCTTGCTGTGCATTCTCGCTTTGCTACTCGTCGCCTTGATATTCGGAGGGTCTGTGGTGGGTTTGATGCGCTTTCTAATATTGACATTGTGGGGGTCAGAGTCTCGGATCATCGGGCCTCGCTTAATGTTTTTGTTGTTTATATACATCCCAATACTCCAATTAATGACTACTACCTCTTGTTTGAAGCTCTCGAATCCCTGTGCATAAAATATGGTCGTGAGACATTCTTAGTTGGTGACTTTAACATGCCGGAATATGCTTCTTGTCGTCGGAACAACCCCTCCGCTCGTGTGTCTGCTTTTCAAAATTTCTGTAATCTACTACTCCTTGGACAATTTAATCATGTTGAGAATATTAACAACAGGATTCTTGACATGGTTTTGTTTACACACACTTGCTTGGTGGAGAAGGCTCTTGATTCGCCCGTGATTACTGATGGTCATCATCCCCCATTAATCATAGAGTTTCCGGTCAAAGGTTCAGTGATCTCTTCCCCTGTTGGTAACACTAGGCAGAGATCATATAATTTTCGAAAATGTGATTTTGTCGGATTGTATGCGGAGCTTGGCGGCTTGTGCTGGGATGGTATGGATGAGCTTCAGGATGTTGATTCTATGCCTGACTTTTTCTACTCCAGAATTTACGACTTGCTTAATCTGTATGTTCCCATGACTGCTCCAGGAGCATGTAATAGGTATCCCCCGTGGTTTTCTAAAGAAATTAAGGTTAGTATCAAATATAAATATTCATTGTGGTGTAAGTTTAAGAGGTCTGGAAATGTGGAGTTTCTACATAGATTTAGGGAGCTGAGACAAAAACTTAAGAGAGACATTTATCTTTCTTGAGTAAACTACTTCCAGAGGGTTGAAAGAGAGGTTAGGTCTAATCCTAAAAAATTCTGGAACTGCACTTCCCGGCGCCATCAAAACTTTTCTATTGGGAGTTCATTTAACCAGTAACAGGCAGTTGACAGTTTTGCTTCTTATTTTTCAAGATGTTCTGGTTCCACCCCCACCTAATCACCTACAGCCGGCAGCCTGGCTTCAGATGACGTCTCAGTGTTTTTTGTTGATGACTTTACAGATGATGAAATTATTACAGCTGCCAAGATAATTAAGGCTAACATGTCCTGTGGACCTGATCTAGTTCCTGGCTTCTTGGTGCGTGACTCCTTATATGCTTTCTTGACTCCACTTAAGAAAATTTTTAAATTGATTCTTAGATCTGGAACATTCCCGCAATTTGGAAGCTGTCACGAGTTTTCTTCAAGGCGGGGGATAGTGGTGATCAATCAAACTATCGACCAATAGCCATACTATGTGTCTTCTGTAAGATTTTCGAGGCCTGCCTTTTTCAGCGAATACTGTTTCACATCAAAAACAGACTCTCTATTTCTCAGCATGGTTTCATTCCAGGGAGACTGTGACTAATTTAGTTGATGTTACACAGTTCATTGCATCCCCTCTTGACTGCTCTTCACAGGTTGATGTTGTGTATACTGATCTATTTAAGGCCTTCGATTGTCTAAATCATTCTGTTCTAATTGCCAGGATGAGGGCTATCGGATTCTCAGAGGGCTTGCTTGGCTTATTCAGATCTTACCTGGATGGAAGGAGGCAATTTGTTGAGGTTGGTGGCTTCAAATCTAACACCTATCACATTGGTTCGGGAGTGCCGCAGGGTTCCATACTCGGTCCACTACTGTTTAATATATTTATTGACCCAATTAAACATGTTTTACATGTTCCTTTTTTAATGTATGCAGATGATATTAAGATTTTTGCAAATATTTCGAGTGTTGATGACTGTTTGCAGCTTCAGAACTGTCTTCAGATGCTTGATGAATGGTGGTGTCAGAGTGGTCTTTCTATGAATGTTTCGAAGTGTTGTGTGATGTCCTTTACTCGAAATAAGCACTCAATTACTTTCAGATACAATATAAGGGGGCTTTCGCTTGATCGCCCCAGGACAGTTAGGGACCTTGGAATTGTTTTTGATGGTACTCTATCTTTTAAACCACACTATGAGCAGACTGTCAGTTCTGCTTACAAAACTCTTGGGTTTCTGATAAGAAACAGCAAAAATTTCTCACTGACTGACACCCTCTCCCTGCTCTTTCGTTGTCTGGTTAGGTCCCGACTTGAATATGGCTCAGTTGTGTGGGCTCCTACTTATGAGATACATGTGGCAAGTTTGGAATCTGTGCAAAGGAAATTTCTAAAATTTCTTAGCTTTCGTGGGGATAGTCAATATCCTTCTATTGGTTTTCCTCAGGAAAGTTTACTTCTTCGCTTTAGTCTGCAGAGTCTGTCGATGCGCAGGCAGTGCAGTTTAGTTATATTTTTATACAAACTGGTTAATTCTGTGTTTGATTGCCCTAATCTGCTTCAGCAACTTAATTTCAATGTGCCTAGTGTTGCAGCACGTTTTCCAGGCACATTCTATCTCCCGACTGCTCGTACGCGATTGCTGCGATCGTCTCCAATTTTCCAGAGGTGCAATGGTTACTCTGTACTGCAAGACCGTCTAGATATCTTCTCATGTAACATATCAGAGATAAAAATGTTTTTCAAAGCGATGTAATTTGTGACTCTCTTTTGTGTAATTTGTTTGATTATTGTTTGTTATTATATTTTGTGTATCAGCCCATCCTTAATTTGGCTTTTAAGCTGTTGGATGGTGTATGTATAAATAAATAAATAAATTCTAAGATATACGGTTTCCGTGATAAAGCCAGCGGCACCCACTATAATGAATCATGCTGTACATATACGGCTGCTGGGTGTGATTAACAGATTACTGCCTGCACACAATTAAAACTGCCTTTTATGGAAGAGGCACCATCATATCCCTGTCCAATCTGGTTGCAGCGAACCCTTAAATATTTTAATGTAGAAAGAATTATGTCAGCTAAATTCATCCTCTTAGTGCTTACAAATGAAATAAATCTAAAAAAATCTACATGATAAGTAAAAAGTTTTGTCACTGTGCTCGACATACCACACACAAATTTACATCTGTTCTTGTTGTAGAATATCAGTCAATTCATCAGCTAGTACTGAAAAACACTTTGTGGAATTTATAGCTTGAACTAATTGTTTTTGAATAATTCACCACATATATCAATCAACTCAATTTGTATTGTTGAGCTAAAATATGTAGCATTAGGCAATACAGTTTCATTGTGCTTTATGAGGTTTAAATCGTCACATCTATTGGGCATCCGTAATATAACTCGATAATTACCATCGTTTATATCAGGTTGAGGGTCACTAAATATAATTGGACCTGAGTCATAATGTATATTTTAGAGTTTTTAAAATGAGGGGGCACCCTGGTTGTTACGGCCTTGAAGAACAGATATTTGGTGAATAAATATGAATAAAGAATATGGTAACTCATAGGGTGTGTCCTGTCTCTTTTACATTAGCCTATTTCCTTGACTATAGCCAGTCAGAGACACCAGGCAACAGTTTCACCTTACTAGTTAAAAATTTTACCGAACCATTGCCTTTTGTAAGCAAGCTAGGAATATTTTACATCTCTAACATTTCATGGTACATGGGACGTCCTGTTAAACTCTGAGAAAGCAGACTCTACTGCGCTTAATTAAGTTTTGAATAAAATGTAAGGAAATTGACATTTCTTTGTATATTTAAAGTAGGTTACACTACCTGATGCAATGGATGCCGGGAAGCTCTCGGGTCAGAGTTTGGTGGTTTGTTGATAAGCATAGAATGACATGCTGTAATGTTTGGTCCTATAATATTTTCCACTACATCAGCTACACCTTTGTGAATGCAGTATTTGAAGAAAACATCATCTTGCAGGAAATCTTGGAACTAAAACGTAAATAATAAATTATTAACATTTAAAGGATGTGAAATTTTTTTTACAAACTGATTATTCTGATTATACAATAGTACCTATTATTTATTACACAAAATTTTTGATGTGCAAAGTGAGAAATATATAGGACGTTTAGAGCGAAAAACCCACCAGGTGATTCTATTTGTCTCTATGAGTAGAATCACCTCGCAAGTTTTGTTCCTGTATGCAAGTCATATGACACTGTTGGAGACCTAGAAACTACATTTGTTGTGTGTGCATGTATCGACTGTTGACAATTCGTAGAACTAGAATCCGTTGATTATGGCGAGTAAATTCAGCCCTATAGCTAAACACGGGATAACAGATCAGTAGTTTACGAAACCTGGAGCAGATAAGTGATCGTCAAGTTAAGTATTTCAACATATCTGGTGTAGTGATTTACTCCTAATGTATGCCAGTCAAGCAAGTTATCTCGCTAGACTTCCAACAAGGTAGTGTACTCAAGTCATCACGTCAAGTGCAAATCAAGGATTAAACAATCACAAGTTAAGTGAAACAGAATACAAGTTTAGTTAATTACATACTAATGTAAATATGTAAATAATACATGTTAATACATCTTGATTTTATTATACAACTCAACAAAGATGAAATAAGAACTTTTCTAAGCATTATATTGCTATGGGTTTCACATAAGTTTCTCACATAAATTTGTACTGGTCCATAGATTATATGTTCAATTATAAATTCATAACAAATGTTGTAAGCCATAATCGCTACCGCTACCGTAGACTGAGGTGAGATTGTGCCGCCCATGGTGAAAAAGTGCCACAAAGATATTCCGCATTCATTTGAATTTGGAGCCTTAGCTACGCTATTGCTCGAGATCGCATGATTTATCCCTGCAATGGTACTACTTTGGACATCTATCAGCGCTACTACATACCACGATTTCGGAACCAAGAGTAGACTGCAAACGGTTAAGTTCTGTAATGGTTTTCAACGATTTTCCAACAGTCTGTATAATGTGTAATGGTGTGAGGCCTCCATTAGAAATCCAGATCTTCAGGCAAGTGATTTTAATTATGCATCTATTTAGCTGGACTGTGAGCTTGTAATCTTCCGTTCTTTATTACGATATGAATTATGAAAAATTATAGGTCACGGCGCAAAAATGCGGGGGTGGGGCTGGGGTTGTGGTGGGGGGTCTTTGTGCCATCTTATGGCACATAGTTACCCGCTGTTTTTGTATTCGAAATATCTAGTTGCCCATTTAATTCAAGTTTTTGTCTGAGTTACAGATTGCCACGTCATGTTAGAAAGCCAGGAACAAGGCATTACCGTAATTATCTGCCAGAGACGTCACAGCGAATTTAAAATGAAATCCATGCCAAGAGAATTTCCGTGCGTGTAGCAGCTGATAAATATGGCATTCATAGAAATGTACTGAGTAGTAAACTGAAAAACAAATCTCCAAAGAAGCCGGGAGGGCAGACTGTCCTAATCGGCGATGAGGAGTTGGCAATCGTGGCACATCTAATCACGCTATCAACATATGGATTCCCTGTGATAAAGCAGAAATTGCGCTTTATTGTTAAGAGTTATTTGGATAAGCAGGGTAGGACAATCGAAAATTTTTCAAAAATAACGTGCCAGGAATCGAATGGGCCAATTCTTTTCTTAAGAGGCCTGCAAACCAAACAGCCTATCGGACAGCCAGAAATGTCAGTTATGGTCGAGCCAGCGTTAACGAAGAAGTGGTAAATGAGTTTTATAATCAT